>OZ024742.1:46949004-46956504 GCA_964016885.1 Eledone cirrhosa | reverse complement strand
GATTCTGCTGAGGTCTTCCGCGCTGTCACATATATCCGGGGACATATCAATGATGGGACGTACGGTCAGGGAGAGGAAGTAGGAAAGTCTGTAGTTACTAGCAATGTTAGCTCCACAGACTGGCCGTGTTGGTGGTCTTGTGACTGAGTCACTGTTTGTCTTATGGTGCTTTCGAAGCCCATACAACGCTGGCACGTCATTGTTCCAGGCCTGGAATTTGTTGGCAGTCCGTTTATTGGGCTGAATTATGTGTGTCTACATCATCATATGAGCGTTGAGGGTTTTCTCCCTATCCTCATGCTCTTGTGTTCATACTTCTCTTGTGTTAGTGATGTGGGGTTGCATTGCCTGGATGTAGTGTGACATGAAAAACAAGCAGATAGGCTGAAACGAATACTAATTCTAAACATAAAAAGATTTACAGAGAATTAAGTCATCAAGAAAAACATAAGCGTAACCTAATATAGGAAATAACTAAGATCACCACACAAAAAGAAGAATTAGAATACATAAACATTATACACGAAAAATAAAAGTACATCATCCAAGAATGCAACAAACACTTTAACAAGAAATTAACGTGGCTCAAACAGATGAAACTAAACCAAGAAACTTCAGAGAATAGACATAAATATCCAGATAGGATTGATGGTATAACCATGGCCGACATACCATTAACGGACGAATTCAACAACACAAATATATACGGCAACACTACAGTAGACCCTGATGAATTATCCATATTACAGCTACCACCTAAATATGCAACACATAATAAGATGCTTGTCAGAAATAGAAAAATAATTTACAAAATTACGTTCGAGCCTCAAAAACAATAACAAAAACAAAAGTAAAAACATACGCACACACAACACACAACACACATCCCAACAACAACAGACACACAGACACAAACAATGATAACAACAACAACACACACAACAACAATAATAACATACACAGAGACAACAACAGACACACAGACACAAACAACAACAACAACAACAACACACACAACAATAATAACAACATACACAGAGACAACAACAATAAAAACAACACACATCAACAACAACACACATCAACAAGAACACACACACATCCTATGCCTCTCACCACCACAATCTTAACAGACACACAGACAAGAGAAAACAGATAATGACAGTAACACAGATGTAAGGGAAAGTAATGGGATTGAAAGATGAAGGGAGACTATCGATACTGACAGACAAAATAACCAGGACGAACATACAGACACACAAAATAGAGTAGATAATAACAATGAGCCAGAGGAAAGATACAGGAGTAATAATGAGAGACATAGAAACAACCATGAGGCTGTTGGTGGAAATAGAAATAGAAACAACACAACTAACAATAACAATAGCAATAGAACACATAACGCAGCAGTCTGGAATTTTACTTTTTATAACCCTTCCGATAAGTCCTTCGACCTACGACGAGTCCTCGCCACGACTTTAGCTTTTAACAAGCGCACGCAATTGCCGTCGCAGGTCGATGAACAAACATAATCACAATTTAATATAGCTAGATCTAAACTTAGAAATATTACAGAACAGAAGAAAAATAGAATGTAAGCCCAGCAACTGGGAGAAAATTCTGCAAATGGCTTGCGTAAGCTCATGCAGCGCTCACGTGATGGAGAGATTGCATGCTTTCCAACAGACAAGTCTGGCAGAATGTCGGTTGACAGTCTGTCAAACTACATCCAGGCAATGCAACCTCACATCACTAACACAAGAGAAGTAACACCACAAAAGCATGAGGAGAGGGAGAAAACCCTCAACGCTCATATGATGATGTGGACAAACATAATGCAGCCCAATAAACGGACTGCCAACAAGTTCCAGGCCTGGAACAATGCCAGCGTTGTATGGGCTTCGAAAAGACTATAAGACGAACAGTGATCCAGTCACATGACCAGCAACACGGCCAGTCTGTGGAGCTAACATTGCTAGTAGCTACAGACTTTCCTACTTCCTCTCCCTGATCGTAAGGATTGATACCAGTGAGCTGGGACCCCTACTTAAACTTACTTATAGTAATAATTATCTAGATGCGTATGACCTTAGCAACCTCTTTCCCACAAGGCCAGCAAGAGGCAGACCACCGACCATTAACTTAATGACCAAGAGAACCCACACAGAAAGATAGAACGGGTGGACCAGAGCCATACAGACCCCCGAAAACCATGATGAACTAAAGAAAATGATTGCACATGCGGTGGGAGCCACTATAAAACTAACCATTAAGGAACGTATGTTCAAATTTAATGGAAAAACATATGCCCAAGAGTAAGGAGCAGCCATTGGTGTTAGCATTGCAGGTGACATAGCTAATCTATTCATGGTATGCTGGGACAATACACTTAAAGAACAATTAGAAGAGAACAACCTCTTAACCCTGATAATGTACTCTCGCTACGTTGATGATATAAACATCGTAGTAAAAACACCCCCACTAGAAAACAGTCAGCAATTAGAGAAAAACACCACGGAAAGCATCCAGCAAATAGCTAACTCCATCCACCAGAGTATTAGAGTTACTATAGATTACCCAAGCAAACACCCCAACCATCGATTACCTGTACTAGACACAGTTCTCTGGTTAGAAACTATTAATAACAAAAAAAACAATCCTCCATTCCCATTATGCCAAACCTATGACTTCCAAATATCTGATCCACCGAAACTCAGCTGTTTCGGATCACACCAAAATCAACATATGGATTGCGGATTTAGTACGGGTGATAAGAAACAACGTGTCCCGCATGTGCAACCCCAAAGAACTATAGAGACACATACAACATTTGATTCACCGAATGCAGTTCTCTGGTTACAATCAGAGAGATAAAATCAGAGTATATAGAGGAGCCAGAACCAAATGGGAAAAAATGGTAAATAATGATACAAATGGGACCTGCCCTTAGTATAGGAGCAGATTTTGGAATAGAATAGAAAGAAGTAGGAATAAGGTTAATAGAAGAAACTCATGGTATGATAGCAATAAATACCAGAGTGTAATGTTCATTAATACAACCCCTAGAGGTGAATTAGCTTACAAATTTAGAAGGGCCCTAGTAACATGTAAAGAAACAAATAAATAAACAAATAAAAACACACACAGACACCCGGATGTAACACATGCGCAATCTAAGCACACAACACACACAAAAACAAGATGGCGTAGGATAGAACAAAGGAGAGGCACAAAACAAAGAAAAGAAACCCCAGTCACTGAAGAGGTCACAGAATGTGTGACGAAAGAACTTTGACAATATATGAACAACCGTCCGGTTGTGGAACCAACCAACCAACCGGAAATTTATAAATTTTTTCATTTATAATTTAATTTATAATAAATCGGAGTGAAAGAACCTGGTGCGTGTGTTTCTTATTGGCAACATGACCCTCCCAAAGTATAACAATATCCGTTTCAACACACGTTTTCAGATAATGAATCTTGGTAAACAAATTCAGAAACGAAATATATATATATGTATATATATATATATATATATATATATATATATATATATATATATATATATATATATATATATATATATATATATATATATCACCTTGATTACCTTCACCGACCAGTCTGTCGGGCGCCAATCGGTGCCACTGGTCACAGCACTTCGTGCTGTTTTAGCCATAAGATAACGACATCCCACTGGCTGGGCAGGCAGGCCGATATATATATATATATATATATATATATATATATATATATATATATATATATATATATATATATATATATATATATATGATATACACAAGACAACGAGTAATTACTTTTAAAAAATGTCATATGAACATCGTACATATCGCGAAAAAAATTACAGGAAATATAATTAAGAAAATATTTTATTTATTCACCCCCACCCCCACCCACCCACCCTAATAAATGATCAATGATTACTTAGCTTTCAATGTCAATTATAATGTGTAAAAACTATGTTGGTATTCAGTATATGGTCATATCCATACCAAAATTATGCATAAACATAACAAAATTATGTTTCTACCCCACCAGGTTTCATTCGCTTTTTGGAAATATCCGATCATGGATAAATTCACGAGTTTCGAAATCATCAGGAAACAAACTTGAGAGGAGAAATACTGTATCTATATATCAAATGATTCTATGGACTTACTTTCTTATATATTGTTCTGATTATTGGTTATTTAATAAATTAATTTGTCATTGAGCCACACCGTGAATGGTTGCCAAAAACAAAAATATATATATATATGGCTCTGTCTAGTTTATGTATATGTAAACCTATATATTTTATACACTCCCATATGGTTGAGTAACAATTTAGGCAGTATTCGGCTGCGCTTTCTAGCAACCAGCCTACTCGCCGTCAGGCACCAATCACAAACTTCCTGACTTGACCACTGGCCATGTGACAATTCTTAGCCATTTTGAATTCGTTTCTGGCGGGAGATCATTTAAGAAAAATCTTTGTCCAATTGAGTTTGTTTCCTGATGATTTCGAAACTCGTGAATTTATCCATGATCGGATATTTCCAAAAAGCGAATGGAACCTCATGGGATAGAAACATAATTTTGGTATGTTTATGTAAATTTTTTTTCTAATTTCTTGATTTTTTACCTATTGTGTATGGTTGGCTATGTGTCTAGTCAATTTCTACAGGCTATTAGAAATAGTAGGTAAATCTTCTGTGGCTGGTGATTGCGGATAAAATAGATATTTATTTATTTACTGTTTCTTCATAGGTACATTTTAAACTTATAGCCTCGTTTAATTGATTTTTTGTGTGGTTAATTATGCTTATTGGGAGGAGAAATACTGTATATATTTCATCAAATGATTCTATGGACTTACTTTCTTATATATTGCTCTGATTGTTGATTATTTAATTAATTTATTCGTCATTGAGCCACACCGTGAAGGGTTAACAAAAACACAGATATATGTCTAGTTTATGTATATGTAAACCTATATATTTTATATATATATATATATATATATATATATATGTGTGTGTGTGTGTGTGTGTGTGTATGTGTGTGTGTATACATATACATGTGTACATGTGTATGTGTGTGTGTTTCTGTGTCTGTGTCTGACTGTGTGTGTTTCTGTGTCTGTGTCTGACTGTGTGTGTCTGTGTGTCTGTGTGTGTTTCTGTCTGTGTCTGTGTGTGTTTCTCGGTGGCTGTGAAAAAAGAAAAAAGAAAACAGTGCTCAAGCTGGTATGAGAGCTGATATATTATATTATTTGTCCATGTTCATACACGGAACAAAAATCCCTACCTTAGGTTTCAAGGTCCAATTATGAACACGGGAGTGCAGAGTGTAAAAGCGATCAAATTAGCTTCCTAGACACTTGATGCTTGGTTTTTACGCTCTTCAACAGTGCAACAACGTATACAATCTGGGGAATGATCATAATTTGATCTTTAAAAATTAGCAAACACCCTATGAAAGCATAAATAAATTATATATATATATATATATATATATATATATATATATATATATATATATATATATATATATATATATATATATACTCCATTAGTAACTGCTATATGGTGGCTGAAACTTCGAGTCATACTCAATATTATATTTTCACAACTAAAGCTGTTCTTTAAAAACTTATTTACCACCTACTAAGTGAAACACAAACACTTGTCTAATAAATGTTTCATCAAAGAATGGGTGGCGGGCGGATTGGGAGATTTGGTAGAGTGAATGATCAGAGGATCTTGATGCATATGGTGTATCGTGAGCCTATACTGCTCTAGGGTATTTCTGGGCGTATATACTCTTCACGTTACTAATTCCTACCGAATAAATGTACATGGCTTGAGAAACTCCTAACTACAATAATTTTGCAACAGATCGTGTAACATGGAGTTCATTTTCAATTCCATTGCATGATTAAACGAGCACCGTCCTCTTCTTTGGGATATGTTTTTGCATATTGCTGTATTGATTCAGCTCTGACGTAAGATCTGCCTAAATATATATATAAGCGTGGTGAACTGTTCAAAACACGATTCTTTTAACACTCAGTGATAGAATTCTTGATATTGCTAGTGACAGTCGTTGTAGTGTTGTGTAAGCCACATTCGACTTTAAACCCTTGCACCGACATTGCTCACACTTTCACTTAACATATTGTCTTCTTAAGTTTTGAAGTCCAGTGGCTGCACGTGCTAGTTGGGGTTATGTCGCTGCTGCTCTACACAAATTCTTTAGTGCATTGATCTGGGCCAAAAATGACCTTCGGTTGCTCGAAGGCTAACTGAGCAGCCCTTTTAGGGACAACACTGCTCACTAGTAATTCTGGAGATATCTAGAAAAGGTAACCTATATATCGTCTGCCTCTTCAATCCAACTGTCCAGTTTAGTGCGGCTGGGGGATGTCCACTATGCGTTCAAAACGACAAAATGTCTAAAAGATTCAATGTAAAGCTAAACATAAACTGTTGAAGGTAAGGACCCTCGTTCACAATTCTGGGGGATTCGCATCTGCACGAAGAAAGACCTTGATATCTAGAGAACTCAAACAATATTCTGCTGATACAGCTGCCAGCTCAGAGACATGCTGGCGATGGCCAAATATAAGAATCTGCTAGAGATTATAGCTTTCTCTGGGAAAGTAGGACGCTTAAGGATCATAGGGATGTAGGTGCTGGATTCACAATCCGTAACACCGTAGTATCTTAGCTGTATGAGATGCCCTGCGGTATTCGCGACATAAACGTGACATTCAGTCTCCATCTAAATGAAGGTAGATATGCTACCCTGATTAGCATTCATTCCACCTGCCTTCGTGAATATTGAGGACGACAAGAACCTGTTTTACAAAAATCTCCGAAATCTAATGTTCGTTGTCCCTAATTCGGACAAGATTATCCTTGTTGGTGATTTCAATTTCAGAATCAGCATGGATTGTTGGACATAGATCTGCCTTGAATAATTTGGTGTAGGTAATGTAAACGACAACGGTTTAATCCTGCTCTAGCTGTGCACCGAGTTTAAGCTGTTTATTTCGAGCACACTATTACTTCATGAAGGCAACCGTGTAAGAATATGGATGCATCCAAGATCTAAGGAATGGCGCCTGGTGTACAACGTGATTGTCGGATGCACGATGTTTATACTGTCCTTTCTTTGAGTGGTTCAGAATGTTACACGGACCACGCACAGGTTAGATCAAAGATGCGCTTGGCCATTAACTCTCCTTCTCAGTTATATGAGACAATCAAGCTTCCAAAATCTCTTGATGTTGATTAACTTCACTACTCAGATACATAGGTATGTATGTATGATGCGGCAGTACAAGCAAGCTTTTCAACATACGCCGCTTTGCTGCTAAATCGAAAGTCCTTATAACTCTTGTCCGCGATCTTTGTGCCGTTGGCTGCGAGTTGGTCTCGCGCATGGCCGCTGTCCCAGTCATGCAAAGCCTTTGGTAGGACAATCAGT
>OZ024742.1:46926504-46944004 GCA_964016885.1 Eledone cirrhosa | reverse complement strand
GTAACACACTTCTATTTGTGTAATATATATATATATATATATATACAGAGGTATCCACAGTAAGTTGTGGGGTCTATTCTGCATGAAGAACTCGATGTAATCCATATGTTGAAAATGTTGTAGGTTAAGATAAATCCCAGAAAACAATAAAACATTTAAAAGGAAAACAGAGTCATGATATAAGTTAAAACAATGAAATAAAAAATCAAGCCATTAGAGGTGTACTCAATACAACACTAATCACCATTTATTTTTACATTCCTTTTAAACTTCACTATACCAGATACATTCAACTATCAGTTTGACAATCCCTTTCCTCCTAATAGATGTTTATGCCAATTCTACTATTAACACCATTCAGCCATTCCTTTCAAAGGGTCATGACCTTAACTAAAGTGTATTACTTTTCATCTTAACACCATATGAAAAAAACAATTTGATAGGTTAGTTCTTCAACTACTTCCAAATAAGGACATGATACTAACATACTACTAATTCTGAATAAAATTATTATTGCTTTTGAAAACAGCTGGTGATATGAATGTAAGTAAATATTCCCTTTATCTGATATTTTGTAACTAACCTTACATAGATCAATAACGGAGTATAGCTACAATGTATTATCATCACCTAGAAACGATCGTAAAGCAGTGAAGTGTATCTCTAATGACTTGATTTTTTATTTCATTGTTTTAACTTATTTATATATATGTATATATATATATATATATATATATATATATGTATATATATATATATATATATATATATATATATATATATATATATTTGTATATATATATATATATATATATTTATTTATATATATAAAGATATATATATATATGTATATATATATATATATATATATATATGTGTGTGTGTGTGTGTGTGTGTGTGTATGTATGTGTGTGTGTGTGTGTGTGTGTGTGTGTGTGTGTATATATATATATATATATATATATGTATATAACTTTGATAACTTTGATAGGTTTGGGCCAGTATTGGCCCAGGCCATGTCTAACTTAATAGCACCACCTGGCGAAGTCTTACAAATCAGTGTTTGGGCGCCATGGCCCACTCGAGCAGAGAGTTATTGTTTACGGCGGCATATCCGGGTGTAGCAGGCTTACCAGGGATTTCTTGAAGGAATTTATCCAAAGACTTCTTAAACTTGATGGGGTTTGTCTCTGGTCTGATGTGTTTTGGTGTAATGTTAAAGAGTGCAGGGCCAATTGAGGTGAAATAATTGTGCCGTATTGTTGTTATGTGATGCGAGTGGAATGTGTGTCGTGGGCGGATAGCACTGGGCCCAAGCCTTGGATGTACACTAAAGGTGATGCCAACAACATTTGGGCTAAGCTGATGGAATATTTTCCACATCATACAGATAATGTAGCGCTCACGGCGACGTTGAAGAGAATAAAGTTTCAGCTTTTCTAATTGACCCCAATAGTCAAGACCTGTCATGCGGCCATATCAACTTTGCTATTTATATGAGTGGCCCAGCTTATATTGTTGTCCACAATTATTCCCAGGTCTCTGATGTTATTGGAAGCCACTAGAGTTTCACCCAAAGGAAGAGAGTATGTTAGTTTCAGGGCATCCTTTTTTCTAAAGAGGATTAGTTGAAATTTATCCTCATTCAACACCATATTATTCATCTATGCCCATTGGATAACAGCTAGTCGGTCTGACTGAAGGCAAATCCGGTCACCCACCTCATTGATGACCCTTTAGAGCTTGGAATCATCTGCGAAGATTCTGCTGTTGCTGTGTTTGATGATGTCAGTAATGTCATTAATGTAGATGATGAAAAGAAGTGGGCCCAACACAATGCCTTCTGGGACGCCACAGCTAACTTTAGCAGGGCTTGATTTTACTCCTTCGACTACAACCTGCTGGGTTCTGTCTGTCAGGAAACATTTGATCTACTGTAGTAACCTTCTAGACGTATCAAATATTGGATAGATTTTTCAGTAGAATCGTATGATCAACCCTGTCAAAAGCATTGTTGAAGTCAAGGTAGATAGCATCAGTGTTGGAGCCCTCTCCCAAGGCTCTCAAAACATCGTCAAAGTAATGCAGGAGCTGCGTTAGGCAGTCCCTTCCATTACGGAATCCATGTTGGTTGGAGTTCAGTAGGCCGTTGCTTTCAAGAAAGTTGGTTATTCGTGATCTCACCAACCTCTCAAATACCTTGATAATATGAGAGGTGAGTGAGATCGGAGGGTAGTTCACTGCAAGGGATTTATTTCCATTTTTGAAGACTGGGACAACGGACTGGGACAGAAAGTTTTCAGGAATATAGCCAATGTCCAGTCAGTTTCTCCACAGATTAGCAAGAGGAGATGCAAGTTGATGTCAACACACCTTCAGGACACAAGCAGGGAACCTGTCGGGGTCTACTGCTGAATTGTGTTTAATTTCGTTTATTGCCGCTAAGACATCAGGGGCGCCAAACGTTATGTCTGATATAGTGTGTGGGGGATTAACATCACTGATAAGGCCCATATCGGCCATATCAGGATTGCTGAAAACAGAGCAGTATTCTTTCTGCAATATCTCGCCCCTGGCTTTGGCAATGTCTTGGAGTGTGCCATTTTCATCAACTAGAGGACCAACAGTGGAGACGGCGACGTTGCGTTTTTTAGCAAATGAAAAGAACACTTTGGGGTTGAGTTTGATTTTCTCAATGGCACACATCTCTTCAGCTATTCTCTGGTTATTGATGATGGTCATCATGCATTGCTGGAGGTTATAAATTGTTTTGACTCAAGCAGGGCAATAGCCATCGAATGTGTGTGTTGCTGTTGGCAGTATTTTAGTGTGTTAATTTTTTTGTTTCTTCTCTTTAATTTTCTGATAATTGTTTTTCTGTTTTGGGGGATACTGCACTTGGTTTTGTTCACAGGTTTTGGTGGGGTGTGTTTTGTACATATATTTGTGACAGTGTCTACAAAGATCTGCCAAGATGTTTTGATGTTGGTGGAAGTGTGTGCGTGTGTAAAAGACCAGTCGACACGTGACAGTTCGTTCATAATTGCATCCCAGTTGGCATTGTAGAGATCCATGTTATCAAATGGAAGGGGAGTGAGATCGGATGGTAGTTCACTGCAAGGGACTTATTTCCCTTTTTGAAGACTGGGAGAACGGACTGGGACAGAAAGTTTTCAGGAATATAGCCAGTGTCCAGTGAGTTTCCACAGATTAGCAAGAGGAGTTGCAAGTCGGTGTCGACACACCTTCAGGACACAAGCAGGGAACCTGTCGGGACCTACTGCTGAATTGTGTTTAATTTCGTTTATTGCCGCTAAGACATCAGGGGCGCGCCAAACGTTATGTCTGATATAGTGTGTTGGGGGTTAATATCACTGATACGGCCCAGATGTATATGCTGACAAATTTTTCCCTCCATCTCAACTCACCTTTTGGAAAGCAGAAGAACTGCGAAACCGGTAAAGGAACCAAATAAATATATATATATATATATATATATATATATATATATATATATATATTTAAAAAATAAGACTCCAGTTGTATTTTCGATTTCATCTCTTTTTCTTTATACTTTCACTCGTGTAGGACACCTCGGTTATTTTTCATTTTGTAAAAGAAACCTCACTTTCTAATATATATATATATATATATATATATATATATATATATATATATATACTTTTAGTTACCACCCCGAACGCATAATTGGGAATATACTCACTTATTTCCTAATGTTTGTTGAGTGAGTTGGAATTCGGCCGGAGTATCGCTAAAAAGCTTTCTCCGATATTGTATTTATTTATTTACTCTTGGCGCAGCAGATTTGAAATTTTCCCGGTATAAGGTTAGAATTTCTTTGTTTATTTTTTATATATGAATATTGATTGTTCCTTATATCTCATTCTGTTATTTTGCCCGAGAAAATATCTGTGTGTGTCATCAAATCTTGTACACACATAGATTTTTTTCAATTTCTAATTGAGTTCTTAGCACGTGGCCTGAATTCCTTTTAGAGTTCATTGTCATGCGCATGTATTGTTTTTTTTTTGCGGTAATTTACTTCCTCATTTTTGAATCAGTTTGAGCATTTCTTTAGAACTGCTGGACTGGCAACCTGACAGATACCTCAGGCACAGATGATGATTATCGCTGAATACTGATGTTGGTTAGATTATCAATATTAGTATTATTGGGGCACCCACTGATGGATTATAGGAGCCCACTTGAATATATATCTATTGATGGTATACAAGCTCCTACATAAATTGGTATAATTTAACCCAAATTGTAGGAATGCTATAATGAAACGAGACGTCCGTCTGGGAAGAGATATATTCGATATGTCTCATATGAAATAGTACAGCCAATTTTCCACGCAATACTTTTAGTTAGCACCCCGAACGCATAGTTGGGAATATAATCACTTATTTCCTAATGTTTGTTGAGTGAGTTGGAATTTGGCCGGAGTATCGCTAAAAAGCTTTCTCCGATATTGTATTTATTATATATATTATATATATATATATATATATATATATATATATATATATATATATATATATATATATATATATACATACATATATATATATATGTTGAAAATTGCAAACTCGACTGTCACCACATATCATAAACCTGAAGATTGCGAAAGCATGAAAGTACTTGTTCAATTAACACTTAGAATTTAATATTCTATCATACTATTGCATTATAATACCATTATATATATTTTAAAGGATTGTAAATAAAACGAGTAAATCAGACAAAGTTGGAATTCCTCTTATTAATACATATATATATATATATACATATATATATATATTTATTTATATATATATATATATATATAAATATATATATATATATATATATATGGATATATATATGTATATATATACACATATATATCCATATATATATATATATATATATATAACCTCTGTCTACTATATATATATATATATATATATATATATATATATATATATATATATAACCTCTGTCTACTAGAGACCCATACTATCATCTTCTCTAAACATAATCTCCTTAATAAAAAATCAGAAGTGTTCGCAACTTGCCAACACCGCTTCCGACACTCGTTCCAAAACTTTAAACCCTATATATAATAATGTCAGACTGGAACCGGCACCACCCATAGCAATTAACATCAGTAGCTCACCTTACACCTCACATCCACACCCGTTTGTATACTCTAAAGATAATACTGGCAGCATTTTAGTACCACCTACCCTGGGAATATCCCCTTGTACCTCTAATTCTGATATCTCGACCGTGGACTACTTAATCTGCATTGCACAAATATAAGATTAGTATAAACCGGGGACACGGTACTGGTTGCGATAGCATAGTCCTGTGCATGGATTCCCACCAAGAGATAGATTGATGATTAGATAGATAATCGTATTGTTATGTGAATATATACTGTAAACGATCAGTTCAATGAATTATGCACAGGAGATGCATGAGTTAGGAGCCTCTGTGTTGCCTGGTGACCTGACTGACACCTTTTGACGAGAGAACCGGCCACCGGACCACCCTGGTGAATTTATTGGGGATGCAGTCATACTACGACCTGAATCTCGCCGGGAGTCATGTATGATAATAAGACCATTACTGATAGTGAGACCCATGTAATTAATTATGTGGTCTGACTCTTCTTATGGATTGGCCGGGTGTGGCACCCCATGTTGGATTGTAGTCATCATGATACGAACTCCTTTAGTACTTGTTACTGGACTCCACTCTAACTTGTGGATGGGATACCTGATCTATATGTGGGACGTGGGTTTATGTATTGCTTGGTGGCCAGACAGGTGCCCTGGTATGAGAGATTTAATCTCCAGATTGTAATCATCTTGATGTGAACTCCTTTAGTACCTATTAATAGACTCCACTCTAACTTGTAGATGTGATACTTAATTGATTTATATATGAGATGGGGGTTGTCTATTGCTTGATGACCAGACTAGTGCCTTTATATGTGAAATTGGATCTCCGGACCATACCGAAGATTTACAGGAGATTCAGACATGCAATGACCCGAAGCCTACCGGGGGGCATATATAATAGCGGGACCATACCAGGTCCTACTGTTATATTACATTTGCATGGAACAGTGACTTGAGAGTCTGACTCCTCTTATAGAATGTTCGGATATGACACCCCTTAATGTATGGTAATCATCCTAATATATACACCCTTGTACTTCTTAATGGACAACTCTCCAACCTATACTTGAGAAACATACTCTAGAAATTAGTTATAACTTCATATGATAGGCACGTATTTGAATCACCATTAATGTATTTTAGGATAGTAATTTAACTAAGATAACTAGCTAGTTACCTCCCCTTACGCATTAATTCCCCTTAGTCATTCAGACACTTCCGGAATCTGGACAGCATGATCTATTAATTAAGAACCGACTGGATACGGTTTATAACTTGAATATATGCTGAACCATCGTGAATCATACGATAGACACGTGCTCTATATATTGCGTCTCATGGATTATGTGAGTGGTGGTGTGAGCGAAGACAGTGGTACGGCTTTGCCTACGATACAATAAGGTTTATAGTATGTTGAAAGTTTCTGATATTTTGGTGTTTCCCTGCATCCGAGACTGTATATCATACAGATGTATAAGAATAAATGACTTAATAATTCAGCCCACATAATAAGATCGATTGTCTGCTTCAACTGCCTGACCCTGCAAATATCATTCTGACGCACTCTAATCATGTATAAATAAGACACACGTGCATGCTACACGTGAGATTGTTTCATACACTGACTACTCTAAGCTTTCCTCTTGCTTTATCTTCATAGACTGCCAACGCTTCATGTTTATCTTTATTTTCATTCTTGCTTTTATTTTTATTTTTATTTTTATTTTTATTTTTATCCTGTAACCTTTACATGTAAATTGCCATGCTATATCATTTGATGAATGTCACCCCACTGTTGATCAATATGCGCATATGTTTTATGTGTCTCTTGGGTTGAAAAGGAGGTCAAGTATGTTATAGATCAGTAAATAGTTGCTCCGAAGAATCCAAACCTCGGTTTGGAGGAAACAATTGTAAGCAAATAAATGACCTAAACTGAACTTTGATTATTGTAATCTATATATATATATATATATATATATATATATATATATATATATATATATATATATATATATATATATATATATATATATATGTATATATACAAATATATATATATACATATATATATATATATAAATATATATATATATATATATATATACTTTATGAATATATATATATACTTTATGAATATTAAGCGTTACAGTAAAATATATAATTATACTGGAATTCGAACTCAGAAGGTACAGAACTAGAAGTAGAATATTATCTTCTGTTTTACTATTTTTATCACTTTTATCACTCTCTATTTTTACCTAACTAGCTGTTAACTGTGAAAGCTGGTTAATTCCGGAATTGAAAATCATGTTTCTTAACAGGAACGAAATGCTTTCTCAAGACTGGTTTTCATTCGAGCGATGACTCCTGGTGTTCAGCTTGTATTTTTCTTACTTTGAATCAAATAATGACATGGATCTATATGATAAAAGTAAGTGGAGGACAAAAACATAAAAGGGTAACCAAACTTGAGCTGATTGTAGATATGCCACGGTATTAATTTGTATGTTTATTTTACATTAGCTGATAACTGTCCTGTCAATTCGTTTCACACATTCTTTTTTTTGTGTGATTTAGCGTGCTTTATAATTGTTACATTTAAGAATTGTCAATGATTATTGTGACAAGATTTATAATTCATGCATCAAAAGTATTAGGTGTTTTCTCAATTTCAGATGGAAACTTGTTTAACACCACCACCTATCCCAAGGAATATAAATATTGTTTCGAAAATAGACTATTGATGATATTTTTGAAAATATCTTAAAAGGAAATATTTTGCTTTTATTTAATATTTGATATTTTTATTTAACCATGTATGTTTCAATTAAATCTAAATACAATTGTCTGTATTATATTCAATATGACTAATTAAACATTTGCGTCTGAAACAAAGCAGTAACAGGGAAAATATATAAATAGCATTTGGTCAGATGAATGTTTTAGAACAAAGTTACCACGACAGAAATATTTGAATTTCTATTAAAATAATTTTATACAATCAGAAAACAAATATAAAATATGGATAGTTGTCTGAAATATATTGTTTTTATTTTCAGGAATTATATTAATGAATAGTGTGATTATTGATTTACAACATAACCAACACGTTCGTTAATTTGAGCGTATAGTGAAGTAGCTCGAATCTCAAGGCTGATTGAAATTTAATTTTATGAAACTGAAATGTAAAAAGCAGAGCAGAACGTGGTGATATTCAGTTACAAGAGATCTAGATCCCGGATCCAACATAACACTTTCCTCAATTACAAGAAAAATGTAGAAACTTCGCCATAGAACTCAATCAATATAAACCTTCAAACAAGGAAATGATGCTGCCGTGAAACTAAAGCTATTCAGCAGGCATGGAGCAATTAGACGACCGCTGAGACAAAATTATCTCCGAAAAAAAAAACGATGCTGACGCAAACTAGTAAGCAACTAATCAGTGACTGGGGATTTCAGAACAAAAAAACAGAAAAAAGGGATTCATACGAGCAACCCCAAACCATTCTAATCCGCCAAAAGAAAGCCACCATACTACCACAAAGGTCTATAACATGTATACTAACAACATATAGAGCTCTTACATCAATGATATACAAGCTACTGGTTACACATCTAGAAAATAACAATACAATGTGTTAATAGATGGTGCCGAAGAGGAAAGTACAGCAGGAAATAGTAACTACTGGTGAATTTGGCCATTACTGCAAAAAAAGGAAAAAGAATCTTAGTATGACCTGAATTATCTAACAGAAGGTTTTCAACATTCCATGTTCTCGGATACTGGACTTACGCCACAAACAATGTAGCCTCGGCACTGCTGAACTATGACATACAATTGTGTGTATTATATTCAATATGACTAATTAAACATTAGCGTCATAAAAAAACTAAAGAAAGAGTAAAATATATAAATAGTAATAGGTCACATGAATTTGCTAGAGTAATATTACCACGGCAGAAATATTTTGGATTGCCATGATAAAAGACTATTAAATCAGTTTTATAAAATAAGAAGAGGAATTCTCCAATGCATCTTATTATCCTATTTGTTTTATCTTACTCTGGCCTCATTTAGATACCTGTTCAACGAAACCCCATAAGCAATAAACAAAGTTTAATTCATCTCATTCATGTAGATGACTTAAAAGTCTTTACAAACAACATTACCGAACTAGAAAACCTAAAAGTTCTTCATAGTTGTAGCAAAGACGTTAGGGAGAGAATGGGATTAGACAAATATGCCAAAGTCAGTTTAAAATATATTAACCAGCGCTGAGATTATTACACTAGATTTTGACAGTTCAATAGATAATTAGATGATAATCATCCAGGCAAGGGTTAGACGAAAAAGCTCAAACACAACACAAATACATGAAAGGGAAAATTAAGAAATAATACGACAGAAGAGTTATACACATATTAAAAACTGATCTCAATAATTCTTAAATAAGATCATTTTGAATAAATACGCTGGCCTTGTCAATTCCAAGCTACAATTTCAATATAGTAAATTAGGAGCTATGTGAGTTAGAATCTTTAGACAGAGAATCCAGTATCAACTGACAATGTACCGAAGCCACAAACCCTAAGCAGACGCACACGGGACACACGGTATCAACATGGGTAAAACAGAAACTCTTTCCTTTATAACAATTTATTTTACAATAACCACTATTCCCGCTGATATTATCTAGTAAGATTGCAGTGGCAATTACTCTTTAATGAAACATCTAATAGGCAAAGACTAGCTAATTTGAAAATAGATAGGAACAGGTATCAGTAGCGTGCACCACCTAGAAGGATTTGTGTTTGTTCCTTAATGAGCCCAGGTAATTCCATTGATACAACTAAGAAATAGATAATCGTGTTGATTGGGAATGTTTCAGAATCGATAATCAGTAATGTAAATTTCCACCAGGAATTTGAGATATTTTGCCTTTAAAAGAAATCAATATTTTATAGTTATTAAAACAAGATGAGCCGATTACGCCGATATCATTATATATATATAAATTAGCACAGAATTATAAAGCAGTCTAAATCATGAAAAAAGATATTTGTGTGAAACGAATTGGCAGAATATATCGAATACATAAGTATTTAGGTAATAATTATGATAAACGATTCACAAACAATTTCTTCTTTCACCGGATCTTCTGAAACTGGGAAATATCAATCCGTGGACGCAGATGTAAATATTTCAAAAACATTAAGACCCAATATTGCCTTTAAAAATATAGAAAGACATAACGATAACACATAAAAAGGTTCTCTTGAGATACGGTGAAATGTATGCAAGGAGTGGTAAGAAACTCTCGGGAGAACTGGACAGCAGACGTTCTTTAGAGAAGAAACCCCGGTCAAGGCCCTTAATTTCAAAGTAGATTTATAGTTATGCTGGTTTGATAGTTAGAATATTTACTGATGTAGTTTAAAGTGTCATTGGGCTTTGTATATGAGTAGTGTAGGCCGTTCGACATATTGAGTGTCACAGCAAAGAAATTTCCCACAGATAGATTAGCATAACTTGAATGGAAAGGTTGAAAACGTTTCAAAAAGTCATAGGTTCCCTTTTAAACCTATCAATATCTCAGAGTTCGCACTTCTTCATAGTCAAAAGACCATCATCCCGGTAAAAAACTGTAACCTACATTGAAGAATTCATCCTTGATTGATAATAATAAAAAATAAAGCAATAAGGTCTCCGCCGAATCATTGGCACCCATGCTCACTTCAAAGGGGGTAATATTTGATTTCTTTAACAAAATAGAGTTGTCAAAGTTTATCACAGAATTATAATGCCATCATTCTAAGAGCATAGTCTTCGAAATCCTTAAACTCCGTAAGCGTTTTGGCAAAATTAATAGCTCTAAGAGGAAGTGGTAGTTGTATTATTGACGGTCATGAGAAAGAATACTTAATAACGAAGTTATATTAGGGATATTTGAAATTTGAAATGTAATAGTGCCAATGAAAATGACTGTAATAATAATTGATCACTATAAATATTTGAGATCTGGTAAAGTAACTCTGCAGAGGAAAATGTAGATAGAAGCACCTTGTGCGGTGCTTGTGTGTTAACCTTTGCGTTACGGGGTCCTGGGAAGTAATTGCCATATTTAAGATTTTAAACGGTGAACACCCGGTCCAATTTCTCTTTCACCAGGAGTAATTTACACAATTTGCTCAACTATTATTTATAGTGACCAACTATTTTATTATAGTTATTTACAGTGGGACGTCTACATTTCAAATTTCAAATGTTCCCAATATCTTTAAGTCAACCGGATGTTAACACTTTTAGCTGAATGTTATAATGTCTTCTAAAAGGTGGGAATGTGTGGTCTGGAGCCTCATAGCACGGAATTTAACGATCTTTCCCCAAATCCGAAAGGTGCATGATTCGACTCCTTGCAGGCAGCTCTGAGGTCTTTTCTCCTCACCAGGGGTATTTTACATCAACCGTTGGGACTGATGTATTTCAAATTTCACCCAAACAGACCCGCACACACACACACACACACACACACACACACACACACACACACACACACACACATATATATATATATATATATATATATATATATATATATATATATCTTCCTGCTATTTCAAGCGTTAAACTTATATATTTCTTCCGTGAACCGATTGTGTTGTTATTTATGTTTACCCTTTACACACACACACACACATATATATGTGTGTGTGTGTTTACATATATATATATATATATATATATATATATATATATATATATATAGTGACGAAACATAAGTCAATTGCATGAACTCATAATGCTTTATTTACTGCTATATATATTTCGATGATAGCCATTGAATGGCTATGACCTCATCAGGCAGTTAGTCAGTTCTTAGATATGCCAGCTCTGTGTTTATGGTGTTGATGGTATCAGAGCATTGGGACATATGAGCTTGTTAGGAATAATTTAATGTTGTCAGCAAGAATAATCTTAATTCTCATTGGTCAGTTTGTAGATGCTAGTAGGGTTGGTATTTGACCTCATAGAGGCAGGTGGTGTTGTAAAGTTCAAACTGTCAGGCAAGATGACAATAGTTCCATATGACTGATTTTCACAAAATTCAATACATGTCATTCTTAAATTGAGGAATTTATGTGGGGTGGTACTACTGAAAATTATGGTTAGAGTAGAATACTAGAAAATTTACATATAAAAAGACTTATGTTGGTTGACTTGCACGTACACTCACACCCACCCCCACATACACACACACACATCCACACATACACATTGAGGAATCTGGGGTGGTAATACTGAAAATAATGGTTAGAGTCAAATACTTAGAAAGTTTAGAAATAAAAAGACTTATTTTGGATGACTTGTACATACATTCACACCCGCCCCCTCAGACACACACACATATCTACACACACAAATCCATACAGGTGTGTATATATATATATATGTACGCACAAGTGCATATATATATACAACAGAGGCCGCCAAATCCAAGTATATGGCAGACATAAAACTAGGTGGGTGTTATTTTTAAAGAAAAGTAAAGTGGGTGTTTGGAAGAGTTATTGTTTAGACTAGACAAAAGTAGAGTGTGATATATATCTTCACAGCAATAGCTTGGGGGATTTGGAGCTTAGGCGAATCCCTTAGTACAGACATATATACCCACCCACACTTTTATACCTCTGGATGCGCGTGTATGTCTATATACACATGTGCACTCATACGAGAGAGCATATACAAATATACCCTTAAGCATACATTCGAACATTTTTCAAATGCAACCTGGGGTATTAGTATTTCGTTGCGTTCACATGAGTGTGTGCATTCACGTAATCCCAGTATACACACACAATGTACGGTTGTGGGCACTCATTCATGCGTATAGGGTTAGTACCTTCGGATAATTGTTCTTCCTGTGTGGGCGACTCCCGGGGTGGGGGGTTCCTCAGGTTCAATAAACGTGGTTTTGTTGACACCTAACCAGTAGAGGATCCGGTTGACAATCCACCGTAGGGTAGGGACCACAAACTATGGGTGGTTGTTATTGTCTATTGGTCATTGGTACGGGGTGTTGGGGACCTACATAGGGGGGGGGGGCGTTGTGGGAGGCCATAACCGGGGTTTATCCATATAGCTTGAGGAAAGTTCCCGTCCTTAGGTGTCTGCAGGCGCCGAATAAGTCGGTCCTTCTGTTTAATAGCTTGGTTCTGCCATGAAGTATCTCGAGTGTCTCACTAAGACAGAGGTTGCAAATACCAGACCCACCTCTGTCGAGGGGAACCTTTCTAACCACGGAACAGACCAGAGAGCGCGGGTTTTTTTCAAGTTTGATCTTCCAGATCAATTCAGAAAGGGCCGTACATTTCATCTTTTCTATTCTGTTAAAGGAATGGCGATGGTTATACCACCTATCTTTGAAGCACGTCGCCGTGGGTCCTATGTAGTGGTGCTCCGAGTTAGCGGTTGTGACCTTGCACCTGTAGAATACGTTTTTCATCATGCATTCATTACTAAGGGGGCATAGTGATGGGTCTCTGCAATTGCATGATTTCTTAAGCCCCATCACATGTACCGCGTGGTTACCATCACTCGGGGTTGGCTGGGTAGCCGCCGCAATCAGCATGGGGTCGTTCGGTTCCGGTGTGCTAGTTGGGCCACTCCGGGGTCTGGTGCGTCCTGCGTGCTGGTTCTGTTGGGTGGCTCCGGGGTTTACGGTGGTATTAGAGGCAGTGAGCCTATTCCTATTTAAGCCGGCTATGTGCTGGGCTAGGGAGCGTGTGGTCGAGTAGGAAAGTTTCACCGTGTGCCTGTTGAATATGTTATGGTACTTGTGGGCCCTAGGGAAACATTTATCCAGTACTCTAAAGAATGTTCTAGCCAGGCTGTACGTAGACCCACCGAGTACGGGGGGTTATACCATGTGACCTTCCTGGTCCTATTCTTGCGGGGTTGTTGGGTGTCCGCCGTGGTCCATCGCGTGGTTGTGCACAGCTCAGGTCGAGCTCCGTTGGTGTCATTCAGGTGTGCGTAGCGGTCACTATCATGAGGGTTATACGGACCCACTGTGGGGCTATAAACCTGCGCGGTGCGGCCTCCCTGCTCAATTAGGGTTCAGCGGGTGGTGGTGTCGGTGCAGGGGTGCCTATTCTCCGCACAGCAGTGGTCTTCAGCGTTGTTGCATTAGACGGGTGGGGAATGCGGGACCTTCTATCGGGGGTGGTGATGGATAGGGGTCTGGGAGTGTTACTACTGGTCACCGAGGTATTAGGTGGGCGACTCATGCCCCTGAGGGTATTGGCCCGGGGTACCCTTGGGTCATCTCGATCATGTCCCTTAGGGTTATAGCTGATCATATGGCTGTGGGACGCCTTAGCTAGCGCTGAGTTATAGTAATCAGCATTGCTATTGAAGATCTCTTTATTGGCAGACAAGTTAGAGATCCTGTCAGAGACACTCTTAACTACAGCCTTAACTATAGATCTAGGGTGATTGGACCCAGCGTTGATATACACCAGCTTCTCATTGGGTTTATAATATGATGGTGTAGCTTGGTGTTGAGGTTGAGAGTGGTGTCCAGGAAATTCACTACTTTTCTATTGGGTTCCATCTCTACTTTAAGTCCTATCTTGGTAAAGAAGTGTCTAATTCTCCTCTTCATATTTGCGACCATTGTGGTGTTGTAGTCCACGACGGTGAAGAGTGCATCGTCTCGGTACAGTCCATCACCCAGTTTGGGTATTCCGCTCTTGATCTCGTAGAGTATGTATATCCCAACCAAGTCCGTTAGCTGTGCGGAGTTACTGGAGCCCATTGTAATATCAAAATTATTTGGCCAGTCACTCCGGGTCCATATGTCCCGACCGAATCAGATCAGTGTCTTTCTGGCGGCGTGTATGATTCGGACCTCGTCGCGCGTTAGGTCTGTCCTATTCATCGCGAATATGAGTGCCTTGTTCAGGACTATGGGCGAGATAGAGGAGTAGTAATTATATATATATATATATATACTGTTAATTGTCCTAACATAAACGCAGATTTAAAAGTGACACCCTATCGACACTAGCCAGGAAACCACGCAAACGTAATTTGTAAACCTAGATTCAGTCTTACTCACCAGACGCCACACTAGACTTAAAGTAAAACCAACCAGAGCCTTCAGAACTATGTTGAATACACTCTCAGTATATCAACAACTAAACTACACATTTACACTCAAACTCATCTATACATATGTGTGTATATATAATTTGTTCACTATTAAATCTGTCGTCAAAGTTAATCTACAATTGAATCTGTACAATAGTTCTGTTTCCAAAGATAGTAGCAAGTAGATAGGTGAAATGAATTGCTAGGGAGACTAGTATCATGCTTTTAATTCCTGCATGAACAGGCTTCACTTCATGTTTGCAGCAAATTCTATAACTGATTTTGAGATATCTATTGAAATCGATTTAAGCATGTAGCATCATCTAGAAATGTAATTAACAGTAGTTGAAAATCAATTAAAAAGAAAATAATATATTTTCAATGTAATTTTTCTACAGAAATGCTTGTTTTTCTTTTCACACGAGTTCACTGTTACTGGAACCTGAATGATTATAATATATGGAAACAAAATGAAATATAAAGACAAGATAAAACTTAATAGAATCTTGTGAATTTCTTTTGAAATTTGTTTTAAAATCCCAAATCAATTTATCACCTATGATAAGAAAGATTGTAAAATGTGTCATTTCTTGTCTTTTCTGGGGAAATGAAAGCAAAGAAATAAAACAACAGATTCAAATAGAGATAAAGATATTTCGAACTTCATTGTGTGTTGTGGTTATATTTGCTATTTCCTGATTTCCATGTATTGTTTCGTGTCAGTTATTATCAAATACAATTACATTCATTTCCAGGGAGAAGTATTTTAGAGGTTTAAAGAAAGTTTGAAATACAGTTTTGGTTTATCATGTCAAATAACAATTACGAAGGTGGTGAAAAAATAAAAAAATATTAGTTACTGATTTGTTGATTATTTATCTTATTGCAAGTGAGAACCTCTATGTGATAAGGTGATATGCTAGAAAAGGAAACCAAATTTCCCGTTTTGAAAATACAATAGATAGTGAAGTCGAGTACAAACATCGTCGAAGAATTAATTTCGGCCTCGACTGGAAAACCTTTCTGCTCAATCGATATTGTCTTTCGGGATACAACAAGAACAACACCATCTAGAAATTCTCAGCATACGTATATAATGTATTTATTATGGTTAAAGAAAACAACTGAAGACAATCGACTAAAAATAGGTGAGAAAAATAGGTTAATATGCGAGGACAGAATCATCACCATGAAGAACAACTTAAGACTTCTTCAAACACTTGCATATTCCATCTGCCAAATAATGTATGCAAATATATTTTACTCATATTAGCACATTGATTTACCAAACTCCGCAACCAGCTCTCCTGTATATCTATTAGCTATCAGTTTCTCTCTCTCTCTCTCTGTATATATATATATATATATATATATATATTTATTTATGAAAATAACAGATTAAAGTTTAAGCAAAGAATCGCTGCAGTGATTCTTTGCTTAAACTTTAATCTGTTATTTTAATAAACATTTGCTATATATTTATCCTTATCGAGCCCTCTTTGGACTTTAGTCTTCAAATCTATTATTATTACTATATATATATATATATAATATTTGGTTTAGGTATTAATGAACACAAAATTTCACCAAACTATATACTTTAGGATTACTTAACCCAAGTCTTCAGTAATTAAACTTACCCTTGTTGTAGTGTATTGCAAATGAAGCTAGAAATGCTAGATGCCAGTGTTAACTCTCTGACTACAAGTTTAGACGAGAGTTTTTCTGTTCAAATAAATCTGTTTAAATCTTGATAAATCAGTTTTCAAGCTTTAATTAAAGGTTCAAACCATTATATACGAGAAGTGTTTATTCATCAAAATATATGTCACCATATTTTATTATCTGTTGCTATGGTTGTGTCAGAAGCTGAATTCCACGCATATATATATTTGGCTGGTTTAGATGCGAAAATCTCTAGGCACCAGTTTTAAATTACATCCATATTCGTAGACTTCCATCCGTGCAGGAAATGAGCCAGGGTTCGGAAAGTTTGATGGTGCAAGGTCTGATCTGTTCGGAGGGTGAGTCAGCAATTCCAGCCCCTCACGTTTCTCAAGTGTACGCTTGTTCACATCGGCAGTATCTGATGAGACATTGATATGCTGCAGAAGAGCACGTCTTCGAGCGAATAATACCGTGTAGTGAG
>OZ024742.1:46869004-46921504 GCA_964016885.1 Eledone cirrhosa | reverse complement strand
TTATAACTGAGAAAAAGATATATTGTTTTAATATAGAGAGGTTGGGAACCGTTGGAAGATAATGTATAAATTAAAGGAATTTGAAAATTAACGAAGGGAAATTATGTATGAAGATAGAGAGAAAAAAATAATAATTGTGGGTGAATATTCTAACGTCAAAAAAAGAAATGTATGTATTGTGGCAATTTCAAAATTAACGAAGAGAAAAATTATTAAGGTTTGTGTGTAGAAGGATTTGAGAAAAATAATGTGAAGTTAAAGTTTGTATATTGATTGAATTGATAATATATGCGAATAAAGAGTTAATATGTATTAATAATGAGTTCGTTGATGGGGAGAAAAAAATAATAATAAATTAAGGATGAAATTGAGATTAAAAAGATTTATGATAGAGAGAAAAAATAATAATGATTGCGGATGAATATTCTAATGTCAAAACAAATGTTATGATTTTACAAGGAGAAGATAGAATGAGGGTAATGAGTAAACGAGTATTATAGAGTGTATAATGCCCTTTAAAGTAAGGTAGATGGGTATATTTTAAAGAGGTGTATGTATATGTGCCTTTGAGAAAAGATTCTAAATTGATAAAGAATTGAATATTAACTGTATACTTTGTGAAAAGTTCTATGGAATTTATGCAGGCAGATAGAAAACAAATCTGTGCGTCTATTTATTATAGAATCTAGGTTAGAGATAATGGTAAATTTTTCATTTAGGCAGAGATTACAGATTTTAGATAGAGAGCTGTTCAAGTATGAGGATGCAGAAGAAATCTTCTTCCAAAAGATGGTATATTTAATGTTTTTGTCTTTTAAGGACCATATGAGTTCTGAGAGAGCAGTGTTAGTTCTTTTAAGTTTGTATTTGAAAGATGAATGATGATTATAGAGACGAGCTTTAAAAGAGGTGGAAGTGGAGCCGAAATAGGTGAAGGAATTGGTGCTAGTTATAATTTTACATTCATAAATTAAGTTTTTATCGAGACAATGGTTGTTGAGAGGACATTTATTTTTAATGCGGCAGTTGCAATTGGAGAGATTATTAATGAGTGATCTAGTGTTATCTATAGAAGGAATTGGATTGGAGAAGTTGTTTGCGATAGGAATAATAGGAATAATAGTTTCTTGATTTAGAGTTGGATTATGAACATTTAGCGAAGTTGTGTTTGACGTTGTATTTGGGTTTACAGAAGTTAGCCTAGGGTTTACAATGACGTCGGGAGTACTATTACTGTTATTATGAAATTCAATATTGGAAGGAAGAGATTTAGTATTTAGTATTTTATTGTTGTGTTTAGAGATGATGTTGGAAATATTGGAGGATGTAGAATACGTAAATTTGATGGTGTGTTTGTTAAATATTTTACTATAGATATGTGAGGGAGGGAAGCATTTATTTAAGGCACTAAAAAATAATTTAGGAATATTGTTATTAATAGAGATGGAGAAAGGAGCATTATACTAGATTATGTTTTTGTATCTAGGTCTTTTATTAAAATTATTGGAATGGTCATGATTAATTATTCTACTGTAAGTTTTTCTAGAATTTGTTTCTTTATTATATTTGATTTTATCTGGATAGCCGGCTTTAGAAAGTGCGTTATTATAGTAATTGGCGTTAGCATCAAAGATGTTTTTATTAGAAGATATGTTAGATATTCTATTTCCAATATTATTAACTATAGCATTCTTGATATTGGTAGGATGGTTAGATTTAAAGTTAACATAATTAAGGTTCTCATTGTTTTTATGGTAAGGGTAATATAGGCCAGTGTCAAGATTAAGAGATACATCCAAGAAATTAGCTAGTTTGATACTATTATCAAATTCAATTTTTAGGTTATGTTGGTTAAAGAGATTACGTATATTGTTCTTAATAATATTAAGTTTAACTATATTGCAATTTAGGATAGTAAAGAGTCCATCGTCACGATAAATTCCACCGCGAAGTTGAGGAATTTTCCGACTCAAAGAGTTCAAAATGAAGATACCAATTAAACCAGTCAATTGGGATGAATCGGATGCTCCCATTGTGATGTCGAAGTTGTTAGAGGTATCGGCTCTAGTCCAATATTCGTTGTTGAACTCTAGGATGGTTTTACGTGCGGTGAGGATGATGTGAAGTTCATCTGTGGTGATGTCAGAATATTTAAGTGCGAAAGATAGAGCATTATTGAGAAGTGAAGGCGAAATGGAGGAATAGTAGCTGGCAATATCAAATTGAATAAATTTTAGTTTGTTTTTATTATCCAATTTGTTGAACCAGCCAATCACTTCAGAAGTACCAAACCATAAATTTAGGTTCAAAGAAGAGCAATTAGAACTAACCTGTGGGATAATCCTATCCAAGATGGCTTTACTAACAACCCCCAGATCAGATTTAGAGGGGGTGATTAATCTAACAGGTAGTTCAGTGCGAAAATTGTTTTTGTGATGCTTGAGATTTATCCTCGGAGTTCTTGGGAGGAATGGTTCGGTCTTTTTTTATTCGCATATATTATCAATTCAACCAATATACAAACTTTAACTTCACATTATTTTTCTCAAATCCTTCTACACACAAACCTTAATAATTTTTCTCTTCGTTAATTTTGAAATTGCCACAATACATACATTTCTTTTTTTGACGTTAGAATATTCACCCACAATTATTATTTTTTTCTCTCTATCTTCATACATAATTTCCCTTCGTTAATTTTCAAATTCCTTTAATTTATACATTATCTTCCAACGGTACCCAACCTCTCTATATTAAAACAATATATCTTTTTCTCAGTTATAAAAACTATCTCTTTCTCTCTATCACCCATCTCTCCCTCTCCACCTTCACTCTCATCTCCTCCCCCTTTTTTTCATCCCCCCCCCCTCCCTAAATAAAATATTTTTTCCTCGCACATATCCTCCCTTCGTTCATTTTCAAAATTTTTAATTTATACAGTATCTTCCAACGGTTTTCAACCTCTCTATGTAAAAAATATATCTCCTCTCAGTTATAAAAACTATCTCTTTCTCTCTATCACCCATCTCTTCCTCTCATCTCCTTCCCTTTTCATCCTCCCCCCCCCTCTCTAAATAAAATATTTTTCCCAATATCACACATCAATCTAAAACCACTTTTCATATGTTGATTTAAAACTGCACTATCCACAAGTGTTTTTTAGCCTTCATATCATGTTCTCCTGTTTTATCTGATGAAAACACAAATATTATTGCATAATGATGTTTGTTTTTGAAATGCGCATAATAAAATATATGGAACTCCTTTAACCATCTTTTGATCTTATATTATATATATATATATATATATATATATATATATATATATATATATATATATATATATATATATATATATATAATGTAGGAGGTGAGTTTTATTGTAGTACAATAAAGCAATATTCTGACATCACCACAGATGAACTTCACATCATCCTCACCGCACGTAAAACCATCCTAGAGTTCAACAACGAATATTGGACCAGAGCCGATACCTCTAACAACTTCGACATCACAATGGGAGCATCCGATTCACCCCAATTGACTGATTTAATTGGTATCTTCATTTTGAACTCTTTGAGTCGGAAAATTCCTCAACTTCGCGGTGGAATTTATCGTGACGATGGACTCTTTACTATCCTAAATTGCAATATAGTTAAACTTAATATTATTAAGAACAATATACGTAATCTCTTTAACCAACATAACCTAAAAATTGAATTTGATAATAGTATCAAACTAGCTAATTTCTTGGATGTATCTCTTAATCTTGACACTGGCCTATATTACCCTTACCATAAAAACAATGAGAATCTTAATTATGTTAACTTTAAATCTAACCATCCTACCAATATCAAGAATGCTATAGTTAATAATATTGGAAATAGAATATCTAACATATCTTCTAATAAAAACATCTTTGATGCTAACGCCAATTACTATAATAACGCACTTTCTAAAGCCGGCTATCCAGATAAAATCAAATATAATAAAGAAACAAATTCTAGGAAAACTTACAGTAGAATAATTAATCATGACCATTCCAATAATTTTAATAAAAGACCTAGATACAAAAACATAATCTGGTATAATGCTCCTTTCTCCATCTGTATTAATAACAATATTTCTAAATTATTTTTTAGTGCCTTAAATAAATGCTTCCCTCCCTCACATATCTATAGTAAAATATTTAACAAACACACCATCAAATTTTCGTATTCTACATCCTCCAATATTTCCAACATCATCTCTAAACACAACAACAAAATATTAAATACTAAATCTCTTCCTTCCAATATTGAATTTCATAATAACAGTAATAGTACTCCCGACGTCATTGTAAACCCTAGGCTAACTTCTGTAAACCCAAATACAACGTCAAACACAACTTCGCTAAATGTTCATAATCCAACTCTAAATCAAGAAACTATTATTCCTATTATTCCTATCGCAAACAACTTCTCCAATCCAATTCCTTCTATAGATAACACTAGATCACTCATTAATAATCTCTCTAATTGCAACTGCCGCATTAAAAATAAATGTCCTCTCAACAACCATTGCCTCGATAAAAACTTAATTTATGAATGTAAAATTATAACTAGCACCAATTCCTTCACCTATTTTGGCTCCACTTCCACCTCTTTTAAAGCTCGTCTCTATAATCATCATTCATCTTTCAAATACAAACTTAAAAGAACTAACACTGCTCTCTCAGAACTCATATGGTCCTTAAAAGACAAAAACATTAAATATAACATCTTTTGGAAAAAGATTTCTTCTGCATCCTCATACTTGAACAGCTCTCTATCTAAAATCTGTAATCTCTGCCTAAATGAAAAATTTAACATTATCTCTAACCTAGAATCTATAATAAATAGACGCTCAGATTTGTTTTCTATCTGCCTGCATAAATTCCATAGAACTTTTCACAAAGTATACAGTTAATATTCAATTCTTTATCAATTTAGAATCTTTTCTCAAAGGCACATATACATACACCTCTTTAAAATATACCCATCTACCTTACTTTAAAGGGCATTATACACTCTATAATACTCGTTTACTCATTACCCTCATTCTATCTTCTCGTAAAATAATAAAATTTGTTTTTGACATTTTGAATATTCATCCGCAATCATTATTATTTTTTCTCTCTATCATAAATCTTTTTAATCTCAATTTCATCCTTAATTTATCATTATTTATTTATTTATTTATTTTTTTTTTTTTTTTTTTTCTCCCCATCAACGAACTCATTATTAATACATATCAATTCAATATACAAACTTTAACTTCACATTAATTTTCTCAAATCCTTCTACACACAAACCTTAACAACTTTTCTCTTCGCTAATTTTGAAATTGCCACAATACATACATTTCTTCTTTTGACGTTAGAATATTCACCCACAATTATTATTTTTTTCTCTCCATCTTCATACATAATTTCCCTTCGTTAATTTTCAAATTCCTTTAATTTATACATTATCTTCCAACGGTTCCCAACCTCTCTATATTAAAACAATATATCTTTTTCTCAGTTATAAAAACTATCTCTTTCTCTCTATCACCCATCTTTCCCTCTCCACCTTCACTCTCATCTCCTCCCCCCTTTTGTTCATCCTTTCCCCCCCCCTCCCTAAATAAAATATTTTTTCCTCGCACATATCCACCCTTCGTTAATTTTCAAAATTTTTAATTTATACAGTATCTTCCAACGGTTTTCAACCCCTCTATGTAAAAATTATATCTCCTCTCAGTTATAAAAACTATCTCTTTCTCTCTATCACCCATCTCTCCCTCTCATCTCCTTCCCTTTTCATCTTCCCCCTCCCCCTCTCTAAATAAAATATTTTTCCCAATATCACACATCAATCTAAAACCACTTTTCATATGTTGATTTAAAACTGCACTATCAACAAGTGTTTTTTTTAGCCTTCATATCATGTTCTCCTGTTTTATCTGATGAAAACACAAATATTATTGCTTGATGATGTTTGTTTTTGAAATGCGCATAATAAAATATATGGAACTCCTTTAACCATCTTTTGATCTTATATTATATATATATATATATATATATATATATATATATATATAATGCCAATCATTGTAAGTTTGAATCTAACTGACATTCAAAAACATACATATAGGAATAAGGTAAGCCAAAATCATAGTGTGTGTGTGTGTGCATGTGTGTGTGTGTGTGTGTGTGTGGGTGTGGGTGTGTGTGTGTGTGTGTGTGTGTGTGTGTGTGTGTGTGTGTGCATACTTAAATTTGTGTATCAGCTGTGCAAGGGCGAGAAATAAAATTCTAATTTTATATATATATAAAATGATAATAATGAAATTATTGTGTACAGTGCTGAGGTGCACTACAACTCATCAAAGGTGCATGTATAGTACATAGGGCAATGTACAAATGTCAGGAAAATGAACAGTGTACGAGTCATGAAATACATGTGTGCGTGTGTATGGAGGGGAGACATCAGGTGTAGTGTTGGCGAATCTCGGGAAGCATGGAAGTTTTAAAGGATACAGTGTCTCGACAGCTAACAACTAATAAAGGTAGTTTGTTTCATGCTTCAGCGACTCTGAGTGTGAAAAGATGTTTCCGAAAGTCATGGGAGCTGTGCTGTTTTCAGACTTTGTAGACACATGCAAATCAAAAAGGTGCTCAGGGTTGTTGTTGGCAATATGGTTAATAATTGTGTGGGTATTTCCCGAGTCAGTTCCCAGACGTCAGAGCTTCAATGTATCCATGCCCAGAGAAGCAAGGCGTTCAGAGTATGGTAGATGCCTGATAGAGGGTATTCGCTTCGTTGCACGTTTCTAAACAGTTTCCAGGCGGTCAATGTTCTGAGCAAGATAGGGGTTCCAGACTGGTGATGCAAATTCTAAGTGTGGCCGCACCATAGCCATATACAGCATTAGATAGATAGCTGGAGAGTGGCTGACAAAGGTCAGCTTTAAATAGATAGATAGATAGATAGATAGATAGATAGATAGATAGATAGATAGATAGATAGATAGATACATTTCTATTTATTTGCCACGAGGGCACAAAAGAAGGGGACAAATACACAGTGGGGGAGTTTACATAAATCGAGTAAAGAAAAAGGAATAACAATAATAATATAATAATAAAAAGTCCTCAAAAGGGAGGGGCGTGTTCGGGATTGCACATACCCCCGAAAAGTGTGCAACCCTTTTCGCGGGGGAAGCCCAGAGAGGAGGCGCTCCCCCTTTCCTCTTCACTTCTTCACCTACAGAACAATGTAGAGAGAAGGCTCATTTACACGAGCCATTCTCGCTTCTTTCACCCACCTTTCATAAAACTGTCTGGGGCCAAGCACTTCTCTCTCCATCCTGATCCTTCTTCCGAAGTGGTATCGGAAGAAGTAAACCAGGTGATGGCCGGAGAGAAAGTCACCCGACCTCAGACCTTTCAGGCGCGTCCACCACACAACCTCTTTCATCATGGCTATTACGCACAGAAAGACCGCCTCTGCTTCCTTTCTGAAGGGAGGCGGCGGCTTGATGTTCACCACAGACTCGGCGGTTAATCGAATCGGCGCCACACGCGACAGCAGTCGTTCGACGTAGCCCCACAGATCGGCAACGCCCGGGCAGTGTACCAGTGCATGCGCAACGGTTTCCTCGTCGCGCACGCATCTGGGACAGATCTTTTTCGCTGGATCCCTGCCCGGGCGCCCGTGTCTGTAGAGCTTTTCTCGAACGGGCAGAGCCCCCCGGTAACACTGCCAGGCTAGGGACCTCTGGAAGTTGTCCATGGGTCCCGGGCCGAAAGTTCTACCGAACAGGCTGGCCAGTTCGTCCTCCTCCATGCCTAGCGACTCTCCAAGGGTGTCGTCGCCCCTGCTAGCCACCAGCCCTCTATAGAATGTCGAGGTGGATTCTCCACTGACAGTCGGGTCCGCTTGCCAGATAGCCGTGAGTGCCTGGGCACACTCGGTGTGCCAGTTGCCCAGTTTTCTCGGTCTTTGCTTCACCCAGGATTGCAGCTCGGTGAGCGAGACGAGCTGTGGGAAGGCTCGCCTCAGAAACGGGGCCCACACCGGCTGACCGGTGAGGAATACCTGTAGATGCCGTAGCCTCATTGCGTGCCTACGCATCAACAGCCACGGCATACCCAGCCCTCCTTTCGAAGGGTGCTGGCAGCAGATGGATCTCCTCACCATGGGAGGCCGCTTCTTCCAGAGGAACTGGAAGAGCATGCGTTCCATGATGGTGATCTTTTCCTTGGGGCAAGGCACGACGGTCAGGCGGTAGCAGATGACGGACGCTATGTAAGCGTTCGTCACCTCCGCCCGACCTTTCAGTGATAGTTTGCACTTGGCCCACTTCTGGGTCAGCGCAAACACCCTGCTCGTCACCTCGCCCCAATTCTTCTCCACCTGGAGGTCCGTCCGAACCAGACCCCGAGCAGCTTCACCGGGCCCTCCGTCCACCGCCCGACGACACCGTCTAACGGCATCGGTTTGCCCCTCCACGTTCCGAGTTGCAAACCGACTGACTTGTCCCGGTTCAGCCTAGCCCCCGTCAGCCTTTCGTATTCCTCCAGTAGGGTGGCGATCGCCCCGATTTCCGAGGCGTCCGCCACCATTACTGTTACGTCGTCGGCATAGGCCGAGACCGCTTTGTGCAATCCCGGTTCCAGGGGTATGCCCCGCAGCAACTCCAACTTCCGCAGCAGTGGCTCGAGAGTCAATACGTACAGAAGGGAGGAGAGGGTCACCCCTGTCTGATGGACCGGGTGATTTGAAACGGCTCCGAGAGGTAGCCGTTTACTTTAATCCTAGAGTAGATGTTGCCACTGTGCATGGCAGAAATCCAGCCCTTGCAAACGGGTCCGAAGCCCGCCGCCGCTAGCACCGCATCCAGGTAACCATGGTCGACCCTATCGAACGCCTTAGATTGATCCAAGTTGATCAGGGCCCCACCAAAGCCGGGTTCGTTGCCAACCCTCTCTATGATGTATCGCATGAGGTGGAGGTTGTCGTGAATGGACCTGGACGGGATAGCGCATGTCTGCGCGTCTCCCACCAAACCACCCACCACAAGCGCCAACCTCTTCGCCAACACATTGGCCAAAATCTGAAACTCTGCATTCAGCAGAGTTATGGGCCTAAAGTTACTTAAGTCGTCCCCCTTGCTCTCGTCCTTCCTCACTAGCGTGACCACGCCCTTGGTCACAGAACAGGGAATTCTCCCGTTCTGTTGCCAGTTGCAATAGACAGCCTCGAGGATTTCGGAGAACAAGACCGGCATAGCTAAATAAAGTTCGTATGGTAGACCATCGAGACCCGGAGATTTGCGTCTGCTGCATTGGCTGAGCGCTTCCCCGATTTCAGTGGCTGTGATTGGCCTTTCGCAGCACTCCGCTTCGCCGCTCGAAAGACGCGGTAGACCGTCGAGGTATGGACCGACGTCCACATCCCCGTCCGGCCCCCCCACCCCCTCCGAACAGTCGAGCAAAGTGCCTTTGAAAGGCCTCGCACATCCGCTCAGGTTCAAGGATCACCCGTCCATCCTGGTCTCGCAAAGACCGAATGGTGGATTTAATCCCACTCTTGGCTTCTGTCACGCGGGCCCAGTTAACAGCTTTGGTCCCCTCGTTTCCTAAAGCACGTATTTTACTTCGGACAACGCAGCCTTCGTGCTTCGCGTCAAAGAACTGGCTCAACGCCGTTCTCGCCGCTAACACTCTGGCTACGTCTCCGCTCCTAATCGCCTCTTCTAGTTTATCTGTTAACTCCCTTTCCTTCCTATTTCTATTCGCCGCTAGGTCCTGTAACCTATCGAACTTACTCTAATCTCTCTCTTTAGAGATACCCACCACCTACTGTTGACGATCGCTCCCGTCAACCGCATCTTAACTAAGCTACTAATCCGGTTCCTATAATCTTTTTCTTTGCCGGCAAGGACAAGTTCATCTTCCAGTAACCGGGACCCTGTCTATGCGTTCTATCAAGGTTGACCACGCAGGTCACTAATTTGTGATCTGAATAGCCAACCATGATCAATTCTGGACAACTAAGTATCCTTACTCCTAACCAAAAACCTATCTAGGTACGATCTAGATTGTCCACTGCGGTTTGCCCAGGTCCAGGTTGGCGCAGTTGGACAATCTAGTCGAAATCTATCGACCAGGTCGAATCGATCGAGTAACCCCTTGAGGCTGCTACACTCCCCTCTATCGGGACATGCCCCTGCATAGTCCCAACGCGCATCCAGGATTCCATTCCAGTCCCCCTCTAAAAGCAGGGAACGCGACGTTCCTAGAAAAGTCTCCAGTCGCTGGAAGAAGTCGGCTCTTTCAGCCCCGAAGGGGGCATAAAGACCGACCAGTCTGAAAGACTCGCCTTCACCGCCTCCGACGTCCAGCACCAGTAATCGACCCCCCGGGTCCGAGTGAACAATCTGTACGTCGAGAGCCAGACGTTTATCCAACAGTACAGCAACTCCCCCCCCCCCCGCCTCCGGGTTGACAGAGAGATGCGTGCATCTCAAAGTCATCGAAGGCGGGAGCCAGCTGTCGCACGCTGCTGATCCGACTCTCGCAAACAACCATCACATCTATACTTCGTGACCTGAGGTCACTTAGTAGCTTTGCTTGCTTTCAAGCTGAGCCCAGGCCACGCGCGTTCAAACAGCCAACTCTCAATTGATCTATTTTGGTGTTGAAAGTGAAGAAAGAAAAGCACCTACCTCTCCGGGCTGTGTAATTTCTATGGCGTCAGGTGTGTTGGGTGGAGGGATGTTTTGTGGTGGTGTGGGGGTGCCCAAGTGTGGTGGGGTTGGGGTGTTTGGAGTTGTGTCAGGTAGAGGGGAGGTTATGGGGAAATCTTTCAAGAGGACGCGATTTAACGGTTTTAAACAGGGGGGGCTCACGTCCTGTCTAAATTGTTCTTTTAAGGAACGATAAAGGTCCAGAGGGACCTTTATCATTTTTAAATGGGTGAAGTTCTCTGTTGAGATAAAGTTTGGCCCTTCGGTTTGCACCAAAGGGCTATTGTTTATTAATTTAAACAGTTTTTTGTTTTCTTTATTTATATATGTGTATTGCAATGTCTTTTTTTGTGATGCTGTCAATGTTTCGGAGAGGGGAGGCGCAGATTTATTTTTGTTTGTTGAGGGTGGGGTGTTTTTTATTGGAGTTGGTGTTTGTGTGTGGGTTATTTGTGGTGTGCTGGGTGTGTGCTTTCTTTTTTTTCTTTTAACTTGTCTGAAGGCTTCTCCTCCTTCTTCTTCAGAAGTTGGGGGAAACTCTTCAGCGCTAGGTGGGAGGGACGTCGTGTCTGGTTGTTGTTTTTTTGCGGGAGGGGTAGATTTGTTGCTGTTTTTTTTATTATTTGTTTGGAATGCGTTTTGTGGTGGTGGTGGTGCTGTTTGTGTCGTGCTTGTGGTTGGTAATGGTGGTGGTGGTGTTTGTGTTGGTGCTGGTGGTGGTGATGTTTGTGTTGTGCTTGGTGGTGTTTGTATTTTGTTTGCTGTGTGTGGTATTAGTGTATTTTTGGAGGTGGGTGGTGTTGGTGTACTGTTTGTGATGGGTGTGGGCAATAGTCCTTTTTGGGGGATACGTTTCGGGCAGTTAGCCTTAATGTGTCCCCTTTCCGTGCATAAATAGCATGCTGGTCTTCTCCCCTCTACAATTATATCTATTGGGGTGAGCTCATCCAGCCAGATGCGATCCGGGATTTGTGCTATTCTTTCGGGCCTCATTTGGACTAGTAGGTCGAGGCCCATTCCCAGGAACGCATCTCCGGATGCCTTCCCCATTGACAGCACTGTGTCCTCGCCCATGTCTATGAAGCCAGCAATAGCCCACCAGAAGTCCACTGTGGGCAGCATTGTTTGTATTTTTACTCTCTGTGTTCTTCTACCCATGTAGGAGGGATAGAAGCTGTATGTTGTCGATGAGAGTGGGCTTATGGAAAGCTTCTCCGCCGTTTCCTTGTCTTTTGTTAGGACCGAAATGCTGCCATAGAGTCGGTCCTTTCGTATGAAGAGAATATTCTTCATATAGTCTTTTAGTACCAACTCTATCTCCATTTGGCTGGGCTGTGCTGGCTTTCTTGTTTGGTTTAGGATTGTTCTGAAGAGAACTGTGTTCTCTGTTCTCGCTTTCTTGAATTCTGGGGGGGAGTTAATGGAAAACATTCCGTTTTCCCCCAAAACAATGTGTTTCTTTGCTTCGGCCAGTTTTTCTCTGGCGGCCGTTAGGTCAATAGGTGTGTATGTAATGGATTGTTTTGTTTTCTGGGCGAAAGTTGCCCTGTTGTTATTTGTATTATTTTCTGTTTGTTTGTTTTCCGTTTGCTCATTTTCCTTAACATTTGTTTTTTCATTTTCTTTGTTTGTTTCGTTGTCTAATTTTGTTGTAATTATTTTTTGTTCTTCAGACTTGGGGGGCGTGGCAGAGCTAATGGCAGACATGTCTGCCATCTTTTCCGCCATGCTGCCAAGAACGAAATTTTTCGGCAAAATTAGATATTTATTTTACCCCCTAAAAAGGGGGTAAATGCAAAAATGTTTCCCTAAATAACAGGGGTTAGTGTTCCAAATGTGTTGCACTGAAAAATTTATCCGGTACTTACAATAGTAAAGGTAAATCCCGATGGAATAGCGGAGCCGATGTGAAGCGTGTCTTACTCTATCAAGATAGATAGATAGATAGATAGATAACTTTCTTTTTATTTGCCACCAGAGCATCAAAAGTGAGACAAGTACAAAGGGGGAGTTTACATGCAAAGGCGTCCTCAATATGGAGGAGGCAATAACAAGATATAAAAGTATAAAAATAAAATAAAATAAAACAAAATCCTCAATAGGGGGGAGGCGCCTTGGGGGGTCGCACACACCCCCGAAAAAAAGTGTGCAACCCTTCTCCTCAGGAGCACAGAGAGGGGGTGCTCGCTTGGTCTTTCATCTTCCTCACCTATAGTCTGATGTAGAGTGAATGCCCATTCATACGGGCCATTCTCGCCACTTTCACCCATCTTTCATAAAAACGGCTGGGGTGCAGCACCTCTCTCTCCATCCTGATCCTTCTTCCGAAATGATATCGGAAGAAACGGACCAGTTATTGGCCAGAGAGAAAGGTGTCTGACCTCAGTCCTTTCAGACGCGTCCACCATACAACCTCTTTCGCCATGGCTATTACGCACAGAAACACCGCCTCTCCTTCGTTTTTGAAAAGGGGGGTGGCTTGATCGTTACAATAGACTCGGTGTGCCAGGCGCCCAGTTTTCTCGGTCTTTGCTTGACCCAGGATTGCAGCTCGGTGAGTGAGACGAGTCTGGGAAAGACTCGCCTCACAAACGGGGCCCACACCGGTTGACCGGTGCGGAATACCTGGAGGTTTCGTAGCCTTAATGCGTGTTTACGTATCATTAGCCACAGCATCCCTAGCCCTCCTTTCGAAGGGTGTTGACAGCAGATGGACCATAGGAGCCCGCTTCTTCCAAAGGATTGGAAGAGTGCGCGCTCCATTTTGGCGAGCGTTTCCCTTGGGCAAGGCACAACGGTCAGGCGGTAGTAGATGACGGACGCTATATAAGTGTTCGTCACCTCCGCCCGACCTTTCAGGGACAGTTTGCACTCGGCCCACTTCTGGGTCTGTGCAAACACCCTGTTTGTTACCTCACCCCTGTTCTGCTCCACCTGGAGGTCTGGTCCGAACCAGACCCCGAGCAAGTTCACCGGGCCCTCCGTCCAGCGCCCGACGACGTCATCGGAGGGCATCGATCTGCTCCTCCACGTGCCGAGTTGCAGACCGATCGACTTGTCCCGGTTCAGCTTAGCCCCTGTAAACCTTTCGTACTCCTCCAGTAAAGTGCCGATCGCCCCGATTTCCGAGGCCGTCGACACCATTACTGTTACGTCGTCGGCGTAGGCCGATACCGCTTTCCGCAATCCCGGTTCCAACGGGATGCCCTGCAACAACTCCAACTTCCGCAGCAGTGGCTCTAGAGTCATTACATACAGAAGGGAGGAGAGAAAGCAGCCTTGTCGGATGGACCGCGCGATTTCGAACGGCTCCGAGAGGTAGCCATTCACCTTGACCCTAGAGCAGATGCGGCTGCTGTGCATGGCATTGATCCAGCCCCTGAAAACGGGTCCGAAGCCTGCCGCCGCTAGCACCAGATCCAGGTAACCATGGTCGACCCTATCGAACGCCTTAGATTGATCCAAGTTCATCAGGGCCCCACCAAAGCCGGGTTCGTTCCCAACCCTCTCTATGATGTATCGCATGAGGTGGAGGTTGTCGTGGATGGACCTGGACGGAATAGCACATGTCTGCGCATCTCCCACCAGGTTGCCCACGACAAGCGCCAACCTCTATGCTAGCACCTTGGCCAAAATCTGTAACTCTGTATTTAGCAGAGTTATGGGCCTGAAATTATTTATATCGTCCCCCTTGTTCTCGTCCTTCCTCACTAGCGTGACTACGCCCTTGGTCACAGCACAGGGAATTCTCCTGTTCTGTTGCCAGTTGCAGTAGACCGCCTCGAGGAGATCGGGGAACAAGTCCGGCATAGCTAGATACAGTTCGTATGGAAGACCATCGAGACCTGGGGATTTGCGTTTGCCGCATTGGCTCAGCACCTCCTCTATCTCAGCGGCTGAAATCGGCTCGTCGCAGGACTTCGCCTCCATGTCCGAGAGACGCGGCAGGCTGTCGAGGTATGGAGCGAAGTCCACATCCCCAACCGGCTTCCCGCCCCTTCCGAACAATCCGGCAAAGTGCTTTTGAAACGCCTCGCACATCTGCTTAGGTTCAAGGATCACCCGTCCATCCTGGTCTCGCAAAGACCGGATAGTGGATCTGCTCCCTCTTTTGGCTTCTGTCACGCGGGCCCAGCTAACAGCTTTGGTCCCCTCATTTCCCAGAGCACGTATTTTGCTTCGGACGATGCAACCTTCGTGTTTCGCGTCGAAGAACTGGCCCAGAGCCGTTCTCGACGCTAGCACTCTGGTCACGTCGCCGCTTCTAATTGCCTCTTCTACACTATCTACCAGCTCCCTTTCCTTCCTATTTCTATTTGAGGCTAACTCCCTACTAAATTCTATAGAGACTACTCTAATCTCTCTTTTGAGAGATCCCCACCACCTGCTGTTGACGATGGCGCCCGTCAACCGCTCCTTAACTAAAGTGCTAATCCGGTCCCTGTAAGCCTTACTTGCCGGTAAGGAGAAGTTGAGCTTCCAGTAACCGGCTCCCTGTCTATGCGTTCTGTCAAGGTTGACCATGCAGCTCACTAACTTGTGGTCTGAATAGCCAACCATGCTTATTTTTGAACAACTTAAAAAGTCCTTATCCTTATTTCTAACTAAGAACCTATCTAGGTACGACCTAAATGATCCGCTAAGATTTGCCTAAGTCCAGGTTGGCGCAGTCGGAAAATCTAGTCGATATCTATCGGACAGGTCAAATCGACCGATTAACCCTTTGAGTCTACTACACCCCTGTCTATCGGGATAGGCCCCTACGTAGTCCCAGCGTGCATCTAGGATACCATTCCAGTCCCCCACTAATAGCAAGGAGCGGGACGTCCCTAAAAAAGTCTCCAGACGATGGAAGAAGTCCGGCCGCGGTGACCCGAAAGGTCCGTAGGCGGCCACCAACCAAAACGCTCCGTCTTCACCACTGCCAAGGTCCAGAACCACTAGTCGACCCTCCGGGTCCAAATATACCGTCTGTGTTGCGAGACCCAGATGTTTTTGCAGCAGAACGACCACCCCACCCCCACCTCCGGGCTGACAGAGAGATGCGTGCATCTCAGCCTCGCAAATAACCATCACATCTATACGTTGTGACCTGAGGTCATTTAGAAGCATTGCTTGCTTCCAAGTTGAGCCCAGGCCACGCGCATTTAGACAGCCTACTCTTAGCATAGCCATGTTGGTGGTGAAGAGAAAAGACACTTACCTCTCTGCGTCCCGGGTATCGGGCTGCACAATTTCCATGAGGGTGGGGGATTGGTTGTTGGGTGGGGTGGTGGTTTGTGGAAGTGTAGCGGCATCAGTGTGTTGTGTGGTTGGGGTGTTTGGAGTTGTGTGGGTGTTTGGGGAGTGGGTGGGGTAGTTTTTTAGGAGGACGCGGTTAATGGGCCCGACGCAGGGGGGGGGGGGGGGGGCACATCCTCTTTAAAGTTGTCTTTTAGAGTTTTATAAGTGTCCTCTGGGGCCTTAATCATTTTGAGGTGGGGGAAATCCCCTGCCTGGGTGAAGTTAAGCCCTTGGGTTTTTATTAAATTGTTGTTGTACACAATGTTTAACAGTTTTTTGTTTCTTGTGTTTATGTATGTGTATGCATGTTTTTGTTTGTGTGTGGTGTTTTTTGTATGCTGTTGTTGTGTGCTCTTTGTGTTGGTGTCAGTGTTATATTTTGGGGAGGGTTGCTTTCATTTGTGTGTCTGAGGTGTGTTTTCTTTTTTTTCTTTTAATTGTGTGGAAGTGCTCCTCCTCGTCTGACGACGAACTAGGGTCATCTTCCGCGGTGGAGGAGAGGGGTATATTTTCGGGTTTTGTTGCGGTGCGGGTGTTTTGGAAATTGTTTTTTTTTTTAGTGGGGGGATGGGTTGGACATTGTTTTGTTTTGGTTTGAGCTGTGGTTGTTGTTTTTGTAGTGGTAGTTGTGGTGATTGTGTTGGTTGTGCAGTTGTTGGTGGTGTAGGCAGGATTGGGGTTTTCTTATTAAGTTGGGGAGAGACAGCTCTCAGGTGACCTCTGGTTCCACAGAGGTAACCCGAGGGCCGCCTACCCTCAACGGTAATGTTGATGAAAGTTTGATCATCCAGTATGACGCGTTCAGGGATCTGGGCGATCCTTTCGGGCCTCATTTGAACTACAAGTTCGAGGCTCGTTCCACTGAACGCGTCACCCGATGCATTTCCCATGGACACCAGCGTGTCAACGTCCAGGTTCAGGAAACCTGTCAAAACCCATCATATGTCCATAATCAGCAGGATGGTGTGGATTTTTATTTTTTGTGTCCTACCCATGTACGTAGGGTAGAAAATGTATGCGGTGGATGTAATTGGTTTGATGGACAGTTTCACTGCTGTGTCCCTGTCCTTCATGAGAATGGATAGACTCCCGTAGAGTCTATCCTTCTGAATGAATGTGATGTCTTTCATGACGTCTTTTAAAACCAGCTCTATCTCACTCTGTGATGGTTGAGCTGGCTTTTTCCTTTTATTTGAGATTGTCCTAAACATGACAGTGTTTAGGAGTCTCTGGCCTTTTAGTTTAGCTCCTTCGCTTTGGTTATATCTACTGGCAGATAGTCGAGGGTTTTCCTTGCCGTCTGGGCGAAGGAGACTTTTCCTTGTTTGTGTTGCTGTTGTAGTTGGCGGTGTTGTTGTTATCATTGTTGTTGTTATCACAGTTATTGGTCTTGTTGTTGTTGTTATTGTTATTGGTGTTGTTTTCGTCCGTAGCATTGTTGTTGTTGTTGTTGTTGCTGGTGGCGCTGGTTCTTTGGTTTGTTGGCATGGCAACGTCAAGTTGTTTGTCAGCAGGTGGAGAAAATCCTTCCTCTGGCTGACCTTTGTTTTTGACCTCTGCTACTGTGACAGTGGCAGGGGGTAGCTGTAAGCTTATCTTACCCTTTCCTTCTTCGAATTTTGGTGAAGAAGCTTCAGCCATTTTACAAAAAATGTTAACTTTTCAAAAAAACTTTTGGTAACTATTTCGCCTAAAGGCGTAGAATATTTTGAGAGACTGACCAGATCAAAGTTTGACCTGGCAGTCCCTCTACAAAATGGTACAAAAATTAAAGTTTACAGTCAAGAATTTCTATAGAAATTTAAGCAAAACTTACTCAGCAAGTTACACGCGTGTGTCCATCCCAATAGATAGATCGATAGATAGATAGATAGATAGATAGATAGATAGATAGATAGATAGATAGATAGATAGATAGATAGATAGATAGATAGATAGATAGATAGATAGATAGATAGATAAAGAGAGAGAGAGAAAGAGAGAAAGAAAGAGACTGACATACCTACACAGGGATTCCTAGATCAGCTCGTGAGTGTTATACAAATATAAATGAATATACATATACATGATCTCCTTCCCACCTGCATTTTAGCCTGACTTTACAGCTGGAAGCCAGCTTCCTTGAAAACGTCTCGAAATCTGACAACATCACTTTTAGTAACTAGAAGAAAATCGAAATTGTTACGTACCTCTACCACATATCTACATAATATCCTTCCATACCGGCTTCGTTTATTATATCATTTGTCAGACACGACTTTTAATATTATTTATTTTCATATTTTTCCCTAGAGACAACTATTTATGTACAGTAGCTATCAAAATATGAGAACGATAAATTAGTTCATCATTTTTCTTATTTGACAAAATTTTTCCTTTAAAGTTTGAAAGAATATTCTAGTACATATATGTCATGCGCTAAAATATTTTCTCAATAATCAAAGGTATACAGAAGATATTAATCAAATACCTTTAATTTTGAAAAAATACAGTGATCAAAATAAGAGAAGAGAAGCATAATCTTTACGAAAGCACAATTAAAGATGAAATTTACTCTACAAACTAGTGTTTATGCATTCTCAGGCATTAACTGGAAGTGTAGAGTCCCTTACTTTAGATGACTTCAGCACATCTGCATCCACATGAAGTGACCATCATATTGCACAGTTTTGGAGTGATTTTATCCCACTCTTCCTCCAGTTTCTTCCATAATTCAGTGGTTGTAGCTGGCCTTTTCACCATGATTTTGTCCCCAATGATCTTCCAAAGGTTCTTGATTCGATTCAAATCAGAACTCCGGGCTGACCATTTCCAAACTTCTATTTTCTGATCTTTGAGAAATTCTCTCATTCGTTTTGCAGTGTGGCACATTATCTTGCATAAAAATGGCTGGTTTATTGGGAGAAGCCCGTAAAGAGGGAATGGCATGTTGCTGAAGGAGTTTCTAGTACACATTAGCATTACAGTACCATTTAAGCATATGAGAGGTCCCACTGCGGCTGCTGGGACATTCCCCAAATCATGACACTACCTCCTCCAAATTTTACAGACTTTTTGACACTTTGAAAGAAGTATTTCCCAGCTTCAATTCTTACGTATTGGTTACCATCTGAACCAATCAAATTAAACTTGATATTATCACTAAAATGAACTTTGGACCAGTTTCTCTCACTTGACACAATGTGCTTGTCAGCGAAGGCAAGTCTAGCAATTTTATTTTTATTGCTGATAAGAGCTTTGATCAATCCAATGGCTGCCAGACGACGAGACACTACACCGAGACACTTTTCATCCGAAATTAGCGCTGATTTGACGAGATATTCCAGATGCAGTGTCGAAGCGTTCCCCATATCGATTCTTTGGATCATGAGGTCCACTCGTTGACTTGTTTTACGTGGACGGCTAGCCTTCTTCGTAGACGTGAATGAGTTGGTTTCATTATGCAATTTCAAAATCCTCGTTATCACACTTTTAGAATGGCTCACTTCACTTCTAATGGCCGAGAGAGAAGGAGTCCAAACTCTTCATCTGAACGACTTTACATCAGTGGGCTTCCTTTACCTTGGAATGGATCGACATCTTACGAGAGTTGAAAAATTGAATATACTCGTAACATGACCCTGTTGACAAGTCTTGCCAGATATTTCTAAAAAATCCAAGTAATTACACTAATATATAAAACATCACCAGAGAGTTCTCTTATTTTCATCATTGTATTCTTTTTTAATTAAAGGTATATCATTAAAATCTTGTTTATATCCTTTATTATTAAGAAAATATTTTAGCACAAGAGATATATATATATATTACAAGTATTCTTTCAAATATTTTTTCAAAGGAAAAATGTTAAATATGAAAGATAATGAAAAGTTAATTTATGGTTCTCTTATTTTGAGCGCTACTTTATATATATGTATATATATATATATATATATATATATATATATTTATATATATATATATTAATATATATATATATATATATATATATATATATATATATATATATATATATATATATATATATATATATATATATATATATATATATATGAAAGACGTAAAATAAGAAAATTTAAAAAAATTAAAAATCAACTTACTTACTAAAATGTTCACTCCAACTAATTAGTTTCTGTAATGGGATAAATATAGTTACATAATATATATAACTATAGAGAATTCATTACGTCATCAGGGACTCTATTCTGCATTATTATTTTTATATGGGTTCCTAGTGTCCGCGCATTGCCTGGGAACTTAGCTGAGAATAGACTCCCTGATGACGTAATGAATTCTCTATAGTTATATATATTATGTAACTATATTTATCCCATTACAGAAACTAATTAGTTGGAGTAAAAATTTTAGTAAGTAAGTTGATTTTTAATTTTTTTAAATTTTCTTATTTTACGTCTTTCATATAATTGTTCTGCATTCACCTGCATAGAACCGCATAGGTACTAAGACATAACTTATATATTTGCTAGCATGAGTGTACATCTGTACACATATGCTGGTAGATGTACTACTAATTCTCTATATTTATCTCCAAATTATTTGTTGAGCAAAACTTGCCAAAATTACTGCTGTTTCATGGCAGTAGTAGGCTCTTGTCATAATACCACCCCGCTCCTAACTGATTAACCTCGGTGTCACGTGATTGATTCTTTAGAATCTGCCACTGACCAGAGGCAGTGAAATTTTTTCAGTGCTCCGGAATCTAGTCCTCGCTAGCTTCATTCCATCTACTGAATTATTATTTTTATATGGGTTCCTAGTGTCCGCGCATTGCCTGGGAACTTAGCTGAGAATAGACTCCCTGATGACGTAATTAATTCTCTATAGTTATATATATTATGTAACTATATTTATCCCATTACAGAAACTAATTAGTTGGAGTGAAAATGTTAGTAAGTAAGTTGATTTTTAATTTTTTTTAATTTTCTTATTTTACGTCTTTCATATAATTGTTCTGCATTCACCTGCATAGAACCACATAGGTACTAAGACATAACTTATATATTTGCTAGCATGGGTGTACATCTGTACACATATGTTGGTAGATGTACTAATTCTCTCTCTATATATATATATAGTATGTAGATAAATCCACCAAAATATACGGTAGTGTCCAATCCGTATGAAGAACTCAACGTAATCGAAATATCGTGAAAAGAGAAGATGCATTCAAAAAATTTTCGATGAGAATCACAGGAAAACAGAGTCAAGATAAATTAGTAAAAACAATGAATAAAAACAAAGAACAAGTTCCTTATATTAAAAAATTCATCATTTTACAATCGTTTCTAGGATATATATGTGTGTTGGTATGTACATTCATATAGATCTATGTAAAAATTTTACAAACTATAAGAGGAAATGTACATACCTTCACGTATATATGCTGTCTTCAGAAATAATTGTTTCTATTTTAGGCAGAAGGCCAGCAATAACCAGTACATTACTGGTATTTTATTTTATCGACCCCGTAAGGATGAAAGGCAAAGTTAACCTCGGCGGGATTTGAACTCAGATCATAAAGGGACGTAACTCTATGCTTCAAAGCATGGTGTCCAACTCTCTACCGATACTGCCAATCCACCGCTGTCTTCAGAAATAATGATATTTGTTTATTGAAAAAAAAACAACAAAGATTTAATATAATAGGTCTGTTTGGGAACAGGTTTTGAATTGACCAATAGAAAAGTAGTAAGAGGTCAAGTTTATAGAATAGTAGTAGTAGAAATTTAATTTAGGGGTAGAGGAATGCAGACTTAAGTTTTGAATGGAAAGAATTTTTAGAATGAAAAGAATACTTTGGGGATGAAAATAGGTCAAGGCGGTGAAAGGTAGACGAAAATTTGATGTTATTAAAGAATAATGTTAATGTTAAAACCGAAGGAGAATAAAAATTTTAGGGTAAAGGTGTTAGTGAGAAATACCAATCTTATTTAAAACACAAGGAATTTGGATCTATAACAAGAAATTAAATTAATTGATAGGTATACTTATAGGGATAAATTTATATTAATGCATATGGATGTGATAAATAAGAATTAGATGTTATTAAAGAATGTTTTTAAAAACGAAGGAAAATAAAATTTTGGGATAAATGTAGTAGTGAGAAATACCAATCTTACATAGGCTACAAGGAATCTAGATTCATAACAGGAAATTAAATTAATTTATATGTATACTTTTAGGTATTAATTTTAGGAAAAGAGAGCTGTAAGAGGGAAATAAAATTATGAAGTTCTCTGTAGTAAAGTACTAATTATAGGTTAATTAAATTAAAAAAACTAATTATAATAATATGTAAAATATAAGTGTAATTAATTAGGTTTATAATATTTGAAAGTATTTCTATGATTTCAAGATATAAATAATTCTTGTCGCTTATTTAATAGGATATCCTTAGATTTCATTATTTCAAAAAGTTCCTGGGAGTATAATCGACACTCATATCTGTTATTTTGATAAGGGGTGGCCCTTTTGAGCACACTCCAGGTCAGGTTGTAATCGATATTCTTTTTTCTATAATTATTAATTGTTTCAGCCAAGGATGTTGTATTAGCTAATGCGTCGAGAGACGCGGCAGGCCGTCGAGGTATGAACTAAAGTACATTACCCCGTTCGGCTCACTGTCATTCTGCTCAAACAGTCGCTGAAAGGTCGCGCACATTTGCTTGGGGTCAAGTAGCACGCGTCTGTTTTGGTCTTTCAAAGACCGAATCGTGGACTTGTTGCCACTTTTTGCCTCCGCCACTCGAGCCCAGCTGACAGCTTTCGCTCCTTCGTTTTCTAGAGCACGTGTTTTGCTTCTGACCACGCAGCCTTCGTGTTTCGCATCGAAGAACTGGTCCAGTGCCGTTCTCGACGCTAACACTCTAGCCGCGTTGCCACTTCTAAGTGCCTCCTCTACCTTGGCTACTAGTTCTCTTTCTATTCTGTTTTTCTCTAAGGCTAACTCTCTGCTATACCCTATCGATTCTATTCTAATTGCTTTCTTGAGAGAGTACCACCATCTATTGTTGACGATGGCTCCCGTTAACTGTTATTTGACTAGTCTACTTATCCGTTCACTTTAAGCTTTAGGTGCCGTTTACGACACGTTCAGCTTCCAGTATCCGGGACCCTGTCTATGTATTCTATCACGGTTGACTAAGCAGACGACTAACTTGTGATCTGAATAGGCAACCATGTGCATTCGTGGACAGCTTAACATCTCCTTGTCCCTTTCTCTAATGAAGAACATATCTAAATACGATCTAGATGTCCCACTGCGGTTTGCCCACGTCCACTGTGGTGCAGTCGGGAAATCCAGTCGATACCTATCGGCCAGTTAGAATTGGCCGATTAAAGTTTTGAGGCTGTTGTACCCCGCTCTAGTGGGACATGCTCCCACATAGTCCCATCGTGCATCTAGCATACCATTCCAGTCCCCCACTAAAAGTAAGGAGCGAGCCGTTCCCAGAAAAGATTCTAGACGCTTAAATAAGTCTGGCCGTGCTTGCGATTGCCCGGTCGGGGCATAAACGGCAACCAGTCTGAAGGCTCCACCTCCGATACTGTTCACGTCTAGGACTACCAGTCTACCCTCCGGGTCCAAGTGTACTTGCTGTACTCCGACATCCAGGTTCTTCCGAAACATGATAGCCACTCCACCTCCACCTCCTGGCTGACAGAGAGATGTGTAGATCTCAAAGTCGTCGAAGATGGGGGTTAGTTGCTGCCTTTTGTGTATCCTGGACTCGGTGATGGCTATCACATCCATACTGTGTGACCTAAGGTCGTTTAAAAGTTGGCCCTGTTTCCAGAGCATCCCTAGGCCACGCACATTCACGATTCCAACTCGTAAACTAGCCATGTTGGTGAAGAAAAGTTGGAGAAAAAGGACGAAATATGCACTTACCTTTTCGTTTCCTGGAGATCGGGTTATTCAATCTCCATTTGGGTGTTGGGTGGGGTGGGGAAACATTTTAACAGGACGCGGTTGATGGGTTTGTGGCCCACGTCCTGTGAAAATTCATTTTTTAGGTCTTTATAGGTTTCCATAGAAACCCTTATAAGTTTAAGGTGTGGAGAGGATTCTGCCTTGACAAAAGTTTTGCCCTCCGTCTCCACCTTGGAGTTTTGGGAGATGACCTCCATCAAACTCTTGTTGTTTGTGTTGATGTATGCGTATTGTTGTTTGCGTTTTTGTTGTGTTGTTTCAGTTTGTTGTTCGTCCAGGAGTTTTCTTTTTATGGTGGGTGCTTGTGTTTGGGGTGGTGTTGGTGCTGGTTTTGCTGATAGGGGGATGTTTGACTGTGGTGTTGTTTGTGTTGTTGTTTGTGTCTGTGGTTGTGTGTTGGTGTTGGTGATTGGAGTTTTGGGGGGGTTTGTGGTGTCTCTTTTTTTGCTTTTTAGATTTCCGTGGTTCTCCCTCTTCTTCACTTAAAGAAGGAGAAGCAGCTTCATCCGTCGATGAATAATCGTCAGGTGTGTGGGGTAAGGGTATGTTGTGTGGTGGTGGTGTTTCGGTATGTGTGTTTGTGGTAGTGTTTGATGGAGTGGGATGGAGTGGGGCTGTTTTCTTCAGGGGTGTTGTCTCTGTTTTTTTCTGTTGCTGTTGGTTGAGTGTCTGTTTGTTTTGGTGTGGTTGCTCGTTTCGTCTGTCGTTGTACTTGTGGTGGTGGTGGTGGTTGTTTTGGTGATGGTAATAGAGTTTTTTTTATGATGTTGTTGTGTGTTTGTGGACAAGAGGCTTTTAGGTGAGCTGTGCTACCACAGCGAAAGCAATGAAATGTTTGTCCTTCTACCGAAATGTTTATTTTGTTGTTATTATCAATAACGACTCTTTCGGGTATTTTTGAGATTCTCTCCGGTTTCATTTTCAACAGAATCTCCAAATCTGTGCCCGCCCACCTTTGCCTAATAGATTTTCGTATTGAGAGTATCATATCAGTTTCTGGCTCTACGAAGCCAGCCAAGATACACCAGATGTTAATGTTTGGAGGCATGTTTTTTATTTTTATTTTTTGTGTCCTTTTCCCCATGTGTGTAGGGAAAAAGGTGTATGCTTTTGACACCATTGGTGTCACAGAGATTTTTGGGGCGAGTGCCTGGCTTTTAAACAGTACGGCAACACTTCCGTACTGTTTTCCTCGCTGGAGAAAATCGACATTTGCTAGAATTTCCTTGAAAGTATCTTCTATATCTGCTTGATTAGCAAATGTCGGCTTTCTTGTCGAATTTGACACAGTCCTAAAAGTGACTGATCTACGGATTGTGTCTTCCTTTATTTCAATGGGTGAGTTAATTCTAAACCCACCTCTTTCTTCGAAAGTTACAAATTTTCTCCTTTGCTGGAGCATATCTCTTGCGTTGGAGATATCAAGATTTATAAAATCTTGTTTTTTGTTCACCGTTTCAGCGAAAGGCATTTTCTTTTTTTGTGTGGTGTTGCTGTTGATGTTGTTGTTATCGTTGTTGGAAATCTCAGTTCCTTGTTGAGGTGAAACTTTGTGTAGATGTATCTGTAGAGTTGTTGATGTCTTTTTCATGTGTATGTATGTTAATGGGTTTAATTCCTGTGTTTTCCTGTGTGTTATTGTTATTTTTCTCCGCTTCGACGGTAGACATTTTAAAATTTTCAAGTGTTAATATATTTTTTCTTTGTTGACACTTGTATCTATGGCGACGTCCATAGTAGCAGAAGCAGATATAACGTTAATATCTGCCTCTTTCTCTCTCTTTTCTCTATTAACGTTCTCCAGCGTTCTTGTGTTGCTCAAGTTATTTAGTTTGTAACATCTGATATTTTAAAACAAATTTTTAAAATAAAATTTTCGCCCCTACAGGGGCGAAAAATGGGATTACCACCCAGCTGTCAATTCAACTTGGGGGTTAATCTACAAAGTGTTATGTTTTTTCAAACAATTAGTTCGGTTTTTTGCATAGAAATTAACAAAAAAGCTTACCGGCGATGTTCCACACGTCAGACAGAAAGAGAGATAGATAGATAGATAGATAGATAGATAGATAGATAGATAGATAGATAGATAGATAGATAGATAGATAGATAGAAAGGAAGACGGACTGACATGCCTACACATATATTCATAGATACGTTCGTGAGTATTGTAGAAATATACGCGAATATGCATATACATCATCTTCTTCCTCCTTGGATTTTAGCCTTACTTTGCAACTGGAAGCCAGTTTCCTTGAAATCCTCTCGAAGTCTCACAATATCGCTTTTAGTAACTAGAAGAAAATCAAAATATATACTTTTCTCTACCGCCACTGCACGTAATATAGCGAACATTCTTTTCATAGATAATCGAAATACAATGGCTAAAGTAAATAAGCCTAGTTTCTAATAACGGAAATACTGAAAATCCATCACCACCGCAATATCCTCTCAGCATCACATTACATAATTTATTAGATCCTCCACTTCAAATTTTGCTCGGGTCCCCCTAGTATCGTTCCGGGGTTGACAAAATAAACTACCAGTTTTTTTATACCCATATTCTAAGAATTCATCTCTGAAACCTTTATCGTCTTTCCTGCTTTATGGATTTAATTAAATATCTATATAATATATTTCCATACTGGCTTCGTTTATTCTATATTTGTCAGACACTACTTTTAATAATATTTATTTTCCTATTTTGCCCTACAAATAACTAAATGGGCCCATTCGCTATCAGGAAAGATGATGACCTTGCCAGTCCGCCACTGGATGTATGAGTGCTTGTGCTTAGTTGTTATTCAACCATTTCAAGCAAGGCTTCATCTTCCACAACAGAAGGTCTCTCTGAACTTGGTTTGTCTTCGAGGCTGGTGTCAACTTCTTTGAAACGTCTGGCCCACTTTTGCGTTAAACGTTCGTTGACGTTCCTGGACCTTCCACGTCATTAATTTCCTTTTCCATTTCCCTTGCACTCAGTCTTTTTTGCACAGGTAGCATAAAATTATTCTTATTGCAATTTTATCAAAGCTGTGAAATAAATAATATACAATAAATGTTTATATGTTATATTCGAAAGTAGCGACCTAGGCCTAAAGCCCAATCACCCTCCCCCATCACCCCTCATCTCTCTTCTGCGACACCAGAGCTCTTGCCATCTCCTTCCCGCTCTTTTTCTTCTATCTTTCGCTCCATTTTTCTCTATATTTCCCTACTCTTTCTTTTCTTTTGTTTCCCCATTTCTTTTCTTACTAAATTATATTTTTAAAATAAACATCTATGTATTCCACCTGCTCACAGAATACATGAAAATAAATAAATAAATAAATAAATTTTAAAATTGATTAACTATAGCATGAGTTGTATCAAATTAGTGATATGACATAAAAATACAAGTTGCCTAAGATCATCATTGAAAATCCGAAAAGACTTTTGACTCCTGATATGTGAAGAATGTGAAAATTCAAATCATAGATGTTGTGATGTACTAACTTTATCATGAGAGTATTCGCATTCAGAAAATATAAACAGAACTAACGTTTTTAAAGTACAAGTTCTATTTTGCTGCTCATCTTTATAGAACGGCAAATAATTGGAAGGAAATCAAAGACAAAATTGGTATAATTTAATTTCGAGAAATGGCAATAACATAAATGATGTTTGGCAAGAAATTTCTTTTTTGCAAAATATACTTAATGTTAATTTTCTTTAGCACATAGAATACTAAATTACTATAGTCATTAAAGTGTAGTTGTCAAAGCCATTACAGGAATTAAAGTTACTAATGAGGGACGAATGTTTATTAATGTGAATTGAGACGGAACATATTTAAGTATTTCATTGGAATGGTTTAATGATTAGACATAATGTCTGTCATTGAACGTATAAGTAAAGCATTTACAATAGTGATATGATATAATAAGATGAATATATTCACACACACTCTCATATATATATATATATTCCGGGTTCAATCGAGGGTAACCACAGTAAGTAAGGTACTCAATATATAACAAAGTATAAATATTTACAGGACTAGAACTGTTTCATTCGGAAGACATCAGCCCACTTTCCGGATGATGTCTTCCGAATGAAACAGTTCTAGTCCTGTAGAAGCCATTTCTATATTAAATATATATATATACACACACACATATATATATATATCACTCTCTCTTTATTAATATATATATTGTATTCATAACAAACAGAATACAGGTGTACAAACTGCTTTCTTCTGTACACCAATTTGCCGAACTATAACCCTCAATGCAAAGGCGCTAAAAATATCCGAAGCAGGGGGTACACATAAATATCGTTATTGGTACAACTAAGAGAAAACATGAACAGTATATAATTTGCTAGAACAACAGTACATTACGTCCTTAATATTAGCAATACCCTGTTCAGCATCGTACACAAACAGTTGTTTCAGGCTTAGAAGAAAACATGATAAGCACCACAATTAAATTGATGATTACCAAGCTAATATTCAAGCTTTCGTAAGTGTGTCAATTGTTGTTAACTAATTAACCGATCAAATAATCAATAATCAGTAAATTATTCCATCCAATATACAAGACATCTATATATCCATAAAATAAAGTACTAGTAATGTCGATTTAATTGACTTTCCCTTTCCCAAAACATTGTTGGCCTAGTGCCTAAATCAGAAAAAATCATTATTATTATTGTTGTTGTTGTTATTAATATTGGTATCTGTCAGTCGCAAAAGACCATGGATCTGTACCTGGAAAGTTTTGTGTCAGCTGCTGATGGCACTGCAGTGTCTGCTGTGGTTGTACAGCCTACAGGAGTAACCCATCGTATTATTCGAACCTGTATATTTTTGTCGCTCACAACTCCACCACCGCCACCACAAGGTACAACTCCATACATCAACAATCATTAACTTCATTAACATCACCAACACATACCCTCCCTCTCGAACCAACGCAAGTGTGCGTGTCTGTGTGTATATTTATATATATGTACGTATATATATATATATATATATATATATATATATATATATATATATATATATATATATATATATATATATATATATGAGGGTGTCCCTCTTATCATTACACCTGAGCCAGGACTTGTTTGCACCCATAAGGGACCTATTCAGACTATCGGAGAATCGTGCCAAACTCGGTTGCCAAATTACCTTCTTAAAACGCTGCCTAAAGAACAACATCATTCCAACCACCATCAGGAATATACATCTACCCGAATGTTTACGATCACCATCCTTCGAAAACACCATCCGCCACATTCAACGCACGTTTATCAAGAAAATACTACGACACAACCACCACCAACTGCGACTCCATATACAAACGCTTTCTGAGCACTTAGATCGTATAGCTCCAACCCTCACCCCTGACCACCAAGTCCAGGATATACGCAAAGCTATAGATCAGTGTTACCACACCAGAGTCAAATTTGATAAACAGCGCCTTATACGGAAATACGAATGGACTGTAAACAAATACTACATTGACAACATCCGCTCCCACAGACGGACCGACTACAACCACACCAGGGGCAACAGCTATACAACACCCTCCGCTACACCCCCCAACATCGATCTACCTACCAACGATGCTTCACACCTCGTTACCGACTTAACCGGTACCCTCACCAACGACGAACTCGAACTTCTGCGCCTCGGACCCGAGTTCATCATTACACAGCGTCTCGATGATAGACTGAAACTCGACATCGAAACCAACTTCTGTCGGACAGCTTATCAACTGAAATGGCTAACCGCCATCCAAAACAACACCGAGATCGATTACAACCCCACAACCCACCCCACACTCCCCACGTATCACCTCGACAACCCACTCCACCCCCCACCCACCAACCACGAACTTGACACTAAACTACTCAGGTTGAAACATTCTATCTCTAACATCCTTTCCCAACACACACACACACACAATAAACGCAACCTCACCAATGCACAATTTAATACTCTCACCAACCTAAGATCCAGGAACCTTGTGTACCTTCCCTCTGACAAGGGGAAAGAATTCTGTGTCATCTCGAGAGAGACCTACAACAACTTAGCTCTCCAACATCTTAATGACCACAGCCTCTACTCGAAAGTCACAGGGACCTCCTCGACTCTAATCGAGGAAGGCATTAACACCATATGGACTAACATCTGTGTCCAACGAAAACTGCCAAAGAAGGTAAAAAACAACATAATGACTCGAAACAGCAAATTACCCACCTTCTACCACCTGGTCAAAACACATAAACAAGGACCCGATTTGAAAATCAGGCCCATTGTCTCTAGCGTGGAGGGCCCACTCTACAAAATATCGTGGCTGCTCTCCACACTACTGAAACCTATTCTACACACACTACCAGCCCACGTCTGCAGCTCAAACGAAGTCTTGGAGCGACTACACCATCTGGCGCCCAACACCAGAAAGGACAACGGTTATGCCTTCAGTCTTGATGTGGTCGCCCTTTATACCTCCGTACCAGCATCCCCAGCTGTCGACCTGTTGACCGAACGAGTCCGAGCATCTAACTTACACTGCTTCGGACTCACACACACGGACATCCACCAACTCCTCTCCTTCGTTGTGGATAATGCACTCTTCAATTTCCTCGGCCACACGTACAAACAAATCTCTGGGCTACCTATGGGCTCTAGTCTGTCCGGCATACTTGCGATCTCGTACATGGACCACCTGGAACGCAAGGCACTCAATACCTGCCAACCCAACGCCGTCGCCTTCTACTCCAGATACGTTGATAATATCCTGATACTTACTTCTTCCCGGGAGATGGCGAATGAAATTCACCAAATCTTCAACGATACTGACCAGCACATCGATTTCACCATCGAACACCCAGGAGAAGACGGGTCACTCGCCCTCCTCGACTTCCGTATCAACATCTCGGAAGAAGGAGACATAAACACCACCTTCTACCGCAAAGCAGCGTGCAAGGACTTATTTGTGCATTATAACTCAGCCCTCCCCAACAACGCTAAGAGAGGCTATGTCCTAAATGAACTGACACGGATCACTAACAGATGCAGCGACCAGATGGGTGGTCTCACCCATACCACGCAATTCCGTAATCTACTCAAATCTAATGGTTATCCCAAGCGACTGATTAACGGAATTGGAGACCCCAGACCCAGTAGACTGACACCCACTAGAAAACTTAATATTAGCAGGTGCTTCTTTAAAATCCCCCGCCTGAGTGAATATACCACGAACGCCATCCGCAGGGCCATACGGACGGAGGAACTTGACATACATTTGGCCCACACAGGACCTTCACTGCGAAGATGCCTCTCCAACAAACCCTACGAGGCAGATGGGACGTGTTCCCTTAGCAACTGCCCGATACGGGGGGCAGATTGCCTACGCACCTATGTCGTATATAAGATTCAATGCGATAAATGTAACAAGTTTTACATAGGTAGCACCATCCGACCCCTACATGTTCGTATCAAGGAACATATCAACACCAACGCATCTTCCTTCCGTAAACATATCCTTAAATGCGGAAACCCACAGGGTAGACCCTTGGTCACAGTCCTAGCGACTGAACGCAGCATCGGATCCTTAAGGATAAAGGAAGCACTTGTTATTAAGAACCTCAGACCCCCACTTAACAACCGGGCTGAGAGAAATGAGCTGACATGGCTAACTTAACCATAATGACCATTCACAGCCTACGGCCTGCTATCTTCACACACACGCACGTATATGCATACCCATACGCATACACACACACATCTATATTTATACACGCACACATGTTTTTACAACCTACCACCTTTCACACCCTTTGATTTCCAGCTTCTACAGCCCACTATCTTTCACACACAAACGCACTCACACATATACACACACAGTTACACACACATGTATACCCATACGCTTACACACACACATCTATATTTATACACGCACACATATTTTACAACCTACCACCTTTCACACCCTTTGATTTCCAACTTCTACAGCCCACTATCTTTGACACACACACACACTCACACATATACACACTTACACTTATACACACACAGTTACACACACATATATATTTACATACACATATCTTACGGCTTTCACACGCTAACGCACCCTCTTGATTTAACCCATTTGGTCAGTAGCTTTTGCCACAGCCTATCACGCGCACGCGCATTCTTTCCCTCGTTTAAATTTTAAATATTTTTCTCCCCATAACGGCATTCCTGTCTTAACGACATCACAACTTTCTCCGCTTGGCCTGTTTCCCCCCTTTTGGAACTTTTCCCCCGTTGATGGGCGTGAGCCCGAAATATTGGGATTAAATCTCTACTACGGTAACCCTTCTACCTTTGTTTTGTTTTCATCTTTGTCTCTCTCAATTTTCACTTTCACCTGTTTTTCCTATCTATATTTCACTTCCTACCTCGAGATTTCCCTTTGCATTGTTGTGGCTTTCTTAAATACGTATTTTTATATATATATATATATATATATATATATATATATATATATATATATATATATATATTTATATCTTTAGGTTTGTTAGTTCACCACTGGATAGAACTGGTCAATCCTGGTGTAATATTATGAAGAGTACTCAACGCAGTGCAGTTCACCCATCTTCGTTTGTGTAGTTGGTGGTGCGAATACGGAGTTAATTTGAAATGAAATAAAATAACAGGAGGCTGAACTGGTGTAAATCCTTGAAAGGTATATTATACTATGATCATTTCAATGACCGGGTTCCATATGAATCCGGTGATATCATCATGTATTGGAATATAACAAAGGAATATGTAAAAAACCATGGGTCCGAAAAATCAGAGACAGAGACATAGAGGACGACTGACCAACTAGCTTCTCGGCCATTCACCCTCAAAGTGTTGGCAACTGAATCTACTAATGAATATCTGGTGAGGGGGCGAAGGCTTATAATGCACTACCACCATTCCGTCAAAGAAGAAGGGGAAGAAAGAAAGAGAGGGAGAAAGAAGTGTAGTGTAAGGGTCATACTACATTCATGCTAGAAAATGCCTGATGATATCATGCCTATATTCCAATACCTGATGATATCACCGGATTCATATGGAACCCGGTCATTGAAATGATCATAGTATAATAAACCTTTCAAGGATTTACACCAGTCCAGCCTCCTGTTATTTTATTTCATTTATATATATATATATATATATATATATATATATATATATATATGGGAAACATACTCTAGAAATTATTTATAACTTCATATGATAGGCACGTATTTGAATCACCATTAATGTAGTTTATGATAGTAATTTAACTAAGATAACTAGCTAGTTACCTCCCCTTACGCATTAATTCCCCTTAGTCATTCAGACACTTCCGGAATCTGGACAGCATGATCTATTAATTAAGAACCGACTGGATACGGTTTATAACTTGATTATATGCTGAACCATCGCGAATTATACGATAGACACGTGTTCTATATATTGCGTCTCGTGGATTATGTGAGTGGTGGTGTGAGCGAAGACAGTGGTACGGCTTTGCCTACGATACAATAAGGTTTATAGTATGTTGAAAGTTTCTGATATTTTGGTGTTTCCCTGCATCCGAGACTGTATATTATACAGATGTATGAGAATAAATGACTTAATAATTCAGCCCACATAATAAGATCGATTGCCTGCTTCAACTGCCTGACCCTGCAAATATCATTCTGACGCAATCTAATCATGTATAAATAAGACACGCGTGCATGCTACACGTGAGATTGTTTCATGCACTGACTACTCTAAGCTTTCCTCTTGCTTTATCTTCATAGACTGCCAACGCTTCATGTTTATCTTTATTTTCATTCTTGCTTTTATTTTTATTTTTATTTTTATTTTTATTTTTATTTTTATTTTTATTTTTATTTTTATTTTTATTTTTATTTTTATTTTTATTTTTATTTTTATTTTTATTTTTATTTTTATCCTGTAACCTTTACATGTAAATTGCCATGCTATATCATTTGATGAGTGTCACCCCACTGTTGATCAATATGCGCATATGTTTTATGTGTCTCTTGGGTTGAAAAGGAGGTCAAGTATGTTATAGATCAGTAAATAGTTGCTCCGAAGAATCCAAACCTCGGTTTGGAGGAAACAATTGTAAGCAAATAAATGACTTAAACTGAACTTTGATTATTGTAATCTCTCTATATATATATGTATATATATATATGTATATATATATATGTATACATATATATGTATATATATGTGTATGTGTGTATGTATGTGTGTATGTATGTGTATGTCTATATGTACAACACCATCTCCATTGGCTCTCACCCCCCCCCCCCTCTATCTTTGTTCTACACCACCCCCACCGATACTCCCCCTCTCTCTATATATCCACACGTGCACATGCATATGTATGTGTGTGTGTGTATATGCATATAGATGTATGTATGTGTGGATGTATGTGGGCGTGTGTGTGTCTATATAAGTGTGTATGTATATATGTCAGTATATATGCGCATGTATATGTATACAACGTATTTGTCAGACTAAGAAATTTCTAGGTATGTATCTCCCTATGGACTTGACACCACCAACACAACCACCACACCACCACAAACGCCATTACCATATACAATAACACCACACCCACACCACACACAATAACCAGCAACAAATATACGCCAACCTGACTACCGATTCTCCATAACCCCCGCACCACAGCCCATCCCAGTCAGCGACCGTCACCACCATCTTATCATCACATCCACCCCCACATACACTACAGGCGAATACATCCCTATGATCTTTTCCACCAATCAAAACAACTTATATTGTCAAACTTATGAACTTCTGACTTTACCACATAGCATGTATTCATTTTCTTATAGCATTTTAAAGGGTTCGTCGAGCTGTCGATTATTGAGTCGGGTAAGATCGATACAGATCGAACCTTGAGCTGATCAGTGGCGAAACGCGCGTCACCTACCAATAAATATAATGAAGGAGTAACCAATAGTCCTTGTTATCCTTACACTCTGTATAGCTCTACACCTCAACACAGAAGTGAACCTAAACATCGAGTGCTCACCCGGGTGATCCAACCTGCAATAACTCCAAGTTACACTCCCTATATATATGTATATATATATATATATATATATATATATATATATATATATACAATCCTAATATATATATATATATGTGTGTATTTTACCATCAGTCCAGGGTCCGGGTAAATTATCAACACATATTTTTATTGTTTGACACGAATTACTTGGTCGTTTGTTTTGGCTGTGCGGATGATCTGTTTAACCATCATCTCAGTGTGTTTGGCCCTTAACGTATGTTGTAGCTCTGATTCACATGAATCATCGAGCGCTTGCCACACATATCGGACGTTGATTTTCGTTAATTCCTGAGTAATAAGGTAGTAATAAATTACTGACCTTCACTCTTTAGGGTTTAAAATATATATAACTATAAAAGGTTTTAATAAATACATAACCATAAATAGTATTCTTAATATTATGTATATATATATATATATATATATATATATATATATATATATATATATATATATATATATATATCATAAAACATGTCTATAAAATCACAAGATAAAATATATACCATTTCCTCTGCAATTAGCATAATTAACTATATAAAAGATCGCATAGACCAGGCTATAAGAATGAGGCTTCTATGAAGAAATCTCCAACAAATAACCGAAACTAGCCCTTCGCGTCGGCCGCAACGGAATATTTATCGAATATTTCGACAGCGTAATCGTCCATATACAGTCAATTAAACAGAATTAGGTGTAAAATAAACTAGGAGAAAATAGAATACATTTAAATACCTCTACCATGGTTTCGTCCGCATTTTGAGATTTCCAATAATTATGTAATAATTATGTCACTCGAGCACCGGATTCATCAGGAAGTTTGCTCTAATCTAGACACTAAAATTTTCCAAAGTGATCGCGCCAAGAATTCATTCAAAATGGCTATGAATCGTGACGTAGTCGCGGTCAGGTTGGAAGAGGTGTGATAGTTGCTTACGGCTGGTGGCTATTTTGCTAGAAAGCACAGCACAATACAGCCAAATTTGTATCTCAACCTAATGGGAGATTATTCCATATGAAAGTTTACATATATATATACATATATATACATATACGTGTTTTTCAACGGGTCACATTGTGGCTCAATGAAAATTTTATAAATTAAATAATCAGAGCTATATATCCTAATATATGTCTATAAAATCACAAGATAAAATATATACCATTTCCTCTCCCAATTAGCATAATTAACTATATAAAAAATCGAATAGACCAGGCTATAAGAATGAGGCTTCTATGAATAAATCTCCAACAAATAACCGAAACTAGCCCTTCGCGTCGGCCGCAACGGAATATTTATCGAATATTTCGACAGCGTAATCGCCCATATACAGTCAATTAAACAGAATTAGGTGTAAAATAAACTAGGAGAAAATAGAATACATTTAAATAGAATACATTTAAATTTTCATTGAGCCACAATATGACCAGTTGCAAAACACGTATATTTATATATATGTATATATATGTATATATATATATGTAAACTTTCATATGGAATAATCTCCCATTAGGTTGAGATACAAATTTAGCTGTATTGTGCTGTGCTTTCTAGCAAAAAAGCCACCAGCCGTAAGCAACTACCACACCTCTTCCAACCTGACCGCGACTACGTCACGATTCATAGCCATTTTGAATGAATTCTTGGCGCGATCACTTTGGAAAATTTTAGTGTCTAGATCAGAGCAAACTTCCTGATGAATCCGGTGCTCGAGTGACATAATTATTACATAATTATTGGAAATCTCAAAATGCGGACGAAACCATGGTAGAGGTATTTAAATGTATTCTATTTTCTCCTAGTTTATTTTACACCTAATTCTGTTTAATTGACTGTATATGGACGATTACGCTGTCGAAATATTCGATAAATATTCCGTTGCGGCCGACGCGAAGGGCTAGTTTCGGTTTTTTGTTGGAGATTTCTTCATAGAAGCCTCATTCTTATAGCCTGGTCTATTCGATTTTTTATATAGTTAATTATGCTAATTCCAGAGGAAATGGTATATATTTTATCTTGTGATTTTATAGACATGTTTTATGATATATATATATATATATATATATATATATATATATATATACATATATATATATATATATATATATATATATATATATATATATATACATAATATTAAGGATACTATTTATGGTTATGTATTTATTAAAACCTTTTATAGTTATATATATTTTAAACCCTAAAGAGTGAAGGTCAGTAATTTATTACTACCTTATTACCAGTAAGATAAATAGCTCAATGTAATAACATCAGTTGTTCTACAGAGCAGTTATATATATATATATATATTGGTAGAACACTAGTGGATTATATCCGCAGTAGTAGACCACTCAGTCCATGGGACAATTTTGGTAGTAGTTCCAAAACAGTTAATTCACCTTTCCGGGAAAAATTGGTTTCATCTCAGACGGATCATTAGCTTGGTTTAAATGCGATAATACGGATAAGGAAAACGATTACACGAATCGAATAGACCTGCGTAGAGAAAGTTCTTCTCATAGGGGAACAACTCGCGTTAGATCGATACGGGGTGCCAACTGCGAAAGATCAGAATACAATAGATTATTCATGATATTCGGTCTAGAGGTGTTACGTCTGAAAATTTGTCTGGGGATTTAAAATTACATAAAGATGTTTCGAAACGTGGGGACAACGTGAGTAGAGTTGGGACCTTGTGTTTAGACAAGCGTTATTACACAAATCATCAGGATATTGATTCTTTCTTCAATGCACAGCCCTCAAGACGGAAAACCATTTCCTTATGTCTTAGACTTGGTTATAACATTCCATTGTATGGAGTAATCCACGCCTGCGTTCTTGAGGGACCATATGTGGCTTGCGAATTTCGTGGAAGGTCGTTTGTCCGGGTGTCTGAATGTCGCCAGATGATTCAGGAAGTGTTCTTTAACCGGCCCTCCACCATACCTACATAGGATTTGACCTCTGAGTACAAATTTAGTATAAATATCAAAGGGTGAGCGTACTCAGTCTATAGGACGAGTTAAGTATAATTAGACACAACAGTGACCTTTCCAAGCACTAAAATTTCGTTGGGTTATTCACCCCTAACTCATTCAGACTTTCATATAATTATTTATATCAGTTAATTATGTATGAGTTGGGGTGTATAACCGAACGAAACTTAAGTGCATGTACATGTCACTGGAAGTTTTGTACCTCTGTTTGTTGTCTCCTTGAATTATATATATATATATATATATATATATTTGGAATATGTGAAGTTCGTCCACACGACGTAGATAATATAGAAAATGTAACATTAAATAGTGATTTCTTTATCTTTCATTTATTTTTTATTTAATAATTTACATAGTTTATCATTCACGGTTTACAAAATTAATTAATATTGAATAAAGTTTGTTAATATTATAAATCCTTGTTTATTAATTATAAAGAGCAAACAACAAACAAAAAGTACGAAAGTGACTGCTCACAAGTGCAGTAATTCTACTATGTAATTCTACGTGTAACAAAATGCCGAAGACCTAAATGAGAACTAGACAAATGAAGATGGACAAATTCGTACGCTTTGCCACACAAACAGTTTCACATGTTTGTGTGGCAATTTTGTCTATGCTCTAGAATGTTGTACATGTAGGCTAAATTATATCAGAGTAACAGAGAACAGCTTACGGAAGCGAGTGACTAGCCACTGGCAAAATATCAGAGATACAAATACTAGGATTGAACTGAGGGGGCATGTCAAGAGAGGCCGCAAAGTAAATTTATCCAAGAGCAGAATTTTCCAAATTTGTAACTTTGTAGATGACGTTATAGCACAACAAAGAATAAGAAGGAGAAATGTTTATTAGCAAATACATGTATAATCCACGTTAATTATTTAGGTACAGAAATATTCTGCTGGACATTTATGTTAAAATACCTATCAAAGACCAATTCCTATCTCGTGACTACTGCTAAGATTTATACAGTTTTTTAATTTACATATAACACAAGAGCATTAAACCACAACATTTAAATTCTTAATTTTAAACATAACTACGAAAACGTGAAGAATTAAGAAACAAGATTTATGAACAGTAAACTCTATTATTACCGCCAGGAGGGCGAGAACCGGTTAGCTGACACACTCTATTCATGGTTTACAGAAAAGGAGGAATCGATTTTATTAAACAAGTGATATAAGCAACTTTCCATTCCCATAAGTTGCTGACTTCTGTCAATGTTAGAAAAAGGTTATTACTAGAATTCATACTTTTCTGAAGGAATAGAATAATTTTTACCTCGATTACAATATATGAAATAGGTAGCCAATATCTCATTAAGTAATTTGCTTTTGCAATGTCTCAAACAACACTGTTAAATAATTTACATCGCTAATTAACGCCCTTAATTAAAATGTTTGACTAAATGTTCTCATTTGTTTATTGTTTATAAATATTGCATACACAGGTTGATAAAACGTACACACACACACACACATACACACACACACATACACACACACACATACACACACGTACACATATATATATATATATATATATTTATTATAAATTTATTATAATAAATTGAAGTGAAAGCAACTGGTGCGTGTGTTTCTTATTGGCAACATGACCCTCCCAAAGTATAACAATATCGGTTTCAACACACGATTTCAGATAAAGAATCTTGCTAAACAAATTCAGAAACGAAATATATATATAAACTTATATATATATATAGTATATACGTATAAATATATATACGTATATATATATACACTTATATATATATACATATATATATATATTTTTGTGTGTGTATGTATAGTATATATATATATATAGGTATGCTTATATGCATGTGTTTATGTGCATCTCATCGGAATGTGTGCGGATGATTATATATGGACTATCTATGATTTTTATTATTACTATTATTTTTTTTATTATTATTATTCTTGTACTATTTTATCACATATCCTCTATATATATCCGTATATATCCGCATATGTATGTATGAGTCCGTGTACGTGTGTGTGTGTGTATGTGTGTGTGTATATGTGTATATATATGTCTATATATATGTGTGTATATATGTATAATAGGGCGATATATATATTTATCATATTGTATATTATATTACTTGTATATTTTTTATGTTACGGTAATTTACCGTTATTTTATGTTTTTATTGCATAATGTATTTTTAACTGTTCACTTACAGGTGTGTTTATATATGTATATGTGTTAGCACATGTGTGTGTAGGCAGATATGCATGCGTGCAGATGTATGCATGTGGTAACACGTATGCGTATGCATGTGTAGATGCATGTACATCGGCATATGCGTGGGTATTTGTATGTATGTGTGGATGTGCGTACGCATGTTAAGTTGTCTCTTTTCTTTTGTGTGTATATAAGTATATATATGTATATAAATATATATATATATGTGTGTGTATGTACGTTTGTAGGTAATGTGTATGTACGTGTGTGTATCTGTATGTATGTGTCGACATGTGTGAGTATACATTTATATATATATGTGTGTGTATGTATGTGTATGTGTATATATATATATATATATATGTGTGTATACACATGTGTGTATATATGTATGTATGTGTATGTATGCGTGTATGTATATATGTGTGTGTATGAGTGTGTATATATATATAGATATATATATTTAAATGTATAGAAGTTTGGGCGTATGTATATGTGCGCGCGTATGTATGTGTATATATGTGTATGTTTGAATAGGATATGCTTATGCCAATTGATACAGAGCGAGAAGTAAACAGCCGTCAGAAGGCTCGTGGCGGTATGTACCAACAAGTCGGTGTAAATGGGTCCGTGTAGGTGAGGGAGAGCCGGTGTGTGAGTATATATACTTCGATGTATGTGTGGGGGGGGGTCTGCGCATGTAGGCGTACGTATGTGTATGCATAGACTGGTATGTGTCTGCATGTGTGTTTGCTTTTATGTATGTATCTTTGTATGTGTGGGTGCTTACTCTGACGTGTGAGCAGACGTGTGAAGTACTGAACCAAGCATGACTCCATTGAAATGTGTCGGACGGAAAATGGTTGCTGAACCGTGTGGCAGCAGATAATGACCAGAACTTGTGATGACGTGGAGTAAAAACAGCCAATGTCATGACAAGAGTGGAAATAGGGTTTTTTGAGGGTGTTTTTTGATGATAACACCCCAGTGATAAAATTTGCTCCGGACGTAACACCCGTGTCTAAAAGAACCCGCAGAAGGAAAATCAGTGAGATCCATACAAGGACCATGACTCGAGCTACATGTCGGCGAAACATTTGTAACACGAAATAAATTAAGTCCAGATGCATCACTGATTTTTCGTTTTCTTTATAATATCTACACTCTACTCTGATGAATATCGAGTGCTAATTTTGGCATACCGCCTACGGAAGCACCATAGCTACCACTATACACAACTATATATATATATATATTTGTGTGTGTGTGTGTAGTATATATATATATATATATAAATATATATATATATATATATATATATATATATATATATAGATATATATATATGTATATATATATATATATATATAAGTATATATTTATAAATTTATAAATTTATTATATATTTATAAATTTATAAATTTACAAATCTACAAACTTATAAATTTCTGGTTGGTTGGTTAGTTCCACAACCAGATAGTTGTTTATATATAGTCATAGTCCTTTCGTCACACACTCTGTGACCTCTTCAGTGACTGGGGATTCCTTCCTTTGTTTCTGTGCCTTTCCTTTCTTCTGTCCTACGCCATTTTGTTTCTCTGTGTGTGTTGTGTGCTCAGTTTGCGCATGCACCACATCCGGGTGTCTGTGTGTGTTTCTGTTCATTTATTTATTTGTTTATTTATTTACATGTTGTTGGTTGGTTGTTTGTTCTATGTGTGTGTGTGTTTTCATTTTGTCCTTAATTGTAAGTTGTGATGTTGCTGTTCCACTCATATTTTCTATTTAATTTTGGTTTTAATTCTTTTATGCTTACTGCCTCTGTAATTTTCCTAAACATTGCATCTTTTCTGTGTGTGGATTCTATTTTTATTTCTATGTTCTCTAATTTACCCTTGTGTTCTATCTTAGCATGTTGGTAGAGTACAGATGATTCTTTATTATCTTGAAGGTCTCGCCAGTGTTCATTTATCCGTTCCCCTATACTACGAGCTGTCTCACCTATGTACACTATATTTTTGTTTCTACATTGTCCTTCAGTACATCTTATGCTATACACTACATTTCTAGTTTTACAGTTAATATGGGGGCTTATTTTACAGGTTATACATTTCTTGTCTATACATGTGGGTCTTTGGAACGGGTATGTCTTGCTAATAAGTGTTTTTACGGAGGTACCTGGTCTTTCCGTAAAAACACTTATTAGCAAGACATACCCGTTCCAAAGACCCTCATGTATAGATAAGAAATGTATAACCTGTAAAATAAGCCCCCATATTAACTGTAAAACTAGAAATGTAGTGTATAGCATAAGATGTACTGAAGGACAATGTAGAAACAAAAATATAGTGTACATAGGTGAGACAGCTCGTAGTATAGGGGAACGGATAAATGAACACTGGCGAGACCTTCAAGATAATAAAGAATCATCTGTACTCTACCAACATGCTAAGATAGAACAGACGGGTAAATTAGAGAACATAGAAATAAAAATAGAATCCACAGACAGAAAAGATGCAATGTTTAGGCAAATTACAGAGGCAGTAAGCATAAAAGAATTACAACCAAAATTAAATAGAAAATATGAGTGGAACAGCAACATCACAACTTACAATTAAGGACAAAATGAAAACACACACACACACATAGAACAAACAACCAACCAACAACATGTAAATAAATAAACAAATAGATAAATGAACACAAACACACACAGACACCCGGATGTGGCGCATGCGCATACTGAGCGCACAACACACACACAGAAACAAAATGGCGTAGGACAGAAGAAAGGAAAGGCACAGAAACAAAGAAAGGAATCCCCAGTCACTGAAGAGGTCACAGAGTGTGTGACGAAAGGACTATATGACTATATATAAACAACTATCTGGTTGTGGAACTAACCAACCAACCAGAAATTTATAAGTTTGTAGATTTGTAAATTTATAAATTTATAAATATATTTTAAATTGAAGTGAAAGCAACTGGTGCGTGTGTTTCTTATTGGCAACATGACCCTCCCAAAGTATAACAATATCGGTTTCAACACACGATTTCAGATAAAGAATCTTGCTAAACAAATTCAGAAACGAAATATATATATATATATATATATATATATATATATATATATATATATATATATATATATATATATATATATATATACATATATATATATATATATATGTATATATATATATATATATGTATATATATATATATATATATATATATATATATATATATATATATATATATATATATATATATATATATATATATATATATATATATATATATATATATATATATATATATATATATATATATGTATAGGAGTGTGTGTGTGTATTTGTGGGTGTAGGTGTGGTTGACTGCGTGAACGTCTGGATAATTTGGGTAGATTTATCTAGGGGAAATGAATTTACTAATTAGAGAAGATCAATAAAAAAGAATGGGAAAATGTTTTCACCTCGGAGCATTCTACTTTTTTTGTACTAACTGAAGGAAAAAAATGTAGTAAAGTACTTTGGAAACATTTATTTAAAAATAAAAGACTAAGGAAAGTAGCTAAACAGACTATTAATAAGTTAACTCATTCTACGTGTTTAAGGAATGGTTTGAGGTGAATCGGATGTCATTTCGGTTTCGAATCAATACCCTCAACGTGTATCAAGTCCAAGTTTATTGATCATATATTGAACACATGTCTGTAATAAAATTAAATCTAATCAAAGTACTTTTTTTTTAATATAAAATCGACATTATTTGTATTACTGAATTCAATTAATTAAAGAGGACAGCCAATAATTACATGCTTAACATTTAATAGGAAATAAATGAAAGAAATAAAGCCCGTGAGAGAACCTTGTTGACAGGTATATCGATCTACTGACAAGCAAGTCCATAAACATACACACAAAACTATAGACAATTACATACATACACGCATATATATATATATATATATATATATATATGTGTGTGTATATATCTATATATATCTGTCTCTCTCTCTCTATATATATATATACACACACACAAGTATATATATATATACATATATATATAAATATATATATATATATATATGGAAAGTTATATTTAAATTGTTGGGTTACAACTAGTAAATATTTATAACTGATATAAAAGCACTCGACAAATATTTGGAGTATATTTACAATATTAAATAAATGGAAACTATATTTATAAAACCATATTTATTTCATTATATATATTTCAGGGATATCATATTAACAATATGCTATGCCTTCCTCAGACAAAATACAATATAAACAGTTTTATAGATAAATAGATTCGACATACCGTAACAACATCGACTTGTATTTGAAAAGGTTGATTTGGTACCAAATCAACCTTTTCAAATACAAGTCGATGTTGTTACGGTATGTCGAATCTATTTATCTATAAAACTGTTTATATTGTATTTTGTCTGAGGAAGGCATAGCATATTGTTAATATGATATCCCTGAAATATATATAATGAAATAAATATGGTTTTATAAATATAGTTTCCATTTATTTAATATTGTATATATATATATATATATATATATATACACACACATACATATATATATATATATATATATATATATATATATATATATATATATATATATATATATATATATATATATATATGGATAGCACGATGTTATAAATGCCCAAAGTATCGAGTGGTATTGTGATTTCGTAAAATCTATGTGTTCTTAATGGACAAGCACACTGATGAACCATTCCTTACTCAGGAGATGCTGTGCAACTGACTGTTGGAATATGTGCATATTTATCTAACTGTAACAGCATTGTATATACTCAAACTAACGAGGTTTTACCAATAGTTTTGTGGGTATGTTCATGGTCTTGCTTGTCTGTTTGAATTGTAGATCTTCAGTAGATCGATATACCTGTCAACAACGTTCTCTCACGGACTTTATTTATTTCCTTTATTTCCTATTAAAAAAAAAACACACATTGATATATGTATATATCAATGTGTTTTTTTTTTTTTATTAATTGATCTATTAATTAGATGATAGTAATGTTATTGATTTTGTTGATAATAATCGCTGCGGGCGAAAGAGGCTTGATGTGGGATGGCACCGCGATTCAATCATGAGGCCAAAGATGCAATCTGAGCAAAGGAGGCCTACAAAGCTTGACTTGAAAATGAGCCCTTCTTCTTGCACTTGCGTTACAAGCAGGCACAAAGAACCGTAGCAGAGACAATGAAGGGATTGAAGGTTAAAACATTGGAGAATGTAGGGTTTAAGCTGGAATCAATAGTGCAAAGGTGGGCAGCTGAATTTAGGAAAGGATAGGAGATTCTTAAAGATGGCCCAAGACCTGGACGTCCTACAACTGCCACTACCAAGGAAAATATTTTTCGTGTTCACGACATAGTGATGGATGATAGGCGATTCACTTTAAATCAGATAGCCAATGCTCTCATCATATCCCCTGAGAGAGTTGAGGATATTCTGCACAATGAACTTGGCATGCCGAATGCTTCTGCTCAGTGGGTGCCACATTTACTGACACCTAATCAAAAGCGCATCAGGCTGATCACAACATGGGAAAATCTGATATTGTTTGAGGCAGATTCAGTTGGTTTCCTTGAAGGTCTCCTAAAACAAGATGAGTGTTGCGTTCATCAGTTTGAGCCAGAGATAAAAAGAGAAGCCATGCCGTTGAAACACATGCTCGAATGTAGGCTAAGGTCGTTTCATCTTCAGGGAAGGTGATGACCTCGGTTTTGGGGGATGCAAAAGGCTGGGTGTTTGTTGACTATCTTCAAAAGGGCCATACCATCAACAGAGAGTACTGCGCCTACATACTGAGGCAGTTATGAAAGGCTATAAAGACTAACCGCCCAGGAAAACTGACCTCTGGTGTCTTGTTTCATCAGGACAATGCTCCAGCAGACAATACCTTGGAATGGAGCTTTGAAATGGTTGATCACTTTCCCTATTCTCCTGATTTGGCCAAAACCTGATTTTCATCTGTTCACCGACATGAAACAACACTTGACTGAGAACCCTGTATCGCAGTGATGATGACGTCATTACTGCCGTTGATGATTCTTTTGACCAATAGGTTGAAGGCTTCTTCATCAATGGGATCCTAGCACCGCATCACCGATGGAAAAAGTGTGTGGACCGCAAGGGAAACTATACTGAAAAATAAACCTCATTTGGTCACATTCCATGAGAATATCTTGGTCAGCCTATGAGTTTTTCAGCTGACCCTGGTATCTTAATAGTGCAAGAGATATAATAGTAGGGTCAACGATGACATAAGCCTGCAGGTTGTGGAAGTCTGGCTTGGTATTAGAATGAGTGAGAGAACGAGTGAAGTTCAAGCACATGGGGATCAAACAGAAGTGTAAATATGTATGTAACTTCTATTGAATATGTAGTGAGAAACTCTAGTTGTGACCATTGCCCGGAAAGATAAAGTGTGATAGAGATGAAGTGAGAAGAAGATAGATATGCGGAATCGACCCCAGGAGTAGACCGTTACTCTGTTTACCGAGCTCAAATGGATGTAACGCAAAGTTGATCTCGTCGGGATTTCAGAGCCGGAATGAATATCACAATGCATTCTATTCAACGTTCTAAGGGCTAAGCAAATTCACTGCTTGGAGTGCAAATATACTGATAAATAGAATAAATCCTCGCTATTATACAGGTTCAGATTTGTATTCGATATAAATAGCGATATGCTGTAGGTGTGTGGGTGTTTATATTTCACATATTGTTATGCTTAAAGTACACATGTTTCTATGTTTGTGTTGGGGATGAGAGTGAGTGTGCGTATATATACATTTTAGCTGAGTTATATACACAACTCACAAATTGCTTGCTTTCTGTATAAATTAGAAATCATTATTTCCAAATAAATTCATTTTTCAAATCCGTTTTATTAGAAGATCGAAAGATGTCTACGAAAATACATTTTAGTAATGATGTTTATTAATTCTTTTACTCCATTGAATACATTCTATGTTAATACACTGGAGCATTTGAAATGCTTCACAAACAGCCTGAAGCATTACAAACATGTTATCACATACTGTTATTCAGCATAAATTAGAATATACAACTCATTTCTCATTGATTTGGCAGAATCATTAGAAGGTCGGATAGAATGTTTTGCAACATTTAGCTACGTCTCTTCCGTTCTGAGATTAAATCCAAACAAGCTTACATTTGCCTTTTATCCTTCTAGGATTTATAAAGTTTTCTACCGGTGAAGTACCGAGGTCGATATAATCGACACAATCGCCTCCATAATTTGCTAGGATTATGACTAAATTAGAAAACATTGATATATGTTACACGTCCCCTTCTTTTTATATTTAATGAATATTTTCTATTTAATACTATTTATAATTACACAAACAGAGATAGCGATATCTCTTTGTTTCAATACACAAACACACACACTCACACACACACACACACACACACAACACACACATACACACACTCTCTCTCTCTCTCTCTCTCTCTCTCTCTCTTTCTCTCTCACGCCCTTTCTCTCTCTCTCTATCTCTCTCACGCCCCTTCTCTCTCTCCCTCTCTCCCTCTCTCTCCCTCTCTCTCCCTCTCTCTCCCTCTCTCTCCTTCTCTCTCATTTCCCTTCTCTCCCACGCCCCCTCTATCTCCCTCTCTCTCTCCCACGTGTGTGTCTGTGTGTTTGAGTAAATATCAATTCATCATAAGACAATTATTTTCTCAAACAATTTTCTCATGATTAATTGATATTTACTCAAATAAGTAATGAATTGCCATTGTTTTAATGTTGGATATTCAGTTGTTCGGTTAACCGAAGTACCTGCACCTTAAATTAACTTCTAAATCAGTGACACGGTTACCCATAACCGAATCATCAAACATCATCAGCAAAATATTGGTGAATTACATGTGCTGGCCACCGGCTGAGATTCTGCATATTTCCTGTCACAAAACTCGACTCAAGCAGTGTGACTACTTTAATCTTTGAGATTGCAAACTGAACATTATAACCACTTAGCCATGTTGCGGTCTCGATAAGTTAATTATATCTCTGTTTAATATACGTATAATTATTACCTTTTAATTCAGTTTTATCGATTTATATCCTCATTTTCATCTTATTTATTTCATAATTTCTAAATGTCCATTTTGTTTTCATTTAATGATTAAAACGTTCATACTTTCATCAACACCTGGACATATACTGTCTAGGTTTACGTAAAATTGTCTCTGTTTGATTTAATATATACATAACTAATATAAAATATTTATTTTGATTACTTTATTATACGTAATTCCGTCAAAGTACATAAAATATGGACACCTTACTCTTTGCAATTATCTTTGTTTATTAAACAATGAAAATTCAAAAATATTCTATATAAAAACCGGAATACAGAAAATGAAAAATGTTTTCCATTTATCAACATTTCACGCATTTATGAGACGATTATCACAGCTTATTGTGCGAAGATAATTAACAAAAATGTTGACTTGTTTTACTAATGGCCATCATTATAGACAAGTTTAATATATAGATATTACTTTTAACTATTGACAGCAATGTTTTACCTCTAGTATTGCTCTGCTCTTCCATTTTTGACTAAATTAATGATTTCTAATTTAGGCACAAGGCCTGAAATATGAAGGTACGGAAAAGTCGAATGTAAAGAAGCGGAACAATTAATGCAAAGCATTTTGTCCGACGCTCTAACGATTCTACAAATCCACTGCGTAGTTTCTGAAATGTACCTATGTATTTAGATATGAATGCAGGTATATATGTACATATGTGCGTAAGTGCAAGTGTGATTATGTATATAAGATATTAATTTATCATAAAGCACCTAAGGTTTTAATAATACAATATTTCATTTTCTTAATAATTGTTTCTACTTTAGGCACAAGGCCAGCAATTACCCAGTGCATTACTGGTACTTTATTTTATCGACCCCGTAAGGATGAAAGGCAAAGTCAACCTCGGCGGGATTTGAACTCAGATCGTAAAGGGACGTAACTATGCTGGAAAGCATGGCGTCCGACCCTCTACTGATACTGCCAATCCACCGAATAATGTTTCGTTAACTGTTTTTATGCTATTGAGAATAGATTTATTTTGTTCTTGACATTCTGAGTATCATTAGAACTATGAACTGGGTATATTTTCTGCTTCTTCGGTAGTGTTGTGCGAGAGTAGGATGCCCCACTGGCGAGAATGGGCTGGATCACTACATATAAATAGTAGGCGGGGAAGTTGGTACTAGTTCCATAGTTAGTGTGTTGATAGTCAAAGCTGGATTTCAAGTTCACGGTTCGAGTTAGCATGTCGGATTGTTGGTTCTTAAAAGATTGCGTTCAGTTAAGTGTGGTTATTGCCGTTTGTTTCGATTATATTGTCATAACACTGTTGCAGTGGATTCGTTTATCCATAAGGACATAACAGGTAGAAACTAAAAAGACCATCACTCCCTCTAGTGTAGTTAGTTGTTTTATTCAATCTGTCTTGTCTTATGCATATTATTGTGTAACATATTTTTAATCATATAACATATTTCCTATATTATATAATGTTTAGAAGAATATTGTATTCATTAATTTATATCTTTATACGTAACGTAATAAATTACTATTATTATCTATTTATAATTCTAAACACTTTGAATAAATTTGCTTATGGAATTTTGAATTCTCTGTGTAACTGAATATATATTCACGTTTGCATTTTCTATTGAATCTATTATTTCTTTGTAATCTGTTTATTTTCCAATTTGTATAAGTATACAATTGCTAAATGGATGTTACCATAAACGATATTGAAATTCTGCTTTTTTTGTGCAAAATAAATTCACCTAATTTAAAAGATGAATATATATTAAAATATTTATAGAATTTATAGAATTTATAATGTTAATTTTACTGAAAATTTACAAGAACCTTTCAAGTTCCTTTTTACAATCTCTTTTGCAATGTTATATATTTAGTTATTTTCATATTATATTTAAAATCATAATTCAATGGTGTTCAGTTTTGCGACTTCCTTACATCTATATTAACTCCTCAATTCTGTATTTACATTGCTGTTTTGCTTCCATTCTAATAAACATGATTATATTGTAAGCAATCCAGTATATGTTTATTCAGATTAGAAAAACATTTCCTCTTGCCTTGTTACACTTATGTTTTCAGTAATAGATCTAGTGTACATATTATTATTATAGGTACATATTTTAAAGCAGTATTTATGATAAGAGTTTTAGTTTAAGAATTATATATATATATATTCATGGTATTTATTCCATTAAACATTTAAATAAATTGTCATTAATCGTTTGTTCAACAATTGAAACTGCATCTATAGTTTTAACATATCACTATCTGTTTTATTAGACAACGGTACATCCTCTAAAATTATTTATATCGTTTGAAATATATTTTTTATTACAATTTCAACATTTTTGAAAAATAAAGTTAATCGAGTATTTGATGTTTTATATATTATTCTTTTATAATATTAAGTTAGAAAACGTATAATAATAGTAATGCTATTTTTTTATTCCACTAAGATTTGTTTTCTTTTTATCGAGATGGTGGTAGATTGGCAGAGTAGTTACAGCCTCGGACAAATTCCTAGCAGTATTTGTTCAGCTCTTTACGTTCTGAGTTCAAATCCCGCCTCTCATCCTTACGAGATCGATAAAATAAAACATCATTAACGCATTGGGATCGATTTAATAGACGTTCCCCTTCCCTTCAAATTGCTGGCCTTCTGCTAAATGTAGAAACTATTATTTGTTCAGTTCTTTAAATTCTGAGTTTAGATCCCACTAAGCTCAAATCTGCCTTTCTTCTTTCCAAGGTCGATAAAATAAAGTACCAGTCAAGCATTTGGCATCAATATAATCAGCTGTCCCTTCTTTCCAAGTATAGACGCATCTGGATGTATAACCAAATGCTTTCAGTAATAGCTGCTTCTGTAGATGAGAGGTTAAATATAATTAACAACGATGAGAAAGGAACTTGAGCATTCCTTCAATGGGAGACACGAAGATTGCATTGGAAGAGCTATATCACGTTCTCTAAGACACAAAGGGAGAGTATCAGTTCTATGGATCCGAGTAGCAGAAGCGCAGCTTAGCCACTAAAACACAATTTGCGCAAGCTACTCGAGTCCAAGCAGATGTGTGTGATTTTTTCCATTGGAATTTGACAAGAGGATTGATGGAGAAGGTGGTGGACTATAAGTCCAAACTCAACGGCCTTCCGCGACTCTCGACAGAAGATAAAATAAAGGTAGCTAGTAAAAGCCGTTAACAGTAGAAATACGGACGACACTAAAAGGTTGATCCAATACCATTCTCGCAACTAGCATGTCCAATGCAATATTACCTCTAACCGCCTCTTCTAGTTTAGCTGTTAACTACCCCTGTTTTGCTACTTTTTCTTAATATAAGCTATTGCTTTTACTCTAATCGTTCTCTTGAGAATCCACCATAATTGTTGATCATGGCCACTGTTAACTGTCGCTAAATGTACTAATCCGGTCTCCGGATAGGAAGATCAAACCAGCTGATGGAATTCGATAGTCAAAGACCACAAAAAATGTCTTCTAATTGATATATATATATATATATATATATATATATACATTTAGAAACACACAGATACATGCGGACACACACATATATACATGAATGCATCCGCACCCAACTGTGAGTTAAGGGTGCCAACTTCACCGATGTTGCTCAATGAATGACTGGGACAGACCAATTCAGTTTGAACCAGACTGAACCAGTATCAGAGTTAAAAATACATTATGAAGAGAGAAGAAACATTTAGATATAATTAGTAATAAAATGTATCATACCTAAACTGTTCCTAAATTCCTCGACTACGTAGTTTCGTGGCATAAACAAAAACAATATATCAAAGATATAGAGTCCTTGCGAGGTCTGCCGACTTATCAAGAGGATACCTCATTTTACTAGTCTCAAGAACGCGTCTACACGACGTGAGAAAGAATCCCAAAAGGCGGAGGGGGAGATAGTCACGCGATATAACGGTCGAGAAACAGAGCTAAGCCTCTTATAACCACGAAAAAAATA
>OZ024742.1:46861504-46864004 GCA_964016885.1 Eledone cirrhosa | reverse complement strand
TTAACTTTGCCTTCCATCCATACGGGGTCGATAAAATAAAGTACCACTAATACACTGGGATAATTGCTGGCCTTGTACCAAAAGTAGAAACAATTTTTATCATTTTAAGTGCGATGGATTGCTAGTATCGGTATAGCGTCGAAACCATGCTTTGTAGTATAGAGCTATGGCCATTTACCTTCTGATTTCAAATCCTGCAGAGGTTAGCTTAACCTTTCATCCTTATGGGGTCTATAAAATAAAGTACCAGTAAGCACTGGGGTCGATTTAATCGACATCCCCCCCCCCCCTTCAAATTGATGGCCTTGTGCCTAAAGTAGAAACAATTATCATGTCAAGGAACCCACAACTGGCCGGAGGGATGGAGCAGCCATCCTTCCCCTAAAAGACTAAGTTTGGTGGTCTTTCCCACTTTTTCCTCCTCACCGAATATGGCTTCAATCAGGATAGGCAGTGAAAATGCCCGTAGTCTGGGGTCGTTATGGAAGCAGTCCCGCCTGCTTAACGACCTCAAGTCACTAAAATGGATGTGGTGGTTATCAGTAAGACCAGAATTCCCGACGAACGAATTTTTGCACCCATTGTTTGCGGCGACGGGATGTATGCATTTCCAAACTGTCCTGGACCTGGGAACGGAAACGCTGTGTTATTTGGGAAAAGCCTGGATATCATGATACAGACAATCTTCTCGTTCCAGAAGGTAATTGGTGGTGCTAAAGGTGACCAGCAGCGTAGAGCATGTATTCAGGATAGTGGATGTATATGCCTTGATAAGTGCAGCACGGTCGGATTTCTTCAGGCATCTGGAGACATTTCTAGGAATGTCCAGCGCTTTAGTGTTAGCGTTCAATTGAATCCGTATCTTAGACACCCCAGGAGACTATGTACGGTAAGCAGATATGGGAGGAGGAGAGTGTAAAATCCTCGCAAACCTACTCTGACATCTACAAATGTCTGACAGGTACCGAGCGGATTTTACGAATGTGCCAATGTGGGCATGACGAAACCTCATCGGCTCATCCAGGATCTAAATAGGATATTCTGTAGGGAAGTAAATAAGGCCAGCATAGGCTGTCCATAGCTCAAAGTATTCAACTACACAAACCACAAATTTGGGACTTTTACACTCGACATAGATAGACTTCATAGACAGGGACGCGATTACTGGAAGCTGAACGCATCCCTTGCAGGGCGCAAAGCTTACAGAGACTGGTTCAGTTAATTAGTTAAGCGGGCGATGACGGGAGCAATTGTCACCCTGAAAATGTTGCCGGCACTGTTTGTGTTATTTTTGTTGCCGTGGTTATGTTGCTTGTGGTTGAGGTGCTGCTGTGTTGTTGTCAACACCGCCGCGTTTGCTGCCACTGATGCTGTCACTGTCGCTGCTGCTGCTACTGCTGTCGCTGTCACTGCCACCGTTACTGTCATTTTTTGTTGACGCTACCGATGCTGCTGCCATAAACTTTTACAGTTTCCCCGTTCTGTTCTGGAGATAGGTGGCTCTTCTTTTCCAGCGGACGAAGATTATTATTCGGCCATCTTTCTATGTTTAACAAACATTGACGGGCGTGTTCACTACGCCAACCCTAGTTAAGCCCTTAAGAGCTACAGATTGAAAAAAGCTAACTAGCTCCTTAAGGTTGTGGTTAGTTTATCTATAAAATGGTAATAAATGTTCAATATATATCGGTGGATAACAACAGAAATATTATCAAAACCTACAGGAGCAATGTGCAACACGTGTCGACAAGCGAACGAACAAAATAATAATAATTATCATCATTGTCTTTATTATTATTATTATTATTACTATTATTATTATTATTATTATTATTGTTGTTGTTATTATCATCATCTTCATTGTTATAAATATAATAACAACAACAACAATAACAACAATAGTAATAAAATATAAATGATACAAATATCAATTATAATGTAAATTTTCATAACAGTATTGAATCGTATATTATATTAATTGCTAATTGTATTCGATGTTTACACTGATTTAAAAATATTTCTGAGTCTTGACATTCGTTTTAGGTCGAACACAATATTTGTATTTGATAACAAAAAAGTATAAAAAGTAAAAATGCAATAAAAGTATCAATATATCAGTGATTTGAATCGCATTGTAAAACACAGTAGTTCTTGACTTTATATGTTTATTCAATAACATTTTCAGATATTGACCAAACAAACCAGTAAATAATTGCACAGTCGTGACATAAATCTCCGACCTTGTGACCTGCAGCCACGAAACCCAGAATACATTGATATTTGGTAGGTACATAAAGCTCTCTTTCTAACCAAGTGTAGGGGAATATAAATTATAATGGTCCGGCTTTCCAAGTTATTGAAAATAGAAAAAAATCGATAGAAGTAGGAAATTGGTATAATAAATAAAGTAAGCAATGTCATTTTTAGTAGTTTTATGATATAACGTTTAACAAAAATGACGTAGACAAAATATATCTTTGAAAATGATTGATTTATATTC
>OZ024742.1:46846504-46856504 GCA_964016885.1 Eledone cirrhosa | reverse complement strand
AACTAACAGTTTGAAAAAATACACCTGCAATATATATATATATATATATATTTTTTTTTTTCGTAGTATAACAATATATATATATATATATATATATATATATATATATATATATATATATATATATATATATATATATATATATTTATTAAAATAACAGATTAAAGTTTAAGCAAAGAATCGCTGCTTTCGCCCTTAACGGGATCTTCTGAAACTAACAAAGTCAATCTGTAAACGCAGAACTGGATATTTCAAAAAACGTTGCAACCCGAGGAAGACAGGAAGACGATACTTTGGTTCCTGGAAACGTTCGCTGGCAAAGAACGGGAAAAAGCGAATATAATACGTCATTAATAGGAGCGGTGAAAAACAATTACGCGCAAAGACAGACGTAAACTAATGTTCACTTAGGTGGTGCATAGAGACGTTCTCTGGCAATGAATGAAAAAAACGAAGATAATACGTCATATGTGGAACGTGGAGAACAATAGCACGCAAAGACGAAACCACGTAAATGGTATAGCAGAAGTCGTAGACTAAAATTCTAACTAGGAGACCGAATGAAACTCCGCTACAGAGTTAAGAACAAAGTAATTAAATACAATACAGAAGTATTAGAAATAAATAAATACATACACGCAAATAAATACGTACATACACAAGCATACGCAAAAACTTGCCATAGGTATATAAAACCACGCACATATTAATATGTGTGTGTGTATGCGTGTATACAAATCAATAAATAATTATATAAACGTATATAGATAAATAAATACGTATATAACAAGCGCACACACATACCTACATGTAAATACACGAATGTTCGGAGACGTAAGTCAACCAAAACATGAAGTACACATATACACACACCCTACATACGTACGAACCTGCATATTCACACAGACGCAAAACTCACGTATACACATAGCCAAACTATATGTACCAGAATATATAAAATTATACGCCATTACAATTAAATAACGTACGAGAAGGTATACGTACCTTCACAAAACATACGGGTAATATATACTTACCTATGCAAATAAGTAAAGGTATAAAAAAAACATATACTTAGCTCCCACATCAAGACGTAAAATATCCACGTATAGATCGTACTATCCGTTAGGGTATAACGTGAGGCTGTAATACAGGAAAGTTTTGTGCAATTTATGTTTACAAGCCGAAATTGCCTCAGATTTTTTGTTTAAGATGTGTCTGTGGCGTAGAGTATTTCCAGGGCCTCAGCGGCGCAGAGGTCACATGGTCTTTTATTTCCGTTATACCGATCTCCCAGTGTAACTTATATTGGGTGTGGTTGTCTTTTAGACTCCGTCATAAATAGGAGCGGTGAAAAACAATTACGCGCAAAGACAGAACCACGTTTATGGTATAAAAGAGGTCGTAGACTAATGTTCTCTTAGGTGGTGCATAGAGACGTTCTCTGGCAATGAACGAAAAAAACGAAGATAATACGTCATATGTGGACCGTGGAGAACAATAGCACGCAAAGACAAAATCACGTAAATGGTATAGCAGAAGTCGTTGACTAAAATTCTAACTAGGAGACCGAATGAATCTCCGCTACAGAGTTAAGAACAAAGTAAATAAATACAATACGGAAGTAATAGAAATAAATAAATACATACACGCAAACAAATACGGACATACACAAGCATACGCCAAAACATACCATAGGTATACAAAACCACGCACATATAAATATGTGTGTGTGTGTATGCGTGTATACAAATAAATAATTAATTATATAAACGTATAAAAATAAATAAATACGTATATAACAAGTGCACACACATACCTACATGTAAATACACGAATGTTCGGAGACGTAAGTCAACCAAAACATGATGTACACATATACACACACCCTACATACGTACGAACCTGCATATTCACACAGACGCAAAACTCACGTATACACATAGACAAACCATATGTACCAGAATATATAAAATAAAATGATACGCCATAACAATCAAATATACGTACGAGAAGGTATACGTACCTTCACAAAACATACGGGTAATATATACTTACCTATACAAATAAGTAAAGGTATAAACAAAACATATACTTAGCTCCCACCTCGAGCCCTCTTTGGATTTTAGTCTTCAATTTATTATTATTACTATATATATATATATATTGCTTTAAACATTGGTGAGATAAATACTTAGATTCCTAATGCATAGATTTGAAATATTATTGAAGCATATTCAAATCCACACTATTACTTTTATTCAAATATTGCCTTAGATATGCACACACTTAAATCTTAACGCTGGTGGATTTTGTTAAGTGATTCTTTGCGTTTATCTTTTTTTTTTTTCTAAATTGTTTCTATATTCTCATTTATTCTAACATTTACTACTTCAGAAGAGAAAATTAAGAAAAATCAAACAAAACCATGAATTCGGCACGATTTATGAGCATATGCGACAGAAAATAAAGAGGTTGTGTTATAAATTCTTTAAAAGATAAAAACATCAAAGATATATTTTATTAAGATTTCAAGAAGTAAGAATTAAAGCAAAAACGTTTTGAATTATAGAATAAAATTTCCTAACATAATATTTTCTTATGCTCGATGGTGTTAGAAAATGAAAATAATAATTAAAATAAGCAAGAGTATATATGTTAACAGAATTTATATTTAAAAGTAAGTAGCGTGTATATGTACAGATAGTAAAAGCCGATATACGTCCTTACGAAGGAATCTGAAGGTAATTTTGCGCATGTTAATAATTAAAAGATATGATAAGGATATTATACATATAATAAAGCTTATTTAATATTCTTCTATTATATATAACATAATATTTTTGGCATTGAAACTGATTTTATTTGCAAATATATTAATTTCGTTATGTCTTCAAGCAATTGTCTTAGTATTTTTACCACAAGAAATTATAGCAACACACAGTGAACGTTTAATTTACTCGAGGCGTGAAAGTGGTGTGTAGAGTTGAGGGAAGTAAATTGAAAGAGAGACTGTATATTATCCAATAGACTTGTGGATGAAAATAAAATGAGGTTGCCACTCTCCGTTGAAATATTTTATTGATCTCACTATTGTAATTGAAGACTTTCTGTGTTTACTTATGGTGAAACTAAATGGATTGCATGTATTTCAGTTACGTTCTCAATTCGTGGAAACCAGAATGAATTTAAATTGTTGTTGAAGAATATACGCTTGGAAGATTAAACATCTTTTATAGTGATGAATCTATATTGAACTATTTTGTAGAACACTGGAATCGTCTATTCTACCAAACTACAATATCTGGTATCTCTAGTAATAAATAAATCGAACCGGTCTGAAATTAACTTAAAAAGTTAGCAAATTCAATTACTGTACATGCGTTTTAAGCATAAAATCATAATATTTTTTTTGTTTGAATGTAGTTACTTTTATTGTGCTATGTAAGTAAAGCTGATCCTGTTGCGATTTAAACTCAGACCATACAGAGTTAAAGAAATATTGCAGGAGCATTTTGATCTGTGTTATATCAATTATACCATCCACAGATCTTGTTTAAATAGTATTTATTCATTTCGTATTTATTGGTTTCGAAGCAGATAAAAAAGAAATGTGATGCTCGTACATTAACCAAAGAAAAAAGGATATAACCAATATGATCATACTATTGAAGGTAGAATCATCCATTCATATATATATATATTATCATACTTTGGGAGGGTCATGCTGACAATAAAAGTAGACGCACATATATAAACACACATACACACACACACACACACACACACACACACACACACACACACACACACACACACACATATATATATATATATATATATATATATATGTGAATTTTTCACACGTTGTCCACACGTCACCAAACATCTATTGCATAACTACAAGGCTCCGGACTGATTCTTTGTAATATTATTTTTAATTTTATTTTAATTTTATTTTCAACCTAAAATCTTTCCGGACTTTCGCAGTTATCTCCCTTACACCTCTCGCACGCAGTCTAGTATTACCTGTGTGAAGTGAAATTACATATATTTTTCTCTCCAACGTCGCCGTGAGCGCTACATTACCTGCTTGATGGGAGAACTATTCCATCAGCTTTTCCTAAATGATGTTGGCATCACCTTTAATGTACACCCAAGACTTGGGCCCCGTGCTATCCGCCCACGACAAAAATCTCACTCGCATCTCATACCAACAATACGGCACAATTAATAAACCTCAATTGGCGCTGCTCTCTTTAACATTACACCAAAACACATCAAAGCAGAAACAGACCCCATCAAGTTCAAGAAGTCTTTGGAGAAATTCCTTCAAGAAAACCCGGAGAAGCCTCCTACACCCGGGTATGCCTCCGTAAACAATAACTCACTGTTCGAGTGGGTCATGGTGCCCAAACACTGATTTGTAAGACTTCGCCTGGTGGTGCTATTACGTTAGACATGGCCTGGGCCAATACTGGCCGAAACCTATCAAAGTTATCAAAGTTATATGTATATATACAAATATATATATAAATGTAAGTATGTATGTATACGTACATACATATATGTATACAGACGTACAGTAGTATGTATATATATACATATATGCACATATATATATATATATGTATATATATACATACATACACACATATATATATATATGTGCATGTATGTATATATATACATACTACTGTACGTCTGTATACATATATGTATGTACGTATACATACATACATACTTACATTTAAGTAAATGCCGTACTAAGAGTAAGAAATGAAATTTCGATTCATTCTATTCCATTTATATATATATATATATATATAGAGAGAGAGAGAGAGAGAGAATTCACAAGAATCAAAGCTATGTTCAAAGCATTTATTCACTTACAATTGTTTCATCGAAAACTAGGCTTGGAGTCTTCGGAACATTTTTCAATGTTTGCACATATAATTGACCTCCTTTCCGACGCAAGAGACATACAGATACATATATATATATTGATGTAAAGTGGAGTCACATATATTACACTATACTATTTTTGTACAGCAATTCAAATTCAAGATCAAAATCAAAATCAAAATTAAAATAATCGTATAAAAATGAGACACACTTGCATGCTCCATGTGTAACTAACGCATACACTACCTACTAGATCTGACTATCAAACTATCCTCCTGCATTATCTGCATTATCTGTGTTATCTGCCGAATGTATTTTTATTTTTATTTTTATTTTTATTTTTATTTTTATTTTTATTTTTATTTTTATTTTTATTTTTATTTTTATTTTTATTTTTATTTTTATTTTTATTTTTATTTTTATTTTTATTTTTATTTTTATTTTTATTTTTATTTTTATTTTTAATTGCTGTACAAAAATAGTATAGTGTAATATATGTCACTCCATTGTACATCAATATATATATATATGTATCTCTATGTCTCTTGCGTTGGAAAGGAGGTCAATTATATGTGCAAACATTGAAAAATGCTCCGAAGCCACCAAGCCTAGGTTTGGATGAAACAATTGTAAGTGAATAAATGCTTTGAACATAGCTTTGATTCTTGTGAATTCTATATAACTGCTCTGTAGAACAACTGATGTTACTACATTGAGCTATTACTGGTAATAAGGTATAATAAATTACTGACCTTCACTCTTTAATGTTTAACATATACATAACCATAAATAGTATCCTTAATATTATATATATATATATATATATATATATATATATATATACTATTAAAGAAACTTGGTTTCCGATTCTTCTATATTCCGGAGTGTAGATAAAGAATGATTAATAAAACAGGTAGACATCGCTTCCTCTATTTTTCCTTCTTCGCCCCATCCCTTCCTAGTCCTTCCACCCCAGTCCTCTTTCTTTGTCGTTGTCCTTTTCACTTTCTCGCCCACCTGAGGCAGCCCCTCGGTCCTTTGTAGCCTCAGTACCCCCACCCCCTTCCCCTATTCTATGATAGAATTGGCCGACTTTGCTTTTCATAGCAGATGTGATAGACCCCGGATACTTTCTTTCTTATCCGATGGCTGCCCCTTTTCCGTGCTTTCTACATTTCTTAGTGGTATCTTTGCTTTAATTTCTCGTATATCAGTATTTATTTTTGGGGGGTGGAGTGGGGGTGGGGGATTCTGAATTAATTTACCGTATCAAATTTTTCATATACTTCGTACGAGCATTTATGTAGTTTGCACTAGAATTTTTGTATCGTAGCGGCACCCTTAGAGATAGTATTAGTATTCTTTTTCGGGATTCTGAATTATTATTTCGTATTAGTTTATTTTGTGCACTGGGTGGTTGCTGGCCTTGTGCCTAGGGAAGAAACAATTATTTCGTATTAGTCTCGGGACTCTGAATTATTATTTCCTGGTAGTTTCTTTAGTATTTTGGCCCCCCCCCCCCCCACTTGTTGACCCGTCACCGTAAGATATACTCGGTTGATTACTACTACTTCTTAAAAGGGTCTCATTATAATTCCGTCCCACCTAGTAAACTTTTCTATAGTCTAGCAATACCAGTGAGAGACTTGATGGCTGTCGTTAGGGAATAGTTACCAGAAATTGTTTTTTTTTATATTTGTTTTTTTAACATTCTCGGTATTCTTCTATATATTTACCCCATATTGTTTTACTTATTGTTTCGACTTCCTCCCCCTCCCCCTCCCTAGTATACTTCCTTGACCTCCTGCCCTGCTGTAGTTGGCACTATCAACGCACGACTAGGTTTCCTCCACCCCCTCTCCCTCTTTCTTCTACTGGCAGGTTCAGCTACCCCTTCCTTCCACACATTGCCATGATAGAATTATGTGTCTCAACAACAAACTTTTGACCAATCTTTGTGACAATCACTTTTACCATATATGGAATTACCCCCCGAGAAGCTCGGCTATTCATATACCAGGATAAAAATGTTCATTTAGTCCAGATTTAGCCGTCTAACGGCTTGAGCTCAGCCGTCGGGGTCCTACTCGTTCCTATTACCCACTCTACTACCCTAAGTATTGAGTACTTTTGTGCGTTATGGTCCACCTGGTTCCTTACCACATTTCCTTCGTTGTATATATATATATATACGGCAGAGCTCAAGCCGTTTCGACGGCTATTTCTGGACCGTCGAAACGGCTTGAGCTCTGCCGTCGGGGTCATAGTTTTTCCTATTTCCCACTCTACTACCCTATAGAGTACTCTGGTGCATTATGGTCCATCTCGTTCCTTACCACAATTCCTTTGTTATATGTATATATATATAAACATATATATATGTTTATATATGTACATATACATATATATATATATATGTATATACGTATATATACATATATATATGTATATTTATATATATGTATATATGAGGATTGGATTGGTAACCATCCATTTTACATCCCCTTCTTCATTCTTACTGAGACCCACCTTGACAACTCCCACTTGGAGGACGAAGTAAGAGTGAGAAATTTCACAACCATCCGTGCGCGGATCGTGTTGGCAGAAGGAAGGGTGGAATTGCCATTTTCCTGCATGATTCCTTTACGGCATATGGTACCACAACATTCTCCAATGGATACTGTGAATCAGTCACTGTGCAAAATAAAGCCAATGACCTGACATTAGTTGGGCTCTATAGGCCACCACAAACACCCATAATCTGCTTCAAAGGATGCCTCAACAGCATTAAATGCTTTATTAAACAGTGCCATTCTAGCAACATACTTTTGATGGGAGACTTTAAACTACCCTGTGTCGATTGGTCTACATGTAATTTGAAAACAGGCACCACAGCCTCAACCACTGACAAAGAAGCTGTCGAGTCACTTCTGGATTTCATGAATGAGTTTTTCTTGTCCCAAATTGTCTTTGCAACAACGAGGCATCAGAAGAACATTCTGGATCTAGTGTTTAGTAACTTCACTAACACTATACATAATATTACAGTGGAAAAAACCCTTCTCTCAGACCATAACATGGTTCTATATAACCTGAGATTCCACCAGCCGTCAGATAATCCCAGGGTCCTCTTTCCAGCCCACCCATTTGATAACATGGATCTCTACAATGCCAACTGAGATGCAATTATGAACGAACTGTCACGTGTCGACTGGTCTTTTACACACGCACACACTTCCACCAACATCAAAATATCTTGGCAGATCTTTGTAGACACTGTCACAAATATATGTACAAAACACACCCCACCATAACCTGTGACAAAACCAAGTGCAGTATCCCCCAAAACAGAAAAAACAATTATCAGAAAATTAAAGAGAACAAACAAAAAAATTAACACACTAAAATACTGCCAACAGCAACACACACATTCGATGGCTATTGCCCTGCTTGAGTCAAAACAATTTATAACCTCCAACAATGCATGATGACCATCATCAATAACCAGAGAATAGCTGAAGAGATGTGTGCCATTGAGAAAATCAAACTCAACCCCAAAGTGTTCTTTTCATTTGCTAAAAAACGCAACGTCGCCGTCTCCACTGTTGGCCCTCTAGTTGATGAAAATGGCACACTCCAAGACATTGCCAAAGCCATGGGCGAGATACTGCAGAAAGAATACTGCTCTGTTTTCAGCAATCCTGATATGGCCGATCTGGGCCTTATCAGTGATGTTAATCCCCCACACACTATATCAGACATAACGTTTGGCGCCCCTGATGTCTTAGCGGCAATAAACGAAATTAAACACAATTCAGCAGTAGACCCCGACAGGTTCCCTGCTTGTGTCCTGAAGGTGTGTTGACATCAACTTGCATCTCCAATTATTACACAATACACCATATTCTTACTTCATATCACCTTGAAAAAATCCTTCATAAACATAAACATTTTTTGACGTTAGATTATTCATCCTCTATTCATTATTTTTTTCTCCCTTTCATCTAACTTATTTATGCTCATCTCACAATATATCCTTACTTACATTACTTCTGTTTTTTTAATAATACATATCAACATTTTCTTTCCATCGCACATATTATTAAACCCTTAAATATTATTCTTAATACATATTAACATTTTCTTTCCATCGCACATATTATTAAACCCTTAAATATTATTCTTAATACATATTAACAATTTCTTTTCATCGCACATATTATTAAACCCTTCAATATACAAACCTTAACTTTACATTATTTTTCTCTTCGTTAATTTTCAAATTCTTTTAATTTATACATTATCTTCCAACGGTTTTTTCAACCTCTCTATGTAAAACAATATATTTTTCTCACTTATAAAAGCTATCTCTCTCTCTCTATCACCCATCTCTCCTCCTATCTCATCCTTCCTCACTATACTCCTCCCCCTCCACTTTTTACTCTCATCTCCTCCTCTTTTTCATCCTTTCCAACCTCCCCCCCTCAAAAAAATGTTTTCCCCAATATCACACATCAATCTAAAACTACTTTTCATATGTTGATTTAAAACTGTATTATCCACAAGTGTTTTTTAACCTTCATATCATGTCCTCCTATTTGATCTGATGAAAACACAAATGTCATTGCATGATGATATTTGTTTTTGAAATGCGCATAATAAAATACATGGAACTCATATAACCATCTTTTGATCTTATATATATATATATATATATATATATATATATATATATATATATATATATATATATATATATATATATATATATATATATATATATATTTATATACATATATATATATATATACATATATATATACATATACATATATATACATATACACACACACACACACATACACATATACATATATATATATACATATATATATATATATATGTATAGAGATTACAGTAATCAAAGTTCAGTTTAAGTCATTTATTTGCTTACAATTGTTTCCTCCAAACCGAGGTTTGGATTCTTCGGAGCAACTATTTATAACATACTTGACCTCCTTTTCATCCCAAGGGACACATAAAACATATGCGCATATTGATCAACAGTGGGGTGACATTCATCAAATGATATAGC
>OZ024742.1:46811504-46841504 GCA_964016885.1 Eledone cirrhosa | reverse complement strand
TCTATCTAAGTTATGGCCTATGGTGGTATGGGAAAGTATTAGACCATCATCGCGATAAAGCCCAAAAATATGGTTAGGAAATTTTTCTTTAAGTGTATGTAAGAGGAATAGGCCGACCAGATCACAAACCTCGGCACTGTCATAAGAGCCCATTGAGACATCGAATGGATTCTCTGGGTTAGATATTTTTACCCAAGTGTCATTATCATTAAAAAGTAGAGTGTTCCTAGCATGCAAGATGACATCCTCTTCAATATCGGAAATATTAGTGAACCCTCTAGCGAAATTTAGAGCTTTCACTAAAAGGGTCTGAGTAATAGATGGGTAGAAATCTACGATGTCAAATTGGGTGAATCTAGAACTGATTTTGTTTTTAATATTATTAAACCAATGTACTACGGAAGAGCTATTTATCCATTGGAGTAATTTAGACTTACTTCTAATGTGTGTATTTAATTTATTTAAAATTTTTTTGCTGGCAAGACCAATATCAGTCTTAGCAGGGTTGATTAATCTACAACTAGGGCGATTAATAAAGTCGGGTTTATGATCTTTAAGGGTGATATACGCAGAACGTTTAGCAAGTTTTTCTGTCCTATTATCTATTTTTAAAGAAACAGCTAATTCTTTAGCTTCCTTATTTATATTATGGTACGTATTTATATTAGCTATTTGGTATTTAGAGGTGATATTATCTATTAATAGTTGGTCGTGTAAATTATTATTAACTTCATATAGGTTTTTAGTTTTATCTGAGAAGATGAACTTATTATTAGAAGATTTGAAAGTAGAAATATCATTAGATAATTTAGATTGAAAGGGGTTAGAGTACTTACGAAAATTGATGTTGTTGATAAGGTTAACTAGGTCTAATTCAAAGGCGGTCATATCTTTTACTCTTTGCGGGTATTTGTGAGTTTTGATGTCAAAATATTCCGTAGAATCCGTGTTAAATTGACCATCGAGAATCAAAGCTTTCCATCTCATTCTTTTAACAACCTTCTCTACTTTGTCTATCAGTATTTTCGTGTAGAGAGTGTTAGAAGGTGTTGGGATATTCTTTACAGAGTAGTCCAAAGGGTATTTGTCCATATTCGGTATTGGTTTAAAATCCTATGACTGAAGAGTGCTCGACTTAAAAAGGGCTGGAAGGTGCCAATCTCATAACGATGTAGAATATGCTGCGATCATTCCCTTGGGAGCTTTATAAGTATTGAAATTTCCGTTGGAAACAGAAAAGGTCATAGAAATGAAGAGTGCTCTATGTAAGTATCAGAGCAAAATTTAATGTATAAAAATCAATACAATATAATTACCTCATTACCAGAGGTTTCCCGAATGAGGCGAATGCGAAATAAACGACTTCATTCGTTCGTCAGACGAGGCAATATAAAACATGGGCAAATGCTTAGAAAAACACATCAAGAAAATCAAAAAAAGGATATAGATAAATGAAATAGAAATTGAAATATATAAAAATCTATCAAGAAGTATAGTTAGGTGTGCGTATATGTATGTATATACGCTCACAGATGTGCATATATGTATATGTGCACATGTAAATGTATAGTGAGAAAGTGTGCGTAATTCTAAAATTTAGGGCGAATGTATCTATATGTCTGTATTATACAGACAGAAATGGTTACATCGTAAATATATGAATATGAAAGCGCGCGCATAAAACGCCTGGACACTCGTACACTTAGATGCGGAAAGAAAGGAGGTAAAGGGAGTGTAATAATTAAAAGAAAAGTATCGGTCTCGATATATTTATAAAAATATAATAACGATAAATTAGAAAGAAAAGATATTAGAAAGAAAAAATTAAAGAAAACAAAAAAAGAGGGGTACATACATACACAGACACGCGTGTCTCACAAAAGAAATATAAAAATAATTATGCTTATATACACACGCGCACTTACACTTCCATACGTTCGATACGTACATACACACACACACACACACAAACGAAGAAAAGGAAGAAAAAGAAGAAAAAGAAGAAATGCATGGGACAAAATAGAGAGATGGAAAAATAGATAAAGCGAAGAGCTTCCTTTTCTTCGTTTTGTCTTTCTTTCTTTCTTATTTCCCTCTTTTCTCTCTCTCTTTCTTTCTCTCTGTATTTTCACTGCTAGAGTGAACCTCTTCAAATGAAGTTGATGTTTATTACGGTATGTCGAATATATTTATCTATAAAACTGTTTATATTGTATTTTGTCTGATGAAGGCATAGCATATTGTTAATATGATATCCCCGAAATATATATAATGAAATAAATATGGTTTTATAAATATAGTTTTCCATTTATTTAATATTGTAAATATACTCCAAGTATTTGTCGAGTGCTTTTATATCAGTTATAAATATTTACTAGTTGTAACCCAACAATTTTAAATATAACTTTACATATATATATATATATATATATATATATATATATATATATATATATATATATATATATATATATATATATATATATATATATATGTATATATATTTATATATATATATATATATATATTGTTATACTTGGGGAGGGTCATATTTCTGTAATTATATTGCCAGAATTATATACAATATCTGGATGCCATATACAAATGGGAGGAAGACAACAACATGCAGTTTAATGCTGGCAAATTTCAAGCCCTACAATACAAACCTGTAAACACAAATACAGTACAACGCAGTTACACTGGACCAGGAGGGACCGAAATTACCGTGTCGAAATCGGTACGAGACCTTGGAATAGACATGAGCGACGATACATCTTTTTCCTCACACATCATGAAAGTGGGGACAATGTGCAAACGACTCGCTGGCTGGATCTTCAGGACTTTCCTGATAAGAGACTGAGACACCATGTTGACACTATGACACTATAGAGGACATTTGTCCTAAGCCGTCTGAACTATTGCTCCCAGTTGTGGTCACCTCATAGTGTCAAACTAACCACGGAGCTTGAGGCAATCCAGCGAAGCTACACCAAGAGGATTGCCACAATGAAGGAGATAAGCTACTGGGAGAGGCTAAAAGAACTGAACTTCTACTCCTTGGAACGAAGACGTGAGAGATACGCAGTGATCTACATGTGGAAAATCCTGGAGGGACTAGCACCAAACTTTGGCATTGGGAGCTAGACCAACCGTCGAACAGGACGTCACTGTGTGGTGCCAAAGGTCCCGTCTTCCACATCTAGAATAAGGAGCAAATATTGCAATAGCCTGGGGTTCAAGGGCCCTCAATTCTTCAACAAGCTGCTGAGGGATGTGAGAGATCTGCATGGTGTGGTGGTGGATGTCTTCAAGAAACATCTCGACACCTTGCTCTCCAGGACCCGGATGAGCCCACAGCAAGGGACGAGGGAAACCTATGGGCAGCAGCAATGAACTCCCTCTTGCACCAGTGACCAGCCAATACAGGCTGGAGATAAAATGTTAGCAACAAGGGCGGTGCCCCAGCATGGCCTCAGCCGGATGGCTGGAACAGGTAAAAGAGTAAAAGAGTAGAAGATATATATGTGTGTGTGTGTGTGTGTGTGTGTGTGTGTGTGTGTGTGTGTAATGGTGTATGAATCATGGTAGTATTATTTCCTAAGTTTTTATTAATCTGCATGTGTTGAGATTGGATTGGATAAGTAGAAAAAATAAATACTTTAATACAAGCACAAATTCTTATAAAAAAGGTTTTTCAAATTAAATTATTGGTATATTTAATTAACACATACGTAACGGTCGTTTGTTTGCACGGATTATTTTGGCTCTTTTCTTTTCAATTTAGTCCGAAATTTAGTAAATAGAGATAAAATGTTTATCTCAATAATTATTTCAAAGATTATGAAAACATATTCATGGAGCCATTTCACAAGTAAAATTACACATTTACAAGGTTTTAAGACATTTTCAATCAGATATGATATAAACTAACAATACAATACGAAAAACGTATAATTGTAATGTATTTATTGAAGTTATTTATTTTCAATAAAGTTCAAAAAATGTCCGTATCATCATTGATATTCAGATCAAATAGGTAAAAAGAACAAAAACATTGAAAAAAAAAACCCAAGAAATAAAACGAAATAAACAAACAAAATTTGGAAGTATTTGGCAAAGTCAAGTGACCTATCTTTACAACTCTAGTATACTTCTGGCACCCACAGGAGACAGTGTGTCTAGCTGAGATTTTAGCAATATCGTTTTCTATCGGAAATATGTATTTGACGTGATGTAGTCTTTTTTCTTTCTGTTTATATTGTTTTCACAATCTGCATAGATCCCCAGACATCCTACACATATTAATCATTAGCAACCCTTACCCTTCAATCAGATTCCTCTTTTCCTCACTTGTTTTTTCCCATCTCCAATTTAATTATGTATTCATATAAATGCATACATACATACAAACATATATACATACATATATAAATACAAGCATACACTCACTTATATAAGTCGTGCGTATGCTCGTATATGTGCTATATAAGCATCTCTCTCTCTCTATATATAAATACATATATAAATTCACAACTACATACCCACTTACACACGCACATAAAGAAACACACACATACAAACACATACACAATCCCACAAACACCCCTCCCTCCATACACACACGTATAAATATATATATATATGTACGTACATATATGTGCGTATATATATATATATATGCACATATATATATACGTACATATATATATATATATATATATATATATATATATATATATACACGTGTTTGTATGGAACATTATATATATATACGCACATGTATATATACATACATATATATATATACATATATACATATATACATATAATTGTTTCTACGTTTGGCACAAGACCAGCAAATACCCAGTGCATTACTGGTACTTTATTTTATCGACCCCGTAAGGATGAAAGGCAAAGTTAACCTCGGTGGGATTTGAACTCAGAATGGCAAGGGCCGTAACTCCATGCGTCAAAGCATGGCGTCCGACCCTCTACCGATACTGCCAATTCACCGCCATTATATATACATATATACATATAATGTTCTTCTGTACGCACTCAATATTATCTATTATGAAAACGTAATTATTTTCTATGGCATAAATAGCTGTACACATATACTATTCCTTCCTAAAAACACGCGCATTCAAATAAGTACATCGATACATATAAAGATCAGCCAATCAGTGTGTTTGTATGCTGTCTATAGAACTGCAATAAATAGAAGCGCAATCGCCTTCAAATTACACCCTGCCGTCTTAAGAATACCAGATGATAACAGCAATGTATCCTAGACACACATTAAACCAAACTGCTCGTTACTGGAATGTCTTGGCTTAATCAGTGTCGATCTGGAGGCTAAATAACTACAATAAAACAGTATCATAAATTTCTAATAATATATATATGTGTCTTTCTTACTTTGGTTTTCGTTGTTGTTCTTGTTATCTACTGTTGTAGGTAGCATGTTATTCATAGAGTTTCCCTTTAATAACGTGTGTCCACTCTGAATAAATGGGTCTCTCACACAATATTGAATGTATAGGTATACCTCTAATAATTCAGATAGTGGTGTTGTGATGCTGTTTTAACTTCGATGTATTATTATCAAATATACTACTCTCCTAGTTTCGAATTATGTGTAGAAACCAGTTGAGAGTTTCATTTAGATGTACGAGAATCTAATATAAATATAGAAACACTCGTAGAAAAAAACAGAGTTGTCTATCATAAAAGAGAAAACGAATAGTCATTAAAAGCAAAACTTGGTGTATATAAATACATATATTAAAGCCTAGAGACATGCGAATGAGAGAGAGAGAAGGGGGGAGAGAGGGGGGAGAGAAAGAGAGAAATAGAAGGTAGCAGACAAAGGGAAGCAATATAGCGAAGTGTTCTTAATCGCAAAAGGTTAAGTCTGATTAACTGATTAAGAGTGCAAACTATAGAAGGCGTGTTTTGGCTGTGTTCAGAGAATGATACGTCTTATGGTTCTCTTTGTCGTCATGAAAGATTAATTAACACTTTCTTCGTCAGAAGTGAATAAAGAGATATTGAGAATATCTAGAGCGATAGATAAAATGACCTGAAGTATCAATTCATGTCTTGAGTCCAAATCTCAGCTGATATTTTGCGGCCGATATAGTATCTGCCTCGAATAGACTTGAACTCTTCCCACTAAATGTGTTCTTGTACTTTAAAATCAATATTCAAATTAATACATTTTTTTTAAATATATTTCCCATTGATGGAAAATCTTTAAAGCTTGTTTGAAATAACAATAAAGATATTGTCTTATTCATGGTTTGTGATGGCGGCAAATGAAAACTGATGGTCTCTCTCTCTCTCTCTCTCTCTCTCTCTCTCTCTCTCTCTCTCTCTCTCTCTCTCAGATTGGCATCACCGTTGATAGTTTTCGGGACCTCTGACACTGAGAAATGAGACGAGGTAACCTGATTTCATAGGATTTCCGCCAACAAGAAAGGGGGAAATGGTCTTCTACCAGTAGTTGTAATTGTGATACATGCGCTGTGGTGGTGTTAAAAAGGGCAACCATTTAAATTTACCTTACAGAAGCAGAAGCATACAACCCATCTAACCAGCCTTCTCGGAATTTCTAACTTTATTGAAATTGTAATATTTAAATTAAACACACCGGCCCGCAGCGTAATCGTTCTTACTTCAATATGACTATTTGCAGATAGGTTTTCAAATAAAGCTCACTGTTGTATTAATCCAATTTTAATTAAAGCACGAACATCTCTAACCTTTGTATAATGATCCATTATTATTTGATTATTATTACTTGTAAATTCTATTACATAGTTATTTGGAATGGCGTTATGAATTATGAGAGCAAAGTTCGTAGTGTTAATTTTATCATTTTTCATTGTATTAATGTTTATAGGATAATTTCTTCTTTATATTGTTTATATTGGTGCCCTGTCTTAAGTAATTAGACGTGTCTAAAATCTGGCAACCTCTGATTATGAATAAACGTTTTATCATTATGGCTGGAATATTTAAAGATCAAGACAATTGTCTGGAGACTATCCAAAAAAACCCTATCATTTCATATCTATAAATATTATGAGTATATAATGCCAATCGCTAATAATTGTCTATCACGGTAATTAACACGGGTATTTATACACTCTTAAAATTCCAGCTCACTCGTACACCACCCCTATGTCATTATTCTTTATTTTTGTTTTTATCTTTATATTCGCAGTCGAATATATCTCGACACACAAACATGCATACTTACATACAAAACAATTACAAATATATACGCGCAAACTATCCAGACACAAACACACGAATATCGAACATATGTATGTATATATATATGTGTGTGAGAGAGAGAGAGAGAGAGAGAGAGAGAGAGAGAGAGCGAGAGAGAGAGAGAGAGAGAGAGAGAGTATGTGTGTGTGTATGTGTGTGTGTAAGTATATATATATATATATATATATATGTATATATATATATATATATATATATATATATATATATATATATATATATATATATATATATACTTGTGTGTGTAGCTATTTAATAGTTGTTTCTACATTCTTCGGCACAAGGCCAGCAACTAGGAGGAAGGGAAAGTCGATTAAATGGAAATCAATGCGACCCTGTAAGAATGAAAAGCAAAGCTACCCGCGGCGTGATTTGAACTCAGGACGTAAAGGGATATAAGTATATGCTGCAAAGCATGTCCGACGCTCTACCGATTCCGCAAATTCACCACCTTTAGTAGCTATTTAATAAAGATATTGCACAACATTAGATAACGTTCCCGACTGGTTTCATATCAAATTCAAATTGTTAATTGTGTTAACATACCTCATGTCTGATTTGCATTTCATCTCACATTGCAATGTTTACCAATGACTGATCCAAAAATTTCGAGAAATTGCGCGAACTTAACGTTAACGCTGCGCAGAAGAGGAAAGCAGAACATGAGAAACAGCTCAATATTTTATATTGATTAGTTATTGAGTCTGGTATCCTGTGTGTTGTGTGAGTAGTGAATCTGTTAAAAAATCGTTTATATAATTGTAAAGAACTGGGACTAAATTGGAAGTGATACCAAAAGTAGTATCTATCATAATGTGTTTACTCGGTGGTGTAGAGATGGCAAATAAGAAGCTAGTACTTCTAAGGGACACATGCACCTGCATGTTAGGTGAATATTTGGATCTGCTGGTTTGAAGGTGGTCTAGGGTATGTTATTTCCAAGAAGGGGGGGATACTTCCCAAAATGAGGACAAGGTATATAAATCTTACTGTTGAAATTAAGATATTCACTGACGCATTTCAGTCCTTGAAGAATTAATGTTGCAGATTTGAGTCCATTAACGTATGCATTAGGCATATCTAAGACTATCCATTTGGTATTGTAATTGATATTTCCCACTTTCTACGCCCATGCGTGGTTCGGTAAATCCATAGAAGTTCTCGTATATGAATGCTTGAATTACAAGACATGGGAGTCATACTTTTTTATTGTTTTCTTTCAGTCAGTTCAACGTACACTTTTTCCATCTACTCGTTTGTTATGTTTGCTCGATGTAACTTCGACCTCGTAACATAACGGCTTGATTTTACGAACATACTTTCTTTCTGCATGAGTATTCTGGATTTTCTTGGAATCTTGGTTTAGATGCTATAATGGATTGAAATCTACCGAGGATTTACTATGTCAGTGTGGTAGTGGAAAATTTGTAACTACTAGATCATGAATCTGTTAACTATGTTAGTCTTAGTATTTAATGACAAATGATGTGCTATCCAGATAACATTTCATGAAAGAAATACAGTGCAGTCAACAGAGTAGAGAACATTCAATCAACGCATTTTTACAACATAGTCAGTGAACTAATGTAATTTATTTCATATATAGTTACACTTGGTTCGCAATCAAATGTGAAACTTTGATTTGAGAATGTCCTAAAATGCCGACTTTGCTATTGCAATGATACCAATCGTTTTACAAATGCATCTCAAACTCATGTCGTATCAATGTAGCTTGCTTTCATTGATTTATCACAAAGCAGGTCTACTGAACAATGACAATGTAAATCAATGCAGCACCACTACAAACTATGTCCATTTTAAAGAAATATATGAGTAGATGGTCGTATATTTGATATTATTCAATACCGTGTTTAACTAAGGTATCTTAAATTTCCGCGTTAAGGCATGCAACAAGGATTTACAGTACAGCTGTACACAGTTGCGTCATACAAAAGATCCCTAAATTAAACATGACTGATTAATCTGATGAAGGTATATTTAATCAATCACTTTAGTTCACCTGAAGAAGATATTTCTAGCACTTCACCATATTAAACATGGTGTGGATAAATGAAAAATCGTGTTAAAGAAATGAACGTATTCAATGCAAGAATATTTCATTAACATGTTTTTAAGTTCAAATATGAGTGCCGCAAATAAAAAATTTCTGAGGCACACTTTAGGCCTTTTTTAAAGATATTGAATTGGAATTAAAAAAGTCGATAGAGTGAAATTTTAAGTTTGATGTTCTATTAACGGGTTATGTGAATATTTCCTGTGAAATGATATAGAGTTGAGGCAATTGGGAAAACCTGTGATGGCTCTAAAGAAACGGACTGTCGGATACCACTAAAAGTATTGCTACATTCTTATTTAGAATATTTTCTAGGAAAGCTTGGTACGGTAAATGACAAGAATGTTTTTCAGAAATTTTTGCCACGGTAAGCAGCAAGCAACGAGTATGACTCATGAAATTATTCATGCCATAGAAACAATATACTAGTGAATTTGAAATGAATGCGTAATGGTCGACTGTTGATGAATTTTGTAAACCAAGTTTATGCGTGAAAATCATATTCACAACACTTTTGAAAATTTGATTTATATATTTTTCAATTGCATATGGGTCTAATTGAAACTACGATAAAAAGAATTGAAATTAAAATGAATTATTTACAAACTGACCACATGTTTATCAGGTGCTTTGTTTTGTACAAAATGTTTATATACTAACATATACCTTAATTATTGATAAGATTATTGATAAAATTGAAAACGTATAAACTCACACATTTAAAGCTACACATGCTATGAAAGAATTAAATGCAGATTGACTTGGTATCAGTGTTTAGAAAATATTTAGCAAAAAACTATTTTAATATCTTTTAAAAAGTATTTATTTTGTTAACCAGCATAAGTTACCACCAAGAAAGACAACAGTAATAATTATTCCCAATATACAATAATAATTATTCAAAATATACTATTTTCTAAACGTTAATTAGAAGCGATCTGTAATTATAAGACACGTAAACAAATACAGTCATTATGATTGCCTGTAAACGATATCGTACACACATATAGATATAAAAATACACCCACCTAATTCGTATTTATAAAAGAACAGACACAGACATAGAACAACTCCTACATACAGTACATGACACACGTAGTTGTAACAACTGCATTGTTTCTTTGAAATGAAGTAGAAATCGATATGACGAGATTAATTTATATTAGCTTCCAATTAATTTATTGATGTTTGCATATAAATAGATTTTCTCTCCTTTCATCTAATACACAATCAGTCTAATGCATTAAAAAACACCTAGAAAAGTCGTGACAGAATCTAAATTCTTTTCAACATTTTGTCATCAAGATTAATGGAATTGCGCTCTGTCTTAAGAATATATCAGTTAAACTCTTCCAATAAAATTATGGGAAAAACATTGTGGTACACGAATGATTGTTGTTTATGACTATAATTTCTAATCTAATGAAAATTACTTTACTCTTCTTTTGTTTGTTTTCTATCACATTATCGTTAACTTGAATAGATATTTAATTAGTCTGAAGTATACAGGTTAAATATGATTTTCATATGAAGTTATAACCTTAATGCATATATTAAAAAGGCAAAAAGAACACAATGTACTTATTCATTTTGATCTCCATATGAAATGTGATCATAATACTACAGGAGGAATATAATATAATTGAATGAGTCAATCAAGGCCTTATTGATAATTTATTGCCATACCATATATCGAGTTTCAATATATTTGTTAATTATGTTGATGTCATTAGTGAAAATATATGTCATAAAAGTAATCATTGGTGGTTAATTAAATCGAAATTCAATAAACATTTTAAGTATTACAACTTATATATGCATGTATTTATGTGTGCGAGAGGGAGAAGAAGAAACGGAAAAAGAGGGAGCGTGTGTGTGTGTGTGTCATTTTCTCGCGAGAATCGGCAATGGATTTATACATGGTCGATTCTCCAATAAGATCTTTTGAGACAGTTCTTCTGCGTCGGGTTACACAGACACAGTCGAGTCTCATTACCCCTAAAACATACATTAAACCAATGATGGGATCAGATCGATATTTTGCAAATTTCCGCAAAATGGTTATATAATCTCCAAGTAACACAAGGAATGTTATCTTTACTTCCAGCAATCAAGAAATGTTCGTCTCCAAACTGTCAACCCTGCCTATAATCATTCACCACCGGTCATCTAATGCTAGCAAAATCTACCAGATACGTATGTATTTCTGATTGCCAACATCGAGCGTTCAAATACTTGCTTTTAGTCTATCTACAGATACAACTATAATGAAGGAAACACAGCGGGTATATTTGATGTTACAAATGAGGTTAAACACAGATTTGTTTTAGTATTTAAGAAACGTTATGTACCTTAGCATTACAATATAATGATTGAAATATTAACACTGCGTTACTTACTATGGTTAAAGACAAACACGGTATTTGGATAACAGCGGCTACAACCATGGAACGGCCATAATATTTGCACCAGAAACAAATATAAGATCTACAAACTGTCATTCTGCACACTTTTATAATGTTTCGAAAACACGTATATATATATAGTATATATAAACATATTTTACTCTAATTGTACATGCGTATTATGCCTTCATGGTGATATACCTCTGTTGAATCATTTATATCTCAAAACTAACTTTAGCGCCAAGATAAGGTCGTCGATCTCAAGATAAGACAATATCAGAAAATCAAAACGCACCGAGAAGATTCAGATATAAACTTAATGCCATGGACATTCTTAAGCTGGCGTATGCTGGTTAAAATGCTATGAAATAAATAATATACATCAATATATATATATATATATATATATATATATATATATATATATATATATATATATATATATATATATATATATATATATATATACATATATACATATATATATATATATATATATATATATATATATATACACATGTTTACATACAGAATAGCTGGGTTACTCACAGTAAAGTAACCAGTGAAAGACTTGTTACATCTACATATGTATACGTGTGTGTATTCATATACATACTAGTATTTCAGTATGCATATGTAGATGTACATTTTTAACTTAATTGTTTAAGCGTCAGTCATACAAAAGTGAGTTACAAACGAAACGAAATTTAATTTCGTTTCGTTATTTGTTTTTATCGTCTCCTCTGAACCGGTGCGTACTCACACTCTATGCAAATTAGTCTGCCCACTACTAATTTTCATAGAAAAAGCATATAACGATATGTGCTTCTACGATTCTCCAGAAAGGCCTGTAGATGGGTAAATATTGCTGATGAGTTGTAACAACAACGAAACTAGTTCAATATTCCTTGTCTGGCTTTCTGTAGAATAGAGGAAAGGTGTTTCCTCGAAAACCAATATGAATCTAAAAACCGGTTTGTCTGTGTTTACATACAGAATAGCTGGGTTACTCACAGTAAAGTAACCAGTGAAAGACTTGTTACATCTACATATGTATACGTGTGTGTATTCATATACATACTAGTATTTCAGTATGCATATGTAGATGTACATTTTTAACTTAATTGTTTAAGCGTCAGTCATACAAAAGTGAGTTACAAACGAAACGAAATTTAATTTCGTTTCGTTATTTGTTTTTATCGTCTCCGCTGAACCGGTGCGTACTCACACTCTATGCAAATTAGTCTGCCCACTACTAATTTTCATAGAAAAAGCATATAACGATATGTGCTTCTACGATTCTCTAGAAAGGCCTGTAGATGGGTAAATATTGCTGATGAGTTGTAACAACAACGAAACTAGTTCAATATTACTTGTCTGGCTTTCTGGAGAATAGAGGAAAGGTGTTTCCTCGAAAACCAATATGACTCTAAAAACCGGTTTGTCTGTGTTTACATACAGAATAGCTGGGTTACTCACAGTAAAGTAACCAGTGAAAGACTTGTTACATCTACATATGTATACGTGTGTGTATTCATATACATACTAGTATTTCAGTATGCATATGTAGATGTACATTTTTAACTTAATTGTTTAAGCGTCAGTCATACAAAAGTGAGTTACAAACGAAACGAAATTTAATTTCGTTTCGTTATTTGTTTTTATCGTCTCCGCTGAACCGGTGCGTACTCACACTCTATGCAAATTAGTCTGCCCACTACTAATTTTCATAGAAAAAGCATATAACGATATGTGCTTCTACGATTCTCCAGAAAGGCCTGTAGATGGGTAAATATTGCTGATGAGTTGTAACAACAACGAAACTAGTTCAATATTCCTTGTCTGGCTTTCTGGAGAATAGAGGAAAGGTGTTTCCTCGAAAACCAATATGACTCTAAAAACCGGTTTGTCTGTGTTTACATACAGAATAGCTGGGTTACTCACAGTAAAGTAACCAGTGAAAGACTTGTTACATCTACATATGTATACGTGTGTGTATTCATATACATACTAGCATTTCAGTATGCATATGTAGATGTACATTTTTAACTTAATTGATTAAGCGTCAGTCATACAAAAGTGAGTTACAAACGAAACGAAATTTAATTTCGTTTCGTTATTTGTTTTTCTCGTCTCCGCTGAACCGGTGCGTACTCACACTCTATGCAAATTAGTCTGCCCACTACTAATTTTCATAGAAAAAGCATATAACGATATGTGCTTCTACGATTCTCCAGAAAGGCCTGTAGATGGGTAAATATTGCTGATGAGTTGTAACAACAACGAAACTAGTTCAATATTCCTTGTCTGGCTTTCTGGAGAATAGAGGAAAGGTGTTTCCTCGAAAACCAATATGACTCTAAAAACCGGTTTGTCTGTGTTTACATACAGAATAGCTGGGTTACTCACAGTAAAGTAACCAGTGAAAGACTTGTTACATCTACATATGTATACGTGTGTGTATTCATATACATACTAGTATTTCAGTATGCATATGTAGATGTACATTTTTAACTAATTGTTTAAGCGTCAGTCATACAAAAGTGAGTTACAAACGAAACGAAATTTAATTTCGTTTCGTTATTTGTTTTTATATATATATATATATATATATATGGGGGTGTGTATATATATATATGTATGTGTACATATATATACATATATACGCATATATATATATATATATATATATATATATAGTTAAAAGAATAGAGGTGTAACACACAAGTTATTATATATTGGTAAACGGAATAGAAAATGCTGACAAATTGTTCACAGTTGAAAAATGGGTTAATTAGGAATAAAAGAGTATTAGTAATTGTATGGGTTAGTATTCAGTTGTGGTTTTAAGTTTTTAAGTTTTTACCGGTTGCGCATTTCTAAATGCTTTTCAAAAATAATTTTGAGATAGAGTGTCCGTGCTGTTTGCTCTGATCTGATTAGTTTTGGGAATTCTACCTGTTTTTATGTTAAAAAAGTGGCTCCAGCGTTATTTTTGTGTTGTAAAAATGCTTGTGGTCAAAACAATTTTGATTGGTCGGTAGAGGTCATGTGAATGTAAAAGGTTGATTTTGCGCCAAGACTGTTTTTATGTTAAAATGTTAAAAAAGTGGCTCCAGCAAAAATTCTTGGTCAAAACAATTTTGATTGGTCGGTAGAGGTCATGTGGATAAAAGATTGATTTTGCGCCAAGATTGAGAAATGACTCTTTCACAACAAATATGTGTGTGTGTGTGTGTGTGTGTGTGTGTGTGTGTGTGTGTGTGTGTGTGTGTGTGTCTGTGTGTGTGTGTATATATATGTGTGTGTGTGTGTGTGTGTGTGTGTAGTAGTAGTAGTAAGGTGTTCGATGCTGCGACAATGGCCAGCAGCGATGTGTGTCAAATGGCTATTAAGATAAGTGTGTGTGTGTGTGTGTGTGTATAGCAGAGTCATTCGAAGGTCAAAAGATTTTTTCAGCTTTTGTCTTATACGGAGAAGTGCGCGTGTGTGTGTGTGTGTGTGTATAAGTGTCTTTGTATGTTGATGTACGCGTGTGTATGTGTCTGTGTATATATATGTGTGTGTGTGTGCGTGTGTGGGTGGACCAGTATTTTTTTCCCCCTAGTAAAATGGTGTACATTATTCGATTTTTTCAGTAAAATCGGATCTCTTAATAGAACATCAAAAATCTTAACAATAAAAGGTGTGAAATGATATTCACTATATATATATATTTATACACACACATATACATATATTCACCACATACATATATATATATATATATATATATATATATATATATATATATATATATATATATATATATATATATATATATATATATATATATATATATATATACACATATACATATACACACACACATACACACACATGCACATATATTTTTTTGTATTGCACCATAGAGCATGTGTGTTTACGTGTGTCATTGTGTTTATATGTGGGTAGAGATGTGTGCTGATGTAGGTATGTATGTTGACGTGTGTATGTTGTGGGTTCGTCTTAGGGAGAAGTGTTTAGACGGGGTCCGTATTTGTTAATGAAGTAAGATTCCTTGCTGATGCGCTGGGTGTGGGTGGCATTATCTTTAAATTTGTAGAGGGGAAAGATTCTCAAGTTGGGATGATTTGGGGCGGAACTGGTATCAATGTGTTCACTCAGGGTATTTTCCTGTATTCCCGTATTTTAATTTGGGATCTATGGACAGTCATGCGTTGGCGGAGGCTGTTTTTGGTCTGGCCTATGTATTGTTCTCGACAACCTGAACAAGTTAATACATATATTAGATTTTCCGATGCACATGTGAAATTGTGTTTTACTATAAAACGTTGTCCATCTTTGAAATAGAATTCCGAACCCTCTATTAGGTTGATGCAAATGCCACAATTGGGTCTATCGCATTTTTTTACTGTGGGTTTCGTTGTTGTGGTTGGCAGTACTTTGGCATGTGTTAAGATGTTTTTCATTGACTTGGATTGTCTTTCGCTCTTTATGATATCGTGTGTTCGTAGAATTTGGTTCATTCTATGGTCCTTTTTCAATACAGGGATGTTCTGGAGGATGGTGTCAAAGGCCTCATTGTTGAGGGGGTTGTGTGTGGAGATGTATGGAAGAGCTTTTAGTTTTGGTTGATTTACTTTAGAGTGTCTAAGGTCCTGGGTACTGAGTTTTAGGGCACGTTGGATTCCATTGTCAATTAGTGATGCAGGGTAGTCCCTGCCTATGAGTGTGTCCTTTAGTTCTTGTAGCCGTAAGTAGCAGATGTTTTTATTGGAGACTATAGTACAGATTCTCTTGGCTAAGTTGTAGGGAATATTAAATTTAACGTGTCTAGGGTGGCAAGAGTTGAAGGGGAGGTATTGCTTGGAGTCTGTGGCCTTGTAGTATATGTCTGTTTCTATTTTTTTGTTATGGATCTTAATGAGGATGTCGAGGAAGGGGAGTTGTTGATGGCTGTATTCCATCGTGAAGTTAATATTTGTGTTGAGCCCATTTATAAGGGTGTGAAATTCTTTAAGTTTTTCGATGTTTTCGTGCCAAAGGATGAAGCAGTCATCTAGATATCGCTTCCAGTTCCTTTCAATGTGTAAGTGGAGGGTGTTTCCAAATTTGTTTAGGACTTTAGTGTAGAGGATGATTTCCAGGTATCCCATGACTAGGTTGGCATAAGTAGGGGCTGTTTTCGTTCCCATAGCGGTCCCAGATTTCTGCCTGTAGGGTTTGTTATTGAAAACGAAGTAATTGTTCTCCAAGATAAATTTGAGTCCCTCTATCACGAATTCTTTTTTGATGCGTTGTGGGAGTTCATTGTGGAAATTATCCAGCCAGAATTGGATAGCTTCTATTCCTAGGTTGTGTGGGATGTTGGAGTATAGGTTGACTACATCGAACGTCACTAGTAGGGTTTGTTCAGAAAGTGGCATATTAGGGAGGTGATTGAGCATATCTAGGTCGTCCCTTATATAGCTTTTGATGTGCTTGAGGAAGGGTTTGAGAAGGGTATCAATGAAGTTGCTAAGACGGTGCGTTTCGCAAGCGGGGCCTGCTATTATAGGTCTTAATTTGAGATCATTGGGTGAGGGGACATTGATGACTATGTCTGTGGCTTCCTTGCATGCCTTACTGATTGATTCGCTTTTATGTACTTTTGGGATACCGTAGAAAAGGCTGTATTTACTTGTGAAGTCTGTGATGAAGCTGAATTCCTTGTTAGTGAGTCCTTCTTTGTATTGGTTGATTAGAGTTTTTAGGTTTCTCATAATTTTCTGTTGATTGTAGTGTTCAGCCTTTTCGTAGTATGTTTCGTTTTCCAAAGTGGAGAGCGCTAAGTTGATATAGAATTCTGTCTCCATTAGGACTACTGTACTCCCTTTATCAGCCTCTTTAATTGTAATGGTTCTGTCGGTTTTTAATCTATTTAATTCGAATGACTCTGCTATACACACACACACACACACACACACACACACACACACACACACACTTATCTTAATAGCCATTTGACACACATCGCTGCTGGCCATTGTCGCAGCATTGAACACCTTACTACTACTACACACACACACACACACATATATACACACACACACACACACACACACACACACACATATTTGTTGTGAAAGAGTCATTTCTCAATCTTGGCGCAAAACCAATTTTTTATCCACATGACCTCTACCGACCAATCAAAATTGTTTTGACCAAGAATTTTTGCTGGAGCCACTTTTTTAACATTTTAACATAAAAACAGTCTTGGCGCAAAATCAACCTTTTACATTCACATGACCTCTACCGACCAATCAAAATTGTTTTGACCACAAGCATTTTTGCAACACAAAAATAACGCTGGAGCCACTTTTTTAACATAAAAACAGGTAGAATTCCCAAAACTAATCAGATCAGAGCAAACAGCACGGACACTCTATCTCAAAATTATTTTTGAAAAGCATTTAGAAATGCGCAACCGGTAAAAACTTAAAAACTTAAAACCACAACTGAATACTAACCCATACAATCACTAATACTCTTTTATTCCTAATTAAACCATTTTTCAACTGTGAACAATTTGTCAGCATTTTCTATTCCGTTTACCAATATATATATATATATATATATATATATATATATATATATATATATATATATATATATATATATATATATATATATATATATATATATATATTCTTCTTTGCCTACTTACTCCTGAGAGAGTCGTGGGGGAAGAATCCTCAAACACTCCTACCAGCGGGTCCTGTCAGAAGCAACTGTCTACAATTGATACGGCTGGATGCCCAAGCGTGAGCAGTCAAGCTCATGGATGTTATCCAACCACTTTGCTCGGGGTCTACCCCTGGGTCTCCTGCCGATTGGTTTTGCGCGTAAAATCTGTCCAGCGATTCTTTTCTGAAACATTCTAACCCCATGCCCAGAGTGTCAGAGCTGTGATTTCTTAATTCGGAGAAGTAGCATCTCTAACTGAAGTGACTCTCTGATTTCTGAGATACGCATTTTATCGAGCCGCTTTACTCCAAAGACCCTTTGGCGGAATCCAATTTCGGCCGTTTGTATTCGCGATCGTATTCTTTCGATCATTACCCAAGATTCATGACTATAGGTAAGGGTTGGCGCGAAAACCGAACTGAAGATAGAGTGTTTAGCTTTTACGCCTACCTCCCTTCTTGTGATTACTGAATATATGTATGTGTGTTTTTTATGAAAGTGTGTATGTACACAAATTAGAAACCTATAAGTGTGTTCTGCATTCTTAAATCTCATGTTTGTTTGCAGTAATTTTCTCATAAATCAAGAAAACAGACTGACTGTTGACAAGAAATATTGCTTAATATGAAAAATCTGTTTGCTATTTATATTAATTTATTGCATAATTATTTCTAATCTCAACGTACTGTTTTGTGGTTGCTTTCATAATTTGCTTAAAAGCATGAAACAAAAAAAAATCATATAATCACTATAATTCAAGAGTAGAATAAATAAATATATGGTATATCGTAATATAATTTCGATCTTTCATAGAATATAAATATTGGTGATTAGAATAAAATAATACTCTGCGTGTTATGTCTTTCACCCGAGTTGAAATGACACTCTTTTGTCGCTCTCGCTGTCGGAAAATCAATGAACCAATGACTGATCCGCTCGAAACAGATAATCAACAACGCCATTGTTTATCAAAACCCGTCTAATATGAAATAAATAAACACATAAAAACGAGGTAACATTAGATTATATAAACAAGATGCAGTCTGTAAGTAATTCAAAATGATTGATGGGAAGAATATATCTAATTTAAACATTCAGCCACTTAAACAGAATTTTTCATAATATTAATCATAATTAAAAAGCATATTTATACGAGTGTCGGCTGAAATGTTCATAGGCTGACCAAGATACTCTCATGGAATGACCAGATTATGTTTATTTTTCAACATAGTCGCTGGAAAGAAACAATGGTGTTATTAATAAGAGTTGAAATTAATGCATGCAAGATTTCAACGCTCTAGCGCCAATCCTTCCTAGTCAGCCTATGAACTTTTCAACCGACCCTCGTATATGTATATATAGTGGCGGAAACTAATGTATTAGTCCCACATTTTCTATCCACACGGAATCGTTTCTCTAATTATTTAACGTGTTAGTGTGCGCTCTAGTTTTCTACAGCTGGTATCGTAATGATACTGACTTAACCAAATTACTGAGTGAGTGGGAAAACGATCGAAACCATATCGGTCCTAACTTTTTACTCTGTTTGTTATAGTTCGAAATGTGATGTGTGGGTGACTTGGTCCTTGGTTTTGCTGCATTTTTTCCCAGTACGGATAAGTTTATTCCATATATATAGGCTGAGGGCCGATTTGTAAGGAATTAATATTTGTCTGTAGGTGGCTATCTAGTAGAAATTGGTGTGGATGTCCCCTTCTACGGTTACTCTCAGCTTGTAGTCGATAAGGGATAGGGGTCCAGTGCTATGAAGGTGTTCTATGCCGAAGCGTATTTTATCATACACGTTCACGAACGACATAAATATTTTATCGGCCTCTTCACGTGAGGACGTGAAAATGAGTATGTCGTCTATGGACTTGGAGTAGTAGGTGTTGAGCATACGATGGCCCAACTGGTTCATGTAGGTAATGGCCAGTAGGCCTAAGAGAGTGTATCCCATATATAGATCTGTTGTTTTTTTGTAGGTGTGGTGATGGAAGGTTAAGTAAGTGTTATACATAATGATGTATAGGAGTTGGTGTATGCCGGATGCGGTGTCTTCGAAGTGGTATAGGTTAGATGAAATGATGGAGGAGTCCTTCTATGCTAAAGACAATGGGTCTAATCTGGATTTCAGTACTGGTTTTGTGGATTTTTATGAAGTGTTGGAATGTTCGTAGTTTGCTGTTCCAAGTGGTGAAGTCATTTTTGTATTTGTTAGGAAGTTGTCTCCATCTACAGATGGCAGTCCAGGCAGTGTTAATATGGTCTGTGATCTGGGTTGAGGTTGTGTCTGTCGTTTATGAGTATAGTCCACCGTTGCTGAGGTGTTCAATTGCTAGGTTGGTATATGTCTCAATACAGAACTGTTTCCCTTAATCGAAAGAAGGTATCGTTGGATTTCAGAATGAGTTGTATCCTAGAGAGTTTAGGGTCAACATTCTTGGTCTCCGTAACATGATGAAAATAGACTGTTTGAGTCAGGAGAGTTTGTGATCGAACTCGCGGTTGGCAGGACGTGGACACGTTGTTGGGAGAATCGGTCTATAGCTGTGATTGTTACAACAGAGACATAACATGTATTATTAAAACCAGTGATAGGAACATGGGCACCCTTAGAATCAAAGAAGAAATACTAATAGTTAGGCGTAACCACCAAATCGATAATAGATTAGAACTTAGCACACAATACTCAACATAAATCCACACACGCAATTTTCACATAAGGCGCACACCATAATAGACAAATCAAACAAAGAATTACAACTAGACACACAATACATGACATAAACACGCACACAGACACACATAATTCAATTCAGAATAACTAAAATATCCAAACTCTTACAATTTGACACAACATTTGCATCGAAAATATTTAACACTAGCTGGCCCGTCCGGCTGACGCTCGGCTTGGTATACCGGCATTTTATCTTTTCAGGAATCCCTCCTACACTCCAGTGCAAAGATACCGCACGCCCTCTCAGGTCAGCGAGGGGCGGGGTGGGGCGTGGTTAACGTTCACTGGTGTTAGGTTTGAATAGTTTTTAGGATTCCCCAGTTCAGCAGCCAGTACGTTAAAGAAAATTGATAGTCACAGCAATAAAGGGTGAACAGAACAAATCATTTAATAAACAATAATTTGTACAACCATAATGGAAATTTCAAGTAACAGAAAATATTTAAATTACATTGTTAGAGCCTCAGAGTATGCAATATTTTTTGTTCGGCCCTACGGAGAATAGATGAAGAGATTGTTTGGCGAGCTCACCCTAGAGCATCCTACATACAATTGACCATGGGAGAATCACTGAGTTCGTAGCTCGTCTCGCGGAGAAGCTCTGAAGACGTTAACCTCTGGACACTCCTGTCAGGAGGAGGTAAGCTGTAGTGACTTAGAGGCCTACCACCAATCATCATGACACTGTTTTCAAGACAAATGAGAGCCTCATTGAAAACGACATCATATGTTACGTTTGGATTGTGTCTGCGTATGCGGTGGAGGATGTCCTCAGCTAGACTTTCACGGTGGTTGTTCCACAGTGCGAGAGAGGCGGCAAGATCGCAGTTGTGCAGCATAATAGCAGAAGGTTTTCGCAGCTGAGAAGGGACTTTAGCAATTGCTGCTTCTTGCAGGGTGAGGTGCCAATGGCTGTCATCGTATAACATACCACGCATCTGGCAAGCCAAGCGGTAAGTGGAACATTGATGGCCATTGATGTTCTCAGATCTTGTAAAGACTGTGGTCCTCTAACCTCGAACAGTAACAATGACGATAAGCCGTCAGTGCTTTCGTGAAATAAATAGGTTTTTAGATTTGTGTATGCAAAAATATCTGTACACGAATATATATATTAAAATAACAGATTCAATTTAAGCAAAGAATCGCTGCTTTCACCCTTAACGGGATCTTCTGAAACTAAAAAAAATCCGTCTGTGAACGCAGAAGTAAATATTTCGAAAAACGTTATTTAATGCAGACAGCCAGACATACAGAGACATAATATAAGGGCGCTACGTTATAGCTATCTATCTATCTAAAAAGACAGACTAAGAAAAAGAGGGGAATGTTGTGCGACGTCATAAGAAAAAGTGATGAATTACGTATAACCGGAAGGGTTGACATTTAAAATTTTAAAGAAGTGAATATTTAAATAATGTCTTTAATCTTTTAACAAAATTCAGTAGACAAAAATACCCTCACTTTTTTACTTGGAAAAAGTTACATCTATGTTGCAATTTTGGTGCTGTTTGGTCCAGCCGTTTGGCTGAAAGTTTGTTACCTACATACGGCCGTCAGCTTTATAGTATAGATAAAAACATAGACAAAAGCACACTATATTTGACACGAACACGCACACAGAACATTATATACGTCAGTCCACAGACCACAGCATCCTCCCTTCTTAACAAATGAAGTAAAAGGGCGTACCTATAACAACAAAAGCACAACCTTTTTAATGTACTTCTGATGAAGGAATTTTGACCCTGAAATATTAGGACAGTTAAATATAACAGATGAGACAATAATATTTTCATTCTTTCAATTTATTTAAAAATCTACCGTCCCTTTTCTATTGTCGATGCCTTAGAATAACATAGTATTTTATGAAGTAACTCAATGCTTCAAGCAAATTACAACAATCTAATGTGGAAGGTTCTGCAGGTGTATGGGATCGATGGTCAGTTTCTTGCTGATTTGATACTACTATACCAATGGCCGGGTATTTATATGCAGATAAATGGTGCTAAATCGAAACTATTCAACGTGGAAATCGGACTCTACCAAGGGTGTGTACTGTCAACTCTACTGTTCATTATTTTCATAAATAGGATTGACATGTGCAGCCGGGTTGAAAGTGGTATCACGACTGACAGGTGTAAAACCAGTCGGTTGGAATTTGCATGTGACATGGTGTTACTTAATGCGACAGAAGGTGATCTCTGATTTGCATTTGCTAGGTTTGATGCTGAGTGCTGCATGGTTGGAATGAAAATCAGTGCTGCAAAAACTGACACTCGTCTTCTCGAGGAAGTCTGCACAGTGCACTCTACATGCGAATGGAGTTCCACCGAAGCAGGAGGAGAAGTCCTAGTATCACAAGTAATGGAAGGTAGATACGCTTACCACTATCTGAACCACCACCCAACTTCCTCCATATGATCAGTTTATTACTATGAAAAACTCAACCAAAGCACTACCAAGAACAGTGACCTAGTTTTTCACACCCTACAAATATTACTACACCCTTGAAAAAGGGTTGCTGAACATACAAAACGAAACCGCTTGGCGCCGCATTCGGGATTTCACATACACGCGCGCACACACACACACACTCACACACATTTTCTATATATATATATACACATACACATATATATATATATACACACACATACACACACACACCCACACACACACACATATATATATATATATATACACAGTTCAAGAGTAACCAATCTTAAAGAGAGAGATGGAGATAGTAGAGGAGATATGAGAGGAGAGATTGGTGAGTTAGTTAGAAGCCAAAGCGTAAAGGCATGTGCTCAATGTGCAATATGCAGTAGAAAGCAGCTAGATGGCTGGGTTCATGCAGAAGTTAGGTGCGCAGAGCTGGAAATATTCATTAGTTAAGCAAAACTAGGCCTCAAACTTCACAAGGAAGACATTATTAAAAGACATTATTAAAAGACATTATTAAAAGACATTATTAAAAGATTGTCAACATATTTTAGTTTGATGTAAGGAATGTAGAGAATAATAATAATAATATTGATAATAATAATAATAATAATAATGGGTGAAACTTGAGGCGGAAAACTTGATGGAGACAGCGACTTAAAAATGTGATGTGACTGTTGTATCGTGTTTTGGTGAAGATGAGTTTGGAGAGATGCAGGGAGGATTGGATGCATTTAGGGGGGAGAGGTTGGAGGAAGCGCTGGAGAGTAGAATGGAGCTGGCGGAGAAAAGATTTGGGAGTTAAGCAGCCTTCAGTGTCGCGATGACATTGTCATCAAACCCGCTGACAAAGGTGGCGCTGTGGTGGTTTGGAGCGCTGACCTCTATAGGGCTGAGGCTCACCGCCAGCTTCACAATACCCTTTTTTACCGCCCTTTATCCTCCGCCCCCACTTCTGGCTACCAACAACTCGTGTCCTCCACCATCCACAAGCTCATCTCCTCCTCTCACCTACCTCCCACAGACTCCAACCTTATTATACGTACCCCTCGCACACCCACCATCTACTTTCTCCCCAAAATACACAAACAAAATAATCCTGTCGGTCCTATCGTTTCTACGTGCAACTGCCCCACCTAGATAATTTCTGAATATTTAGACACCATCCTCGCCCCGTTAGTCGGCAATCTTCCCTCCCACATCCACGTTACAAATCATGCCCTTAGACTTTTCAACTCTTTCTCCTTCCTTCCTGGTCCTTCCCGCCTTCTCTTTACCCTGGACATCACTTCTATCTATACAGTCATCCCTCATGATGACGGCCTCCGCGCTCTCCAGCATTTTTTTAGATTTACGCCCTACCCCTTACCACAGTACTACCACTCTTCTCCGTCTGGCTGAGCTTGTTCTCACCCTAAATGGATTTTCTTTTTCGGGTGAATTTTATCAGCAGGTCTCTTTTTGCTGGATCGGCAATCGCTCTGTATAATCAGTTCCTGATTATTACTGGAATTCTATAAGAATCCAGCTTCGAAATGTCTCGGCAGAAGCGGAGGGATAAGTAATCTTGATAACCGTTAAACAAACGAGAAACAACTGTCGGTTGCTTCCCTTTGATTTTGCCGAGACAAAGAAAGTGACATAGTCACTACTTTAAAACTCATAGCGAATGGTCTTCAAAATGTTTTAAAATAAACATACAGTATATTATCAAATACACTATACATACATTCATATATGCTATACATACATTCATATGTATATATATATTAAGAGAGTAAAACAAAGAAGGGTGTTTAAGGGTGTTTAACTCCAACACGCTCCAGTATTTTAACCTTTATATATAAATATATATATATATATATATATATACAGGGTGCGGACGGTATTTGAGGACATATTTATGGTTTAAAAAAACCGCTTATATAATGACAGAAAAAATCTGTATTCTTATAAAAATGACATAAACTAAAGCTACATTTTCAATTTAATAATTGCATTCAATAAAACCACCATAAGCATCAATAACTGCCTCTACGCAGGATCGAAATCGTTTACAAGCTCGGCTGAAGTGGACCTTGTTCAATCGGACATGACTCGAACTATGGCGGCTTTAAAAATATATTTAGTGCTATGGGGGTGTTCATTGATATTTTTCTCAACGATGCTCCATACATAGTAGTCCAGTGGATTGAGATCTGGAGAATTAGAAGGCCAAATGTTGGGGATGATATCATCATGCAAATTGTTGGCCATCCATTCTTGTGTCATGTGAGCCGTGTGTGATGGTGCAGAATCTTGTTGAAACACATAAGGCCTTTCAGTGCATACACTGTTGATCCAAGGCTTAACAACTTTATCCAGAACCTCAATATACGCAGCAGGATTCACTCTAAGGCCTTGTGGAAAAAAAAGTGAGGAGGCATCACATGTGCTTCATTGCTAACAACATCCAAAACCATGACACTTGCAGGAAATTTTGTGTGCATTACTCTTGGCACCTCAGAAGGGTCTGCACAAAGCCGCCTGTCATTTTTCCTGTTAGTTTTCTGGTCCTGGTCTCACTCATCTGAGAAAAACCAAATCACACCATCTTCTGATGGATTTTTAAGTTTGTTCAAAAGTCTTTTGGATCTGATTAAACGATATTCTTTGCTTTTTTCTGACATTAATTGACTTCTTCTCATCACGTAACATTTGTATCTGATGTCTTCATGCACAACATTTCTGAATGTTTTTTCTGACACACCAACATTTTTTGCAATCGACCTCATTGATTTTCCTGGATTGTCATCAATGTTTTGCTTAACTTCCTGAATAAATTCAGGTGTTCTGATAGAATCAGAGCGTTTGGAATGATTTTTACATTTTGATACAGGTAATACGCGTCCATCTTCTTTTTCTAACTCACACCGAATCTTGTGGACAAAAGATTTTGCAACTTTCAGAAAACGAGAAATTTCTAAATCACTATGCTTAGCCTTCAAAGCCACAATCACAGCATGGGTTTTCATTTCATTAGTAAGCATAGTTATTTTCATTGTTATTTTCTGAAATAGAAGATCAACAAAAATTAGTCAAATAAAATAATGACTAAAAATGCATGTGTCCTCAAATACCGTCCGCACCCTGGTAGTGTAACTTCGAGTTACTGTAGGTTCGCCCGGGTGAGCACTCGATGTTTAGGTTCACTTCAGTGTCGAAGTGTAGAGCTAGACAAAGGGTATTATATTGAAATAAAATAACAAGGACGATTGGTTACTCCCTTATTACGTTTATTGATTGGTGACGCGCGTTTCACCACTAATCAGCTCAAAGTTTGATCTGTATTGATCTAACCTGACTCTGTAAACCGCGGCTCGTCAGACCCATTACAAGGGGTCTGACCAGCCGCGGATTACAGAGTTGGGTTAGATCGACACAGATCAAATATTGAGCTGATCACTGGCGAAACGCGCGTCACCAACCGATAAACATAATGAAGGAGTAACCAAACGTCCATGTTATTTTATTTCACTATATATATATATATATATATATATATATATATATATATATATATATATATATATATATATATATATACATATATATATATATATATATATATGTATATATATATATATATATATATATATATATATATATATATATATATATATATATATATACATATATATACATATATATATATATGTATTTGTGTGTGTGTGTGTGTGTGTGTGTGTGTATTTACCCTACTTATTCATCTATGTTTGTAAAAAACATTTTATCGTTTTATTTAGGATCTTCATTATCTTTGTATTATTTTATTTATAATATTTTTCTATGTTTTCCTATTCTTTTTTAGTTTGTTTCGTTATCTATCAAATTACTCATCCGCTGATTTACATTTATTTCTTTATTTACTTAATCTTTACATTCTTCTAATCTTCTAAGTCTTCGTAGCCTATAACCATGACTTGCTACAGACGGATCGTCAGCCATGAACGACATATGTACCAGACCAGCAGAATTAACCATCTTGACCAATCGGTGACAGTAAATGTTGTTGAATTCTAGGGATTTAACCAAACACAATGATCGCATCTCCCTTACCATACTCCAGGGAAACGCCTTCTCCATTCTGTCCGCCGGGGCTGTGGGGCGGCCAGCACGTGGGACCCCATTTGCTCACTATACAGAGAAATGAGGAGGGCGAGAGAGATGAGGGCGATGACGGTGGGTGTTCGGCTCTTCCGTGTTCAGACACATAGCACCTGTTAATAGTGTATTTTCATATTTACACATCTTCCTGTTTATTGTCAAGTATACATACACACGCACACACACACACACATATATATATATGTATATATAAACATATATACATATATACATACACACACACACGCACCGCATATACACATATATATATATTCATTCTTTATCACAGAACTCATCTTGCAAGCTTCCTATCAGTAACTATAACGCCTATTTCTTTTACAACTTAGCATGATAACATCGACAACAACACATTTCTTATAACAAAGTCTGTGACAGCCGAACATAACAAATCGCGTGTTTAACAATTCAACAACATTTGGACGTGAGTCTACATGTGAGAACACATATCTTAGGAACTTCTGATTCCAGAATGAAGAATGAACATTATTCGATCGTTCCTCGAGCTGATCAACAATGAAACATATGTAATATGTAATTAAATATGTATATAACGCATTACTGATTCTTTATTCTCATTTATTATAAATATATATATGTTGATTTAAAACTGCACTATCAACAAGTGTTTTTTAGCCTTCATATCATGTTCTCCTGTTTTATCTGATGAAGTCACAAATATTATTGTTTGATGATGTTTGTTTTTGAAATGCGCATAATAAAATATATGGAACTCCTTTAACCATCTTTTGATCTTATATTATGCATACTCCAGTCCCACAAACTGTAGAGTGCTTCTTATCCGATATCTGCATTGCTTTATTGTACTACAATAAAACTCACCTCCTACATATATATATATATATATATATATATATATATATATATATATATATATATATATATATAGATGAGATTCTACAGGACTAGAACTGTTTCATTCTTGAGAAATCATCAAGAATCTTGATTTCCTGATGATTTCTCAAGAATGAAACAGTTCTAGTCCTGTAGAATCTCATCTATATTAAAACTTGTATACTCTGCTCTGTATTGAGTTCCTTACTTACTGTGGTTACCTCCGATTCAACCCGGAATAACTTACCTATATATATATATATATATACATATATATATAAATATATATGTGTGTGTGTGTGAGTGTGCGTGTATGCATATGCCTGTGTGTATGTATATGTATATATATACATATATACACATACATGCATGCATATATACATGAATATATCCATATATATGTCCATATATACTGATGTATGAAAGTGTACATATATATATATGTGTGTGTGCGTGTGTGTGTTTGTGTGTCTGTGTGTCTGTGTGTGTGTCTGTGTATGTGTCTGTGGCAGTGTGTATGCGCATGTGCTTGCATATATGTGCATGTGTAGAATATGATGGAATGAACATAATATTTCAAGAAAAAGGACATTTGAAGGTAATTATTGTCATAATTCAACAGATTGAATTGATAATTTTATAGTTTTCAATGAATCCATTGCTCAACTGATGCCAATATATGTGAATTTCATTATATCTTTATATTGCAATATAAATGTGAACTAACTAGCGAAATAAAATGCTTTACTGATTGCAAAATAAATATGTGCAACATTTCAATTGTGATTTCATCATCCCATTTGCTCACTTTATTTGTTGTAAATATAAGAGAAAAGAACACGAAAGAATAAAGAGGGCTATAATTTCAAAAAATATAATTTATGCATGATTTCATTCAATTTTACAGATGCATTATAGAACATTAAAATAAAAATGCTAAATTTACAAAGCTTTCATAAGATTTGCTTGAAATAACACACAATACAGATTAATATATATTTCTATTTACATTTTGACATGTTAGCTGGACAATTAGATTTTTAATAAATATCAAATAAAACGTATATTTCATTACATTTCTCTACTAGAATCATTGGTGTGATTATTTGCGCGGTGTTTCTTTGAAACTTTATATTACAGAATCGCATTTTTCATTATTAAATTTCTAAATAAAATTATAATGTGAAGTATAAAGCCTTAGAAACTATAATTTCATACTGGAATTGCATATGAGGACAGTTAAGTTTCGATTTAATGACATTACTTGTACACCCACGTGCATGTGC
>OZ024742.1:46786504-46806504 GCA_964016885.1 Eledone cirrhosa | reverse complement strand
AACATCCATACGGATGACATGTCCCACCCATCGAAGTTGGCTCTTCAGTATCATAGCTTCGACACTGGTTGTCTCAGCCATGTCAAGAACTTCGATGTTGGCGACCTTGTCCTGCCATTTGATGTTCATGATTGACCGCAGGCTGCGCATGTGGAACCGTTCCAGCTGCTTCAAGTGCCTTCTGTACAGGGTCAATGTCTCACATCCGTAGAGGAGGCTGGTGAGAACAACGGCCCTGACACCTTGAGCTTGGTGGACTGCCTGATGTTGTGCTGGTTCAGGACGCGTATCCTCAGGCGGCCAAGGGCTTGACTGGTTTTGCAGATTCTGGCGTTTATCTCCTTGTCGGGGCTTCCGTCGCTGCTGATGAGACTGCCGAAGTAATTGAAGTCGTCCACCCTCTTTAGCTGAGTGTCTCCGATGGAGATGGAAGGAGGGTGGGCGACGGAGGCAGGTGCAGGCTGGAACAGGACCTCAGTCTTGCCAAGGCTAATTGTGAGACCGAATAGGCAAGAGGCCTCCGCGAACTAATTTGTTGACGATGAGTTGGAGCTCAGACTCCCTGTGGGCCATGAGACCACAGTCATCAGCAAAAAGTGCCTCCAGGATGAAAAACAAAACCTGACGAAGGGCGGAAGAACTGATAAGAGTCAACGGCCTTCCAAAAATGTGTAAATATGTATATACACATGTACATATGTATGTATATACGTGTGTATATGCCTGGGGTGTCAGGGAGGGGCATGTATCTATGGAGGGGGTGCTAACCATGCTCTTTTCAGGACAGCTCGTCCTGCATTGGGTCCCACCTGACATTCAGCTCTCACATGTGGCCCTAAGAAGCTGTAGCATGCGACAGCGGCCACACCCTGGTAAACCGCCTTGTCTGGCGGACCGAACCAGGTTGGGGGTAACCGGACGGGTCTGTGCATGTATGCGTGTACGTATATATATATATATATATATATACGTATATATATATATATATATATGCATGTTTGTTTTGCAAGGTTTTTGATATGAAATATAACAATATATATATATTAATTCTGGCAATATTACACAAATATGACCCTCCCCAAGTATAACAATATATATATATATATATTATATATATGTATATATATATATAATTAGAATTGGTGCTCTGAAATAGCGATATATATATGAATGTATATATAGTGTATTTTGCAATACACTGTATGCTTAATTAAAACCATTTTGAAGACCTTACGCTATTGTATTAAAGTAGTGTCTATGTCACTTACTTCTTTTTTTCAGCAAACAAAGGGAGATAATCTGACAGATCTCTGTTTCGTACTGTTGGTACTCCACAAAGCTTAGCACTCCCTTTGATGCTGAAAATTATGAATGTTGCATTCTTATAGAATTCCAGTAATAATCAGGTACAATGTATGCTTAATTTGAAGACCTTACTCTGTTGTTTTAAAGTATATATATATTGCTATTTCAGAACACCAATTCTAATTTTCAATTTTTGCTGGACCGGCAACCGCTCTGTATAATCAGTTCCTGATTATTACTGGAATTCTATAAGAATCCAACATTCATAATGTTCAGCAGGCAAAGGGAGTGGTAAGCTCTGAGGAGTACCAACAGTACGAAACAGAGATCTGTCAGCTTATCTCCTTTGTTTGCTGAAAAAAGAAGTAGGTGACATAGTCACTACTGTAAAACAATAGCGTAAGGTCTTCAAAATGCGTTTAATTAAGCATACAGTGTATTGCAAAATACACTATATATATATATATATATATATTTGAAGACTAATATCCAAAGAGGTCCTGACTCTTTTCCTGTATATATATATATATATATATGCGTTCTTTATCCGTTCTTTGCCAGGGAACGTTTCCACGAACCAAAGTATCGTCTTCCTGTCTTTCTTCGGTTGCAACGTTTTTTTAAACATTTACTTCTGCGTTCACAGATTGATATTTTAATTTCAGAAGATCCCGTTAAGGGTGAAAGCAGCGATTCTTTGCTTAAACTTTAATCTGTTATTTTACTAAATATTTGCTTTACGGTTCTTATATATTTGATATATATTTACCTTAACGAGCCCTCTTTGGATTTTAGTTTTCAAATTTATTATTATTACTATATATATATATATATATATATATATATATATATATATATATATATATATATATATAGGAAAAGTGTCAGGACCCCGATGGCTGAGCTCCGGCCGTTTCGACAGAAAGATCCGAACTTATGGAACGCCTGGTTTCTTACCACACTTTCTTTGTTATATATATAAATATATATATATATATATATATATATATATATATATATATATATATATATATATATATATACATACAATACTAACATTCATATATATGTATATACATTGACACGTCCAAACATATACACTTATTTATTCACACGCACAAACACACACACATATGTGCAAATATACACGTGCAAAACTCACACACAGACACACACACATATATATACATATATATATATATATATATATATATATATATATATATATATACCAGAGGGCGTCAGTCACCCGATGTTTGCATAGCTACGTCTTCCTGAAACCGTATTTCTTTGGAAATACGAAATTTCTATACATATTGTATAAAGCTATGCTTGAAGCGAAATCTTATTTCTTTTCTATATATATATATATATCAAACTTAAGTAAATTTGCCATCAACATAGATAACATCTCAAAGAAAAAATATCGCGAATATATATTTAATTCAGAGAAGCAAATTCATATAGAACATCTTATACATATTCACCGACGTGTAAATCCCAGTAAAGAGATCTAAAATAAGAACTCTTCACAAGCATATTTCCCTAGAGGTAGCGTCTAAGTTAGGTAACCTAAATCTAGAAGGTTTCACTAAGTTCCCTTATTGCAAGTTTCCGAGATCAAGAAACAGTACAGTCCATTACAATATATTGAGACTGTCCAAGGTATAAGAAAAGTATATAAAGCTGTTAAGTGAAAGGACTTGATCCTCGCCTTGGAAACTGCAATAAGGGAAATTTCCGAAGTCTTCTACCTTTACGTTGGTTAACTAAGTCTCTATCCCTAGGGAAAGTTACTAGAGAAGTGTTCTTTTCTTAGAATTCTTTACTGGGATCTACTCTACCCGTCAGTGATTTTTGTATGACATGTTTTATATATATATATATATAAATATATATATATATATATATATATATATATATATATATATATATATTCGGTTACAGTAAAACTTTGGAATACATAGTGTTACTGTGGAAGAGATTGTGTATTACAGTGGAGTGTTACTAAGGAAGACAAATTAATTCATTGAAGGAATACAAAAGTCAATTTCTTAATTTCCAAAGTACGTCAACAATACTTTCAGGAATTCCTTATCTAGACATAGGAAGTATATATTTGTCTTCCTAATAATCGTCTCTTTCTCCCTGTTTTCATATATATATATATATATATATATATAATATATATATATATATATATATATATATGAAAGGAATTGTGGTAAGGAACCAGATGAACCATAACGCCCAGAGTACTCAATACTTAGAGTAGTAGAGTGGGAAATAGGAAAAAGTATGACCCCCAACGGCAGAGCTCAAGCGGTTTCGACGGCTATTCCTGGACTAGAGTAGTAGTACAGAAATAGTGTGTAGTCCAGAAATAGCCGTCGAAACGGCTTGAGCTCTGCCGTCGGGGGTCATACTTTTTCCTATATATATATATATAGCTAAGTGGGTAGAGAATTGGATTCATAATCTTGAGGTTGTGAGTTCGATTCTTGGACCAGGCGATGCGTTATGTCCTTGAGCAAGACACTTTATTTCACGTTGTTCCTTCTACCTGGAGTTGCGACCGATAGATAGTATCAGCAACTGGAAAGACTAACGGAAACATTGTTTCGTCGGTACGATTTGACGAAAGTCGATCGATCCTTATTATATATATATATATATATATATATATATATATATATACATATATATGTGTGTGTGTGTTAGTATATATATATATATATATATATATATATATATATATATATATATATATATAGAGAGAGAGAGAGAGAGAGAGAGAGAGAGAGAGAGAACAAAGTAAAAGATGGTTAAAAAGTTCCATATATTTTATTATGCGCAATTTAAAAATAAATATCATCCTGGGACGATAATTGCGTTCTCAGCAGATAAAATAAGGTAACATGATATGATGCCTAAAAACACCTGTGAACAAGAAAGTGTCCAATCAGCATATGGCATCATATCATGTTACCTTATTTTATCTGATGAGAACGCAATTATCGTCCCAGGATGATATTTGTTTTTGAATTGCGTATAATAAAATATATGGAACTTTTTTAACCATCTTTTAATTTCTTCTATATATACTCCAGTTCTATCAACTGCTGAGTGCTACTTATCTGATATATGCATAGTTTTATTGTTTACAATAAAACTCACCTCCTACATTATATATATATATATATATATATATATATATATATATAGGCGACCGTGTGTGTGTGTGATTATATTACTTCACATACTACCATACATTTCAACTCTTGTAAATACGCACATACATACATTTGAAATGCATTTAAATACTTCTGCATGTTTAAATCATTCGAGGGCCCGCAGTAATGCATTGTATCTACTTTAAATCTATTTACACACATCTTAAGGGACTCTAAAACGTTAAACACACTGTGTACATTCCTTCTATATAAAATCATGAACACTGCGTATTTTCATGCCACAGATCTTCAGTTTAAATATGATATATACATACATATACATACATATATATATATACATATATATATATACATATATATATATATATATATATATATATATATATATATATATATATATATATATATATATATATATATCCATACACACACATGTGTGTATATAAATATTGTAGTTATCCTTTCAAATCTCCAATGTATAATCATAATATTTAATTAACGATTTTCAATCTCAGCATGAGGCTACAGATTTCGATGAAGGAAAGGGTGAGTTAAATAGAACACATTAATTATTTATCGATCCTGTACATTGAAAGGACGACATTCAACCGTCGGGAATGTTTAATTTATAATGTAAATGAAGGTGTAAATATATATCAGATGTACACTCACAATGCTACGACGCACCTTGATAGATGAAATTTTAATTTGCTAGATATCAGAATGCATACACATTTTATTACCGCCATAGTACTAACAGTGGTAGTGTCAGATTTATTTATGCGCGACGGTGCATATGCGCATGCATGTGTACAAATGTATGTGCGAATGTTTGTACCCACAAGTATGTGTACATAAGTTGATGCGAACGTTTGTGCTTACATCACCCACATAAGTTCACTATGTCTCTTTGCAGTTATAACTATGTTCAATACAATTGTATTTATATATATTCCGGCAATCCAAGCAATGCCGCTGTTATAAATAACATTCTCTATGTGAATCAAAACAGCGTCAGAGGAATGTAATTCCATGTAATACCTCGTAGAATGTACAAAACATTGAGACTAGAGAAGTAATTTTAAATTGTCTCGAAACTATGCACCAAACAGTCATACAAATTTCAATTACAATTTCTTAGTCGTGAAGAATAATTGAGTTTATTCTCACGAGCAAACACACAAACACACACACATATACACGCATACACAAATACAAATACAACTACACTCACTCATACACTCACATGTATGTCAGATTACTCGCAGGGACTTCTGTCCTCTTTTTCCGTTACCAGGCTTTCTTTACTCAATGTGTTCGCTTACTAGTATAGCCATCTGCGTTGAGACATCAACATTTCAAATTACATATATAGAGATATAATTATACACACGTACACACACGCACGCACACATATACAACACAACACTTATAAATTATCGAAGTACAGGGAGATTTGAAATATGAAAATATGAAAATACCAAATACCGGAGATAACTGTAATAAGAATCGATCGCTAGAGAAAATAACTAAGAATATAACAAAGAAAATCGTCCAAAATAACCTTAGGGGCAGAATCTATATATATATATATGTGTGTGTGTGTGTGTGTGTGTGTGCGCGTGTGTGTGTGTGTGTGCGTGTGTGTGCGTGTGTGTGCGTGTGTGTGTCTAAGGGAAAGGGTACAGACCACCTTCGGTCACGTATGACGAAGATATGCATCTAGAAAGCTTCCTTCCGAGGTAGAAACCAAGACAAGGACGTTTGTGGTATCCACCAGTCACCCAAGCATACCAGTTTCCCCTCTCCACACTACCGATACAGTTTATCACCAGTGACGTTGCAGCTCGTTGCTAATGCTGAGTAAACTGGAACAATGTGAAAATAAAGAGTGTTGCTCAAAGACACAACATATTGCCCGGTCCGGAAATCGAGCTCGCAACCTCATGATTGTAACGATTAAGGCACACGCTTTCGGGGAGACACATACACAAATATATATATACCTCAATCTTAATATATATATATATATATATATATATATATATATATATATATATATATATATATATATACGTATATATGTGTGTGTGTGCATATATATATATATATATAGAGAGAGAGAGAAAGAAAAGTATGACCCCGACGGCAGAGCTCAAGCCGTTTCGACGGCTATTTCTGGGTATTTCTGAGTCCAGAAATAGCTGTCGAAACGGCTTGAAATCTGCCGGCGGGGTCATACTTTTTCCTATTACCCACTCTCCTACCCTAAGTATTGAGTACTCTGGTGCATTATGGTCCATCTGGTTCCTTACCACAACTCCTTCGTTATATATATATATATATATATATATATATATATATATATATATATATATATATATATATATATATATATATATATATATATATATATATAGTTAAAAGAATAGAGGTGTAACACACAAGTTATTATATATTGGTAAACGGAATAGAAAATGCTGACAAATTGTTCACAGTTGAAAAATGGTTTAATTAGGAATAAAAGAGTATTAGTGATTGTATGAGTTAGTCATCAGTTGTGGTTTTAAGTTTTTAAGTTTTTACCGGTTGCGCATTTCTAAATGCTTTTCGAAAATAATTTTGAGATAGAGTGTCCGTGTTGTTTGCTCTGATCTGATTTGAAAAGCATTTAGAAATGCGCAACCGGTAAAAACTTAAAAACTTAAAACCACAACTGAATACTAACTCATACAATCACTAATACTCTTTTATTCCTAATTAAACCATTTTTCAACTGTGAACAATTTGTCAGCATTTTCTATTCCGTTTACCAATATATATATATATATATATTTATATATATGTATATATATGTATATGTATATATATATATATATATATATATATATATATATATATATATATATATATAAGTGTGTGTGTGTGTGCATAGATATATAGATATAGATATATATATATATATATATATATAACATGTTTAATATAGAAATGGCTTCTACTGGGCTCGAACTGTTGCATTCGAAACAAATCATCCTGATGATTTCTTTTGGATGAATCAGTTCTCGTCCTGTAGAAACCATTTCTATATCAAACATGTTATATATATATATATATATATATATATATATATATATATATATATATATATATATATATATATATATATATATATATTCATCACGTGTGTTTGAAATCTATTTATTCTATTTTAGAAATGTCGACACTGAACGACAAAGCAATACTGCATGTAAAGAAGCTATCTTTCAGTAGAAGACACAATAGGTCTCTGTCTATTAAAAAGGAAACATTAATTCACCATTTTCTGTCAAATCATTCAGAGATTTTTGCATGCCATTCATTTAATGATAGAATCGAATTATAGCGCTTGAATCGGAAAAATCCTCGCCTGCTAATGTATGTATTCAACGAGAAATCGAAATCCTGGTTGTTTGCCGCTTAGGTATAACATTTTGTCCTTTGTATATCAAATACATTATCACAGCCCTTTCGCTTCTCTTCAAAATCGTTCAAAGGGCCTTTTGGCAGTTTTAATAACGTATCATTTGAGTATTCCATTATAATAGGCAATGTGTTTGCACTAGTGCAAATAACATAATAGAAAACTAATATACTGCGATTACACGAAGGGGAAATGAAGCAGAAGTGTTAATGCTAACGTTACCCTAAAGGATTGTCTGTAACTTAATTAACTGTACTTGCATGTTATATAGAGAAATAAAGAAATGGATACAGATAGTAACACAACATAGGAAATTAGAGACAAAATTAGTAGCTCCTTCTCTCTCTCTCTCTCTCTCTCTCTATATATATATATATATATATATATATATATATATGTGTGTGTGTGTGTGTATATATAATGTGTGTGTGTGTGTGCGTGTGTGTGGCCAACGCCACAACACACACATATGTATATATAACAATATAATCATGTCAAATTTGAACTGTTTTGAATATGTTTTAAGTTAAATTCATACTATTTTAGAGGGGCTGCAATTGACACTAGAGTCCTAAATACTGTACCAATAAAAGAAGCCCGTAAAAATGTAAAAGCAAAACCAGTTAATTACAGGATCAATACCAACGTTCCTACACAGCTAGACAGAATTCATACAATAATGGAATAGAATTAGGAGCTGATATGAGCAACATATAAGGCTTAGGCTTGGAAGGCCGTGAGTAACATAAAAGTACTAATTTAAAAGGATACAATTTAAAAGGAAAGTTTAATAATGATTTTGAATTTAAGTATGAAGCTATGAGTGCAACACTTCATATTGATCATGTGCTGCCATTAAATTGCGCCATGGCATAAACGATCTTCAAACAAGATGATATAAAGTTATATGACTTTTGAAGTGAACTCATGGACACCAAAATAGTAAAATTAACAATAGAAAAGATTAACATTAAAATCTCAACGGAATAAGAGAACAACGCTTGTAGTGCAGATACCTGCCATGGTTAAGAAACATGAAATACATATTTTAGAAACCTTTTGAGGAATAATAATCATCATTGTCATCATCATCATCATCATCATCATCATCATATTATTATTATTATTATTATTGGTCTGTTCGGACGTCTTTTTGCTCGCTCCCAGTAAGTCGCTTTATTTACCTGTTATAATTATTTGTTGTTAAATTTTTCTTGTTGTGTAAGGGATATAAGTCCTTGGACTTTGCCCTGTGAAGGGGAAAGTATAAAATTTGGGCCTTTTGGCCCAAATGTTTGATTAATATTTGAACATTTTACTTTTAAAAATTATTTTTTTTAAAAGGCTGAGTCACGCCCCCCCCCCCCCCTCCCCCCAAACGATATGTCTGCTGTCGTGTGACAACGGCATAAAAGTTGAGAGGAGTGTTACAGAAATTCATACAACAAACACCACCACAAACAACGTGAACAAAGACAACAACACTGAGAACACTCATTTTTCAAAAGAATGACCACACCAACTACAACAATAGCAGCGACAACCAAAATACAGACAACAGAAAAAAATGGCAACAAATGCAACAACGATATTAACAACACTAACAAGTGGTGGTCCTCGACGTGGGCAATAGCGAAGGTGGTGCCTTTAGCCTGGTGGCCGTCTATGCTCCTACTGGGGCAGGACGGTCGGACTTCTTTAGACGCCTGGAAGCCTTTCTGGGTACGTCTCGCCCTTTACTGTTAGCCGGGGACTGGAACGGCATCTTAGACGCACGCTGGGACTTGTGGGAGTATCCGATAGGAGCGGGGGGTGCAAAAGCCTCAAGAACCTGATCAGCCAATTCCAACTGTCTGACAGGTACCGACTAGATTTCCCTAATGCGCCAGTGTGGACCTGGGCTAACCGCATAGGGCAATTTAGATCGTATATAGACAGGATATTCATTAAGAAAATAGACAGAAATAGTGTAAGCTGTCCACGTTTTGAAACGGTCGACTATTCAGATCCCAAGTTTGTGATCTGTATGGTCGACCTAGATAAGACGCGTAGGTTAGGACCTGGTTACTGGAAGCTAAACATGTCATTTCCGGCACGTAAGGCTTACAGGGACCAGGTCAACAATTTAGTTAAGAAAAAGTTGACAGGGGGAATCGTCAACAATAGATGGTGGGGGGCTCTCAAAAGAGAGATTAGAGTAATGTCGATAGAGTTTAGCAAAGAAGTAGCATTAGAGAAAAATAGAAAGGAGGGGGAGTTGGTAGATAAGTTAGACGAGGCTATTGGTAGTGGCATTGCAACTGATGTGCTAGCGGCGAGAATCGCATTAGACCATTTCTTTAATGCGAAACACGAAAGTTGCATTGTCAGAGCTAAGGCGCGTGCTCTGAGAAACGAGGGAACCAAAGCTGTTCGATGGGCCCGCGTGTCAGAGGCGTAGCGTGGTAATAAAACTACTATTCGGTCTTTGACGGACCGAGACGGGCACGAGCTGAGCGATTCCAAGAGGATGTGTGAGGCCTTTTGCCATCATTCTGCTCGGTTGTTCGGGGGAAGTGGCGGGTCAGAGATGGTGGTGGACTTCAGTCCCTACCTCGATGGCTTGCCGCAACTCTCGACGGCTGACGCTGGGCGCTACGAAAGGCCAATTACTTCAGCCGCGATTCAGGATGCCCTTGTCGGCTGCATGAGGCACAAGTCACCCGGTTTGGATGGTCTGCCCTACGAGCTTTACGTAAATATGTCAGACTTGTTCTCCAATCTCCTCGGAGCCCTCTACTGCAACTGGCACAAAACGGGAGTATTCCCAGTTCTGTGAGCCGGGGCGTAGTGACGCTGATAAGGAAATACGAGAAAAAAAAGGGACACATTAGACAATTTCAGGCCCATACACGACAACCTCCACCTAATGCGATACATCATAGAGAGGGTAGGGTGTAAACCTGGCTTCGGTGGGGCTCTGATCAATTTAGAACAATTGAAAGCATTCGATAGGGTCGACCATCGGTACCTGGAGGCTGTCCTCAAGGCGGCTGCCTTCGGCTCCGTCTTCAGAAGCTGGATTGCTGCAATGCACAGCGGCACGTACTCGATGGTCAAAATTAATGGCCACCTCTCGGAACCGTTTCAGGTCTCCCGATCGGTCCGTCAAGGGTGCCCTCTCTCCTCCCTTCTGTACGTATTGACTCTCGAGCCTTTACTGCGGAAGCTGGAGCTGTTGCAGGGCATCCCGCTCGAACCGGGACGCGGAAAGGTTGTGTCGGCTTATGCGGACGACATCACCGTGATGGTGTCGGACACCTCAGAAATCGAGGTGGTCGGCAACTTATTGGAGGAATATGAAAGGTTGACGGGAGCAAAACTTAACCCGGAAAAGTCAGTGGGCTTGCAACTCGGCACCTGGAGAGGCAAGTCCATGCCGTCCAACAGCGTCGTTAGGCGCTGGACGGACGGACCGGTAATGTTGCTAGGGGTTTGGTTCGGGCCAGACCTCCAGGTGGATAAGAATTGGAACGAGGTGACGGGCAGAGTAGTCAGTCTCACCCAGAAATGGGCTGGGATGAATCTATCACTGAAAGGTCGGGTGGAGGTGGCGAACGCGTACATCGCGTCCGTCATCTACTACCGTCTGACTGTCGTCCCTTTCCCCCGTTCGCGCCTCGCCATCTTGGAGCGGCTCCTCTTCAAATTCTTGTGGAGGAGTCAGGTTCCGCTGGTGAGGCGGTCCATCTGCTGCCAGCACCATCTACGTGGAGGGCTGGGCATGCCGTGGCTAATGATGCGCAGGCACGCTCTGAGGCTGCGGCATCTCCAGATATTCTGCCTAAACGGTGAACAGGTGTGGTTGTCGTTTGTCAGACGGGCCTTTCTGCAGCTCGTTTCTTTGACTGAGTTGCAGTCCTGGGTCAAGTAGAGACCGAGACTGGGTGACTGGCATCTGGAATGTTGCCAGGCACACACTGCCCACTACCAGGCGGGCAATGCTGTCAGTGGAACTTCCACTCTCGAGTTCTATAGAGGATTAGTGGTGGGAAAGTGCGACGACGCACTCGAAGAGGCGCTGGGTGTCAAAGAAGTCGAACTAACCAGTCTGTACCGGAGGACTTTCGAGCCGGGGACGATGGATAATTTCCCAAAATCCCTCGCTTGGCAGTGCTACCGGGGGGCACTGCCGGTTCGAGATAAACTCTACAGGCACGGAACTGCTGTCAGACGGACCTGCCCGAGATGCGCGCAGAGCGACGAAACCGTTCTGCACGCACTCGTCCAGTGTCCGGGCATTACTGACTTGTGGAGTTATGTTGAACAGCTGTTGTCGCGTGTAGAACGGATCCGGCTATCGGCCGAGTCCATAGTGAAGATCGACCCGCCGCCTTCTTTTGGCCAGGAAGGGCAGGCAATGTTCCTCTGTCTGGTGGCAGTAGCAATAGAGGTTGTATGGTGGACGAGGTTGAAAGGACTGAAGACAGACACTTTTCTCTTCGGCTAATCCCTCATCAACTTTTTCAAGTTTCACTTGAAAAGGAAGGTGAGGATGGAGAGAGAAGTGCTGCCCCTCAGTACATTTGCTGAAAGGTGAGTGAATGTGGCGAGAATGGCCCGTGTGAGTTGGCCTACTTTGGTCATGCGGCTGTAGGTAGGTAAATTTGAAGAGGAGAAGGGTGCCCTTCCAGGGTGCTCTTGAAGCGTCGGGTCGTTCAGGGCTGGTGGGGTACCTGAGCGAACCCTAGGTGGTCATCCCTCCTATTGGGGAATTTTTTCTTGTTGTAGTTTTATTGTTACTTTATTCTTACTTTGTTATTGTTACTTTGTTATTGTTATTCATATTGTTTACTCGATTTTTCTGTAAAACCCCACTGTCCCAGTCTTTTGTATTGTCCCCTATATGTCGGCCCTTGTGGCCAATAAATGAAAACATTATTATTATTATTATTATTATTATTGTTCTTTGAGTCTCAGTCATTGATGTTAGTTAACTGGAAAGTTTGTTGAAATGAATATCAAGCCGCTACCTGCAGCCTCAGATATTCAGAACGTATCGGAGGGTTCTTGCTCTTCAGTGTCAATTTCCTTATTATTATTATTATTATTATTACAGTCGCATTTATCTTGCTTTATGTTCATAAGAGTTATCACCAAGTCACAACCAGTGATCTCAAGAGACAACAAGGTCCTTGACGGAGCTGCAATCCTGGGTCAAGCGAAGACCGAGAGGGAGCGATTGGAGACTAGAATGTCTTCAGGCGCTCACGGCCCTCGACCAATCGGGCAATGTGATCGGTGGAAACTCCATCTTGGCGTTCTATAGAGGATTAGTGGAGGGGAAGAGCGACGACGTGCTTGGGGAAACTCTAGGCGTCAACGAAAATCAACTAGCCAATCTCTTCGGAAGGACTTTCGGGACAGGGCCTATGGACAATTTCCAGAAATCCCTAGCCTGGCAGTGCTACCGAGGACCTTTGCCAGTTCGGGATAAACTCTACAGGCACGGAAGTGCCGTCAGCCGGGCATGTCTAAGATGGACGCTGGGCGACGAAACCGTCCTGCATGCACTCGTCCAGTGTCCGAGCATTGCTGACTTGTGGGTTTATGTCGAACACCTGCTGTCGCGTGTAGAACGGATCCGGTTATCAGCTGAGTCCATCGTGAGAATTGCCACACCCTCTTCTTTTAGCCGGGAAGGGCAGGCAGTTTTTATCTGTCTGGTGGCCATGGCGAAAGAGTTAGTATGGTGGACGCGTCTAGAAGAGCTGAAGACGAGCACTTACCTCTTCGGTGATGCCCTGATTAACTTTTTCAAATTTCATTTGAAAAGGAAAATCAGGGTAGAGAGGGAAGTGCTCTCTACCCAGCTTTTTGTTGAAAGATGGGTGAGATAGGCAAGAATGGCCCGAGTGAATACTCTGAGTATATGCCTGTAAATTAAAGGTGGAAAACTGGGAGAGGACACTTGCCCTGGTGGTCAGGGTCACCGTGGCCTTTTTTAATGGGCTTTCTCCACGGTGGCCTACGGAGTTTCCCCCCTATTGGGGATTTTGTCATTGTTCTTTTTATTACATCCTCTGATTTGGGGGTTTTTTTACACGCAGAAATGCCCATTTGTACCGTCCTGTATTGTCCCGTACTGTCCTTAATGTCTACTTTGTGTAAACCCTTGTGGTTAATGAAGAAAACATTATTATTATTATTATTATTATTATTATTATTATTATTATTATTATTATTATTAGTCCGTCCGTTTTTCAAATACGTCGCTACTAATGGTGTTATATTTAAACAGAGCTGCTGTATACGTATTTTTCAGTGAAACCAACAATATCTGTTGGAAGCAAACATAGAAATAAAATATTGTACAGAGAAAAACTCTTCCCAAATGCAAGTGAAATATCGAATCAATATTATTATACAAAGAAAAGTAATAAAATTTGATAAAATAAAGATATTTACCAAAATAGTTTGAATTATAGAATATTTAATAAAATATTCAACAGAAAGACGAAATCATCTATCGGAATTGGAGAATGGTATGCAAAGAAAGTGTTCATACGCATACAAATACATTTCTAAAGGAAAAATCCTTATATTCTAGAAAAATATAGTAGATATTTAAAAATCAGACTATGAGATAGTTACAACAAAAACAGATCAACATATCTATAAAATATTTTACGTCGATGTATAGATATCTGACCCTAATATATTGCGAGATCGATTGAAATATGTACAACAAACCGCGACATGAAAAGTAAAAATCAATACGAAGGAATGCAGAGAAGAACAATAAAATTGTACACATGAAAGGGAAACTGAAATAATAGAAGCCCAATTCATTAAAATAAGCAAATGTTATGTTTTATGAATATTATATATCATAATTTCTGACATCGTCCAATACGGTTTAGCATTCCTAGTTATATATCTTTGGAAGTACAATGAATATTTAACGTAAATAAATAAAGTTTTGTGTTTTTTTATATCTTCATGGACGTGATCGTCTTTTGTAAATATGAACCCGTAACACCCGATGCGGTCACGGTAGTGCTGTCATAAAATACAGCATGCTGTGGACATCATTTAAATCTAGCAGAGCCCGCGTCCTCTCCATGTCTGAATATAGCCAATTTTTCCACAGAAAAAGAGAGAGTAGAGAGAAGGCAAGTAAATGAAGAATGTCAACATTATTATCATCGAAGTTCTTGATATTTTCATCGTATGTTATATATCATTTAATTATTATCCCACAGGCGTGACGTTCACTTGAATTACAACATAATTTTATAACAATTTTATCTCTTTGAATTAATTAATCAAATAATGTAGACACAAGATAAATGAGTTTGTAAATGTTATAGAGACAATGCTAATGGATGTCATTTCATAAATAAATATTAATGTTCATATACATTCATTATCTCCCCATGTATTCTTAGTGTATGATTTACGTTGTACAGTGTATTTCTGATAACAATTTGTGTTACGATGCTACTATTAAACATTATTATTTTCAAAGATTGGCAGTATCAGTAGAGGGTCGGATCAGTAGAGGGTCGGACGCCATGCTTTCCAATATAGTTACGCCCCTTTACGATCTGAGTTCAAATCCCGCCGAGGTTAACTTTGCCTTTCATCCTTACGGGGTCGATAAAATAAAGTACCAGTAATGCACTGGATAATTGCTGGCCTTGTGCCTAAAGTAGAAACAATTATTTTCAAAGAAACAATTATTATTTTCAAAGGGTAGTGGATTGGCAGTATCGGTAGAGGGTCGGACGCCATGCTTTGCAGCGCAGAGTTACGTCTCTTTACGGACTGAGTTCAAATCCCTCCGAGGTTAACTTTGCCTTTCATCCTTACGGGGTCGACAATATAAAGTACCAGTAATGTACGTGATAATTGCTGGCCTTGTGCCAAAAGCAGAAACAATTATTATTTTCAAAATGTTCATAATTATAACATTAGTAAACTTCTTACCCGGATTTTCTTATAATTATGAATATTTCTATTGTTTCATACTAATCATATTTACGGACAAATCGAACAACTGTAAACTTCCATCACAATTATATTATTGAAATGATTTTCTATAGAAATATACCCTTTATGTAACCGTGTGGTGTTTACGAAGTATGATTGCTATAAATCTGTTGACTGCATTCAATAATGAGGTTTTGTCTCGTGGTGAGATTTAATTATATATTTTAATTGAAATTAAGTATTATATTCTACTACTGGAGTGTGATTATAGTCCTAGTAAGCAAAATGAACATAAATTTGATAAATTATTATTAACCAAAGTTATGAAAGGTGAAGAAAAAACGTTTATGATCATTTATATTCTGTAATCAGTATTCTAATATATAAATGTTTTTATTTTGTTTTCATTATATTGTAGCACCTTCGTACATGGTGCGATATTTGTAATATTAGTGCTTAAGTGCAAACATCAGCTGCTAGAAGATAATTATCTCCTCTAAAAATTTCAAAGTTTATCTAAGACAGTTGGAAAGTTAATAAATATAAACAAATAAATATATTATAATGCAACACATAACATTTGGTGAATTATAATCATTTCCTTATTTTATTTTTTCCAATTATTTCTACAAGCCGAATCTCGAAATGATTCACAATAGAAAAATATCATTTCTTTACTTTTTATTAGATTCTTTATTTATATATTCATTTTTTTCATTAATTACAAGTATTAATCCATCACCAGCATTAAAACTGTGAAATTAAACTATTTTCACTTTTAGTAATTTTCTAATTTCACAGTTTTGATCTATTTATGGTCATATATATTTATTCAATTTTTGTTCTTCTCCAAATATATTCCTTTAATAATCTGGAATATTTCTTGCCTATTTTGAGAGCAAAATAATTCTAGATTTCTATTGATTAAACGCAGTGTAGCGTACAGTTCAATTATTTATGTTCCATTAAGTAATTCCTTAAAGAAGAAATAAACGCACGTATACAAATATATTCTGACACATACACTCCACGAACACACTCACACACACACACACACGCACACACGCACACACACAGACACACACATACACACACACACACAATCACACAATCACACAATCATTTATGTAGGCAGATAATTAACATCGTTGGTGGCAGCGCATAATTAAAGTAAACATTACTATATTAATGATCAAATTTGACATCATGATTTACAAACTTAAATATCAATTTCTAATTAGATAGCTGAATACATTTAATACATATATGAACAGCGAAGCATGATATTACTCAAAAGATAGTGTTTAATATTTACTCCTCAGTTTTTCTGGTATATTCCATAAAAGCGTGTATTTATTCTGTGTTTTAATACTGATTTGGTGTACATGAGAGGTATAATGTTTATCTCTAAATCTTCCATCTACATACACGCATATATATATATATATATATATATATATATATATATATATGTATATATTATAAAGAGTCGGGACTCCGACGGTTCAGCTCTTGCCGTTTCAACGGTTGTTGAAACGACAAGAACTCAGCCGTGGATACCCCGACTCATTATAATATAACCACAGTCTACTATCCCAGTATTGAATATTCTGATGAATAATGGTCTATTTAGTTTCAAACTGAATCCATCCTGATATATATGTGTGTGTGTGTATGTATATTCTGTATATATATATATATATATATATATATATATATATCCCAAATTAAAATTAAGGGTTGTCATGTCTGAGAGACATGCGCCATATCCACCGTAGAATAACCTCAAAGATTAGATCCGAGCATTACATATCAACTAGAAATAGTAATGCTCGGATCTAATCTTTGAGCTTATTCTACGGTGGATATGGCGCATGTCTCTCAGACATGACAACCCTTAATTTTAATTTTGGATATATATACGGCCCATTGATTGTTGAGCTAATTCAGTTGAATAGGATCGGCTGCTATTTCTGGCTGTCGATGGTCCTATTCCCGCCACTGGGATGACGTTGTTCAACGAGTGTATTTTTTAAAAAGTGCAACCCGTGGTTCGAATCATTCACAGATTTGCATTTGCTGTGTAAACACATATGGTTATTTTCTTTCCTTTGGTGAACATCCAAGAATTTAACTGCTGTCATTTACGGATTAATAGGTGAAATATATTTCTTACTTAAAGAAATGTATACAAAGGAGATTAATCATTTTAAAAGGTATCTATATTTGAAGTTCTAGTCAAACTTTAATTAGTTACCTACCTAGCTATGTGTGCTTACACTCTTTACAAATTATTCCCTGCGATTGTTTCATGTATTAATTTGATATATATATATATATGTCAATCTATTTCTAGTTGATATATATATACATATATATATGTGTGTGTGTGTATGTGTGTGTGTGTGTGTATGTATGTATGTATGTATGTATGTATGTATATATATATATATATATATATATATATATATATATAGAGAGAGAGAGAGAGAGAGAGAGAGAGAGAGAGAGAGAGAGAATGGAAAACGAAAAGTCTGTGATGCATCGGAACTCAATTTATTGTGTGTTACAATTGTTTCCCCGGCGAAGAGCTCGAGGTGCGATCCGTGTGTGGATCTACAGGACTCTAGACTCGCCGGTTCCTCGGCCACGTCTATTGATTTCGGATAATATGCTCTTTCTGGGGGTTTTCTGGCCCTACAAGCCTATATCGTCCACCTTCATCCGCTTTGCGCGTCCTTGGGTTGGTCACTGGTTAGTGACATCATCATTATTCCGACCACTTGTAACAGCCCGCTGACCGTCAGAAAAACTATATATATAATTTTTATTTTACATACTTGGTAGAAGTCAAATTGTTCCTTTCATTTGTTTGTTTTTTTTAGATCTTTTGGGGTAGTAGGTTCTTCCACGCCGTTCTGCGCATCGAGTAGTAAGTAGTCGCCAACGGTCACGATCAGCGGTGCCTTTTTCCCGTCCGTGCTAAGTGATGTTGGCTGCCATCAGGTCTTTTCGTAACGTTCATCGCCAGGTGACCCTGTGCAACCCTGCCTCCGTTTGCCGCTAGGTGGAGTCCAGTTTATTGTTGTGTTGTTCGTTGGGCAGGCGCAGAATATGGCCAGCCAGGTGGCACCGGCCCTCCCTGACCATCCTCTGTAGCGTCCAAGACCCGGCACTCCACAGGGTTTCCTCGTTTCGAACTCGGTCGCGCCAGTACATATGAATGATCATTCACAGGCGCTGCGGGTGGAAAGGGTTCAGCCGTCTCTCTATCTCTGTCGTGCTCTTCCAGGTTTCACTTGCATAAATCACTGTCGGCAGCACGATGCTCTTGCACAGACGCAGCTTGATCCCGGTGCTTATGCATGAAGACGACCAGACTGGGTGCTTCCACTGGAAAACTGCGGCTCTTTGCCGATCTGAGAGTTGATGTCGAGCTCCGCTTCGCCATTGCTTGCTAGGATACTGCCCAGATAGGTGAAGTGATCGATATATATACAATATTAACAATTGTTTCTTTAATCAGGTGAGTCTAAAAACCGCAGATCGTTAGAAGTTACATCACTCGACCTTAATTACTTAATTACAGTCTATGCCCTATCAAATGATCAGAATACTAGTACCTATGTATATCCTCGTCACAGAGTACTTAAAACCTCTAGCTGGATTACCTTAAACGATACTTTCTTATCCAAATATATATATATGTATATATATATATATATATATATATATATATATATATATATGTGTGTGTGTGTGTGTGTGTGTGTGTGAGTATGTATATACACATATATACATCTTTATATATATATAAGCGAGGATGTGTGTGTGTCTGTGTACAACTTTTCATGCATAAGGCTTTCACAATTACCATCTGAATTTTACGAAATTTTCTGTGCACGTTGCACAGGTCGCTAAGATTGTCACATCACAAACATTTTTCAAATCGACTCACGTTGAGCAATAAAAAATCGATATCAAAATTATCGGTAGAAAAATTGATGTAAGGGAGATAACAAACTTTATTGACAATCCTTATAAAAAAGGGAGATAACCAACTT
>OZ024742.1:46761504-46784004 GCA_964016885.1 Eledone cirrhosa | reverse complement strand
GTGAATACTGAAAGTTTCAAGCGAAAGAAACATTTATTTTATCTACACGATGGGACAAGATATTAAAACGATTTCAATTACAGCTAAAGTCAAACTAGAACTTATCCATATAATAGCTGACACGATATTGAAATGTTCGGTAGTGTAACATTGTAAATACATCAAACCGTAAACATTACAGAACCTTTCCCAGAAACGATTTTCCGAGGGATGAACAACTTAAGACGTACAAAACAAAAATAAAAACTTACAATAGACTTTTTCCATAAAACTAATTAAAAAATAGAATAAAAAAGTATGTAACATGTGAATCTTGTATATATATATATATATATATATATATATATATATATATATATATATATATATATATATATATATATATAACAAAGAAAGTGTAGTAAGGAACCAGATGGACGATAACGCACCAAGTTACTCGTTTCTTAGGGTAGTAGAGTGGGTAAGAGTAAAAGAGTCAGGACCCCGACGGCTGAGCTGCGGCCATTTCGACAGTTAGATCCGAACAGTTCGTATCTAGCTGTCGAAACGGCCGGAGCTCAGCCTTCAGGGTCCTGACTCTTTTCCTATATATATTTATATATATATATATATATATCATTTTCAATATTAAGAATGGAGAGTTTTGATTTCGATGTACAAAAATACATGGACATGTGGCTGATGCAGCAAATAAGGCTGGCTATTCTCTGCAGCAATGCTTTCACCATTTTGTCCACTGGGTGCAGCTTTATACCACCTAGGTAGAGGTCTAGAATCTGCCGCTCCCTTCCCGTTTTTACCCTACTTACATTATTTGTTTTTTCTTATTCTTATTGCAAATATTGTAAAATTTGATTGAAATTTGTATAAAATGTGGCGTGAAGAAAAGGCGAAAAAGCCAACCAATTTTAGAACGCTCTAATCACGAGAACGTAATTAATAAATCTATATTGACCAATACTAAATATCTAAATATCGTTTTGTCTAGGTATAGATTCTGTTTGGTCATCTTAAAATCACTTCCCCCACAACACCGCTTATTAGTTTATATATAACCCAGTACACTTAGAGATAAGTTTTATTTAACATATACTGATGAGTAGTTGTTTGCGATTGAATCAGTCAAGATAACCTCATTGTAAACTAAACTCGTTAACCTAGATTCTAAATATGTCTGCAGGAAAGTTATATAGCTTTAATGTAAATAGTTTACCTTATACCAATTTTATAACATTTTCCCCAAATTACTAAAATGTAATATTTCTTATCTATCATGCAGGACTTGAAGGATGATAGAATTATGCGTTAGGAAAATGTATAATTAGTTTCACTTTTGTAAATAAACAATGCATAAAAGTAATGATCGTTCTAACATCAATATTTTCTGTAAATCAACATGAAACCAATCTAATTTTCGAACGAATTTACATAGTCTAAATATATTAGTTTGACTGACTGATATCAAAGTTTAACTCTAATAGTATAACATTTTTTTAATGAAATTATATTCTCTCATAATACACTGTTGCCTTTTTTCAAGATGTCTGTTACGTGATTTAGCGAGAAAACTTGCCTGATTAACGATTTCTTAATGAAATAGGCCGTATACGTGAAAACATACTGAAATAATCTATCTCTGTATTCATATGTGTAGTATATATATATATATATATATATATATATATATATATACATACGCTTGTGTATGTGTGTGAGGAGGGTGGGGTGTATCTCTATTTATGTATATATGTATGAGTGTGTGTTGTGTGTGTGTTAACAGTAACACTAACACAATGTGATTCAAAATGGAGGCATATATGAAAGCGTATACGTTATTTACTAATACATGCTTTAAGTTGAAAACGATGTTGTGTCAAAACACAGGTACATCACCTATATCGAGTATGTAATTAGAATATTGACTTTTTATGTGTGAATATGCTCAGACTTATTGAACATTTTAGGTAAAGAAATAAGTTTAATATAGTGTATGATATGCAACTATAATATAGTGTATGATATGCAACTAGATAATACTTTTGGGGTTCATTATTATCTCCTGGGCGGTGGAACGGCAGTATCGGTAGAAGGTCGGACGCCATGCTTTGACGCATAGAGTTACGGCCTTACCATTCTGAGTTCAAACCCCGCCGAGGTTAACTTTGTCTTTCATCCTTACGGGGTCGATAAAATAAAGTACCAGTAATAGACTGGGTAATTGCAGGCCTTGTGCCAAAAATAGAAACAATTATTATCTCCTCAGAAAGGGCGGTGGATTTACAGTATCAGTAGAGCGTTGGGTAATATGCATTGCGGCATAGAGTTACGGCCCTTTACGCTCTGAGTTCAAATCCCACCGAGGTTAGCTTTGCCTTTCATGATTACGGGGTCGATAAAATAAAACATCAGTAAACCACTGGGGTCGATTTAATCGACTTTCCCTTCAAATTGCTGAATTTGTAACTAAAGTAGAAACAATTATTATCTCTTCAGAAAGGGCGGTGGATTTGCAGTATCAGTAGATCATCGGACAATTTGCTTTGTGGTATAGAGTTGCGGCCCTTTACCTTCTGCGTTCAAATCCCGCTGAGGTTAGCAATGCCATTTATCCTTACGGGGTCGATAAAATAAAGTACCATTATCAGAAAATGTTGGTGGGTTGGAAAAATTGGTAGAGCATCGGATAAAATGTCATTGTGGTATTTATTCTGGGTTTTTACATTTGCTTTGCGTCCTTCTTGGGTCGATAAAATAAAGTAACAACCAAGTACTTGGCCTCATTTATTCAACTTTGCGCATCCCACAAACTTGCTGGCCTTGTGCATATATTAGAAATTAGTATTATCTCCTCACAACCACTATATACACAAAATATTTTCTCTCTCTCCCTCTGGTTTTTTACACACTTTACAAAACTCCTAATATGGATTGAAAATACAATTATTTCCAAGGGAATTGCGTTTATCACTAAGAGCATGCGATCACGCCATTTGCTAGCATAATAGACTTGCAAAAATATTTGTGATAAATTTCTCTTTCGGCTCTTTAAGACTGCAAATAGAGCATTTATAGATTAAATTATTCTCCGTGAAGACTTCTCTTTGCATTTTCACAGACAGAATTAGCTCGAAAGAGTTAGATCTCGGCACGCTTAAAGTATTTATGATTAGGCATTTTGTGAAATCCTAATACTTTATTTCATATAATTTCACTAAACAATAGAATATATGTTTCTGTCTTACATAAAATCTCTTAGTTATTAATTATTTCTTGTTTTTCTAATATGAAATCTAGAAAACATTTGGAAGTATGATAAAATCATTAGATTTGTTAACTGATCAGAGGCTGATCTGTGACCATACTGTTTATTTTTTTATATCAGTGACCCAAGAGTCTTTGCTTTTCCTCTCCTTTTCTTCTCATTTATGACATTTATAGTCCTTTTCTCTACTTTCCCATACAGCCAGATCTTTGCTTCTTTAATCTTTCCCTTTTTTCCCCATTACTTAATTTTGTTTTTATCTTTCTTTTTCATATTTATGTAATTATCAATGGTTCTTAAACCAACTTTGAGAGTTTATTTTGAATTAAATTTCTGCTCGTTTCCTTTAAAAAATCTATTTAAGACCGTAGGTTTTGATTTGGCTCAATCGAATATGTATAGGTTCCCTTAGTCGAAGGTTAAGTTTTATTTGATGATTCTTATTTTTTATTATTTGGCATACCAATATATTTAAAGCTTCTGCGTTTAAATTAAAGATTAGAAACATATTTATCTAATTTAGGCACAGGGCCTACAATTTGGAGGAGGGGTGTCGATTACATTTACCCAATACGCGACTGATATTTTATATTATCAAAACTGGAATGATGGAAAGCAAAGTTGGTTTCGATGTGATTTAAATTCAGAACACAAAAAGCCGTGACTAAAAGTAGCAAATGATTTTCTCAAACTCTAATATTTCTGCCAATCCACCAGCCTTTTGTTTTTAGAAAATAGTTGTTTCTACTTTTGGCACAATATCAGCAATTTTAAGGGAAGGATAAAGTTCAATAAATCGCCCCCGGTGGGTTATTTATATTTTATTTTATCGAGCCCGTAAGGATGAAAGGCAAGCTAACTTCCACGGGATTTGAACTCAGAACATAAAAGAGCGTAACTATATGCCGCAAAACATGATGCGCGATGCTCAACTGTCACTGCCAATCCGACAAAATTTTCTTTAGAAAATAATAATATCTAACGGAATCCATAGAAATTCTGTCTAATACATTTTCGTTTTTTTTTTTATTTTTTATTTAATAGGTTCTGTTAAGTTTAAGATTTCGCATCCATTTCATTGTATTTAGCAGAAATTATTATAGCTAAGATAATAGTAGACATTTGTATTCTCTATCAAGTTACTGGCAGAAATATTTGCACAAATATTTGCACAAATATTTGCACAAAATCATATCAGATTTATTCTCTATAATTTCAGTGTTTGGTACTTACTAATATCATGAATATATTCTCGCCTGTGTAGCATAAAATATACAAAAGAAAAATATCTAAAATGTTGATAATTTTGAATATATTGAAATTTATATCCAAATGTATATGCAAATGTATACGCAAATTTAAATCATTGCTAAAACACTTGCAAAGCAGTAAATATAATTTTTAAAGAATATTGAAATTAATTTCTACTATAATTAAATTGCTTGATTCTTTGAAACATTTAACTGATTTGTTTTCAGAATTATATGCTACAGGTGAAACAGGTGTTTAAAGAATGTTTACTAAGACGTCAGTGGAGATTTGACTGAAGTCAATACATGATATAATCTTGCTTTTACATAACAAACTATAATGTGAGTTTGAAATTATAAAAGACCAATCAATGAGAGTTGAATTTACCACATGAAAACTGAATATGTATAATGATTATATTAGATTAAGAAATACAACAAATTGTCAATAATTGCTTCAAAATATGTTTGTTCCCTTAATAGAATATAATGAGGAGAGAGACAGACTCCTCGGAACCAACTGTCAGAAGCAACTATTTCCAACTGATCCGGCTGGATGCCCAAACAAGACCAGCCGAGAACATGGATGTTATCCAGCCATCTTGCTTGTGGTGTACCACTGGGTTTCCTGTCGGTTGGCTTTGCCCGTAAAACCTGTCCAGCGATTCTTTGTTTAGACATTTTAACACGAGGTTTGTAGTGTCGGGAATGTAATATCTCAAAGCTAACATATAAAATTAAAGTTGACAAATTTGCTATAGCAAATATTAAAAGGGACTTGCGGAAATTGGCAGATTCAGGGTGATAAGGGATTTCATAGCTTGACTAGCTACGTGGGGAGTTCACTTGAAATTTCAGTTTTTACGACAGACAGAATTTGTTGACCATTCAAATTTCAAATTGTACAGATAACGTTTTAATGTTCATAGCATATTTATCATTGCTTTAAATTGTTGCAGAAATCAAATATTGTGTATACTGTGTTACTACAGACAAGCTGTAGAGTTGAGGTGTACATTGTGTTACTACAGACAAGTTGTACAGCTCAGGTATACATTGTGCTACTACAGACAAGCTGTAGAGTTGAGGTGTACATTGTGTTACTACAGACAAGCTGTACAGTTGAAGTGTACATTGTGTTACTACAGACAAGCTGTACAGTTGAAGTGTACATTGTGTTACTACATAGAAGCTGTAGAGTTGAAGTGTACATTGTGTTACTACAGACAAGCTGTACAGTTGAAGTGTACATTGTGTTACTACAGACAAGCTGTACAGTTGAAGTGTACATTGTGTTACTACAGACAAGTTGTACAGCTCAGGTATACACTGTGCTACTACAGACAAGCTGTACAGTTGAAGTGTACATTGTGTTACTACAGACAAGCTGTAGAGTTGAGGTGTACATTGTGTTACTAGAGACAAGCTGTACAGTTGAAGTGTACATTGTGTTACTACAGACAAGCTGTAGAGTTGAGGTGTACATTGTGTTATTACAGACAAGCTGTACAGTTAAAGTGTACATTGTGTTACTACAGACAAGCTGTACAGTTGAAGTGTACATTGTGTTACTACAGACAAGCTGTAGAGTTGAGGTGTACATTGTGTTACTACAGACAAGCTGTAGAGTTGAGGTGTACATTGTGTTACTACAGACAAGCTGTAGAGTTGAGGTGTACATTGTGTTACTACAGACAAGCTGTAGAGTTGAGGTGTACATTGTGTTACTACAGACAAGCTGTACAGTTGAAGTGTACATTGTGTTACTACAGACAAGCTGTACAGTTGAAGTGTACATTGTGTTGCTACAGACAAGCTGTACAGTTGAGGTGTACATTGTGTTACTACAGACAAGCTGTACAGTTGAAGTGTACATTGTGTTACTACAGACAAGCTGTACAGTTGAAGTGTACATTGTGTTACTACAGACAAGCTGTACAGTTGAAGTGTACATTGTGTTACTACAGACAAGCTGTACAGTTGAAGTGTACATTGTGCTACTACAGACAAGCTGTAGAGTTGAGGTGTACATTGTGTTACTACAGACAAGCTGTACAGTTGAAGTGTACATTGTGTTACTACAGACAAGCTGTACAGTTGAAGTGTACATTGTGTTACTACAGACAAGTTGTACAGTTGAAGTGTACATTGTGTTACTACAGACAAGCTGTACAGTTGAAGTGTACATTGTGTTACTACAGACAAGCTGTACAGTTGAAGTGTACATTGTGTTACTACAGACAAGCTGTACAGTTGAAGTGTACATTGTGTTACTACAGACAAGTTGTACAGTTGAAGTGTACATTGTGTTACTACAGACAAGCTGTACAGTTGAAGTGTACATTGTGTTACTACAGAGAAGCTGTACAGTTGAAGTGTACATTGTGCTACTACAGACAAGCTGTAGAGTTGAGGTGTACATTGTGTTACTACAGACAAGCTGTACAGTTGAAGTGTACATTGTGTTACTACAGACAAGCTGTACAGTTGAAGTGTACATTGTGTTACTACAGACAAGTTGTACAGTTGAAGTGTACATTGTGTTACTACAGACAAGCTGTACAGTTGAAGTGTACATTGTGTTACTACAGACAAGCTGTACAGTTGAAGTGTACATTGTGTTACTACAGACAAGCTGTACAGTTGAAGTGTACATTGTGTTACTACAGACAAGTTGTACAGTTGAAGTGTACATTGTGTTACTACAGACAAGCTGTACAGTTGAAGTGTACATTGTGTTACTACAGAGAAGCTGTACAGTTGAAGTGTACATTGTGCTACTACAGACAAGCTGTAGAGTTGAGGTGTACATTGTGTTACTACAGACAAGCTGTACAGTTGAAGTGTACATTGTGTTATTACAGAGAAGCTGTACAGTTGAAGTGTACATTGTGTTACTACAGACAAGCTGTACAGTTGAAGTGTACATTGTGTTACTACAGACAAGCTGTAGAGTTGAGGTGTACATTGTGTTACTACAGACAAGCTGTAGAGTTGAAGTGTACATTGTGTTACTACAGACAAGTTGTACAGCTCAGGTATACATTGTGCTACTACAGACAAGCTGTTCAGTTGTGGTGTACATTGTGTTACTACAGACAAGCTGTACAGTTGAAGTGTACATTGTGTTACTACAGACAAGCTGTACAGTTGAAGTGTACATTGTGTTACTACAGACAAGCTGTACAGTTGAAGTGTACATTGTGTTACTACAGACAAGCTGTACAGTTGAAGTGTACATTGTGTTACTACAGACAAGCTGTACAGTTGAAGTGTACATTGTGTTACTACAGACAAGCTGTACAGTTGAAGTGTACATTGTGTTACTACAGACAAGCTGTACAGTTGAAGCGTACATTGTGTTACTACAGACAAGCTGTACAGTTGAAGTGTACATTGTGTTACTACAGACAAGTTGTACAGTTGAAGTGTACATTGTGTTACTACAGACAAGCTGTAGAGTTGAGGTGTACATTGTGTTACTACAGACAAGCTGTACAGTTGAAGTGTACATTGTGTTACTACAGACAAGCTGTACAGTTGAAGTGTACATTGTGTTGCTACAGACAAGCTGTACAGTTGAGGTGTACATTGTGTTACTACAGACAAGCTGTACAGTTGAAGTGTACATTGTGTTACTACAGACAAGCTGTACAGTTGAAGTGTACATTGTGTTGCTACAGACAAGCTGTACAGTTGAGGTGTACATTGTGTTACTACAGACAAGCTGTACAGTTGAAGTGTACATTGTGTTACTACAGACAAGCTGTACAGTTGAAGTGTACATTGTGTTACTACAGACAAGCTGTACAGTTGAAGTGTACATTGTGTTACTACAGACAAGCTGTACAGTTGAAGTGTACATTGTGCTACTACAGACAAGCTGTAGAGTTGAGGTGTACATTGTGTTACTACAGACAAGCTGTACAGTTGAAGTGTACATTGTGTTACTACAGACAAGCTGTACAGTTGAAGTGTACATTGTGTTACTACAGACAAGTTGTACAGTTGAAGTGTACATTGTGTTACTACAGACAAGCTGTACAGTTGAAGTGTACATTGTGTTACTACAGACAAGCTGTACAGTTGAAGTGTACATTGTGTTACTACAGACAAGCTGTACAGTTGAAGTGTACATTGTGTTACTACAGACAAGTTGTACAGTTGAAGTGTACATTGTGTTACTACAGACAAGCTGTACAGTTGAAGTGTACATTGTGTTACTACAGAGAAGCTGTACAGTTGAAGTGTACATTGTGCTACTACAGACAAGCTGTAGAGTTGAGGTGTACATTGTGTTACTACAGACAAGCTGTACAGTTGAAGTGTACATTGTGTTACTACAGAGAAGCTGTACAGTTGAAGTGTACATTGTGTTACTACAGACAAGCTGTACAGTTGAAGTGTACATTGTGTTACTACAGACAAGCTGTAGAGTTGAGGTGTACATTGTGTTACTACAGACAAGCTGTAGAGTTGAAGTGTACATTGTGTTACTACAGACAAGTTGTACAGCTCAGGTATACATTGTGCTACTACAGACAAGCTGTTCAGTTGTGGTGTACATTGTGTTACTACAGACAAGCTGTACAGTTGAAGTGTACATTGTGTTACTACAGACAAGCTGTACAGTTGAAGTGTACATTGTGTTACTACAGACAAGCTGTACAGTTGAAGTGTACATTGTGTTACTACAGACAAGCCGTACAGTTGAAGTGTACATTGTGTTACTACAGACAAGCTGTACAGTTGAAGTGTACATTGTGTTACTACAGACAAGCTGTACAGTTGAAGTGTACATTGTGTTACTACAGACAAGCTGTTCAGTTGTGGTGTACACTGTGTTACTACAAACAAGCTGTTCAGTTGTGGTGTACACTGTGTTACTACAAACAAACGGTACAACTCCTGTGTACATTGTGTTACTACAGACAAACGGCACAACTGATCTGTACATTGTGTAAATACAAACTAATTCTACAATTCATATGTACATTGTGTAATAAATCTTAGCTGTATAATGGAGGTATTTTGTGGTTGTTTGAAAATGAAATGCATAACAGTTCTAAAGTAGCTATTATTGGTTACTGTTCAAATTGAAAAGTGACTTACTTCATTTGTTCCCCGATTGTTAAGGCAGTTTATAGATCCGTTTAAAGGTGAAATCACGTGGAGAAAGCCTTCAAAGTTGTTGCGTAGATTATAGCCCCGCGAGCAACAGATGGCTTTATTTTAAATTTTCTCGCATAAAACATTATTTTCGATTATTCAGTCTCCATAGTCAAGAATTTAATTTCACTGAAGAGCACTCAATACTGATGCATAGAATGTAGAAATTTATTTTCGAGTTCGAAATCGGCTACAAGAAGAGCACTCAATACTAATGAGTAGAGTATAGAAATGTTTTTCTCAGTAGTGTGTGTCCCTGTATATGTGCATGTAAGTGTGTGTGCATGTATGTGTATGTAAATATGTATGCGTATTTTGTTGGTGTTATCTCCCTTGCTCGTTGCTAATAGGTTTGGAAGTTCCCGAAGGGGAAGATGATTCTAAAAATTGCCTGGATATCGTCGGTTAATCGAGAGGCTTCAACACACTATAGTATTCTTACATACGCATGCGTATCTTCATTTGATACCCATACTTTCCCTCAGGTATTGTCCCTCAGTCTTACCTTAATACATTCATACGTATATACAAAGATATGTACATGTACATGTATGTATATATATATATATGTGTGTATATATATATATATATATGTGTGTGTGTGTGCGTGTGTGTGTATACATTGCTAATTTCTATTTCTAAGAATTTGATAAAAGTTATTTCTATATAAAGTTAGAAATTTTTAAATAGTTTCCGTTATTGGAGAAATAATTGATTATCTATTTATACGAAACAATGAGATCTACTAATATAGACTTTCTATGTGGTTTAGCTTTCATCAAAACATCGCATATATATATATATATATATATATATATATATGTGTGTGTGTGTGTGTGTGTGTGTGTGTGTGTGTGTGTGTGTGTGTGTGTATTTGTATATATATGTATATGTATATATATATATATGTATATATATATATGTGTCTGTAATTATGTATATATATATATATAAATACGTATGTGTATATATTTGTATGTATATGTATATATATATATATATATATGTATATATGTATATATATATATATATATATTGTGCTTATATTTATAGAACCATTTCGGACATCAGTATTGTGGTCTTCTGTAATATCAATTTTACGTTTATGCTTCTGTTATTCCTTAGGGAAAGGCCGCTGTCGGAGAACGATGTATTTCAAAAACAATATCGGTTTTCGAAATTATAATATTAATTTGCGTGCCTTTGGGAAACAAGATCAATAGTAAGTAAAGCGTGCATTGAAATAAAAGATATTAACTCAAATATCTTTATATAAAAATCCGTGGAGCAGCTTTTACTGTAGTTTTATTGAAATTTGAAATACCGATGTAATAATATTCTATACATTTTCTTTTACATTTTTTCTTTTAGAAATTGATACGCAGAATTGCTTATTCATATATTAGTTTACTGTATATCTATACATATATATTTAATGTGTTTAAGAAATACATTTGAAATACAAAGGCAATAAACATGAAGAACAATTAAAAAGGATTATTATATCCTAATAACGCTCTATAAGTTGGCATTAATATTCTATAATATAGAATATATTTTTAATGCACAATAATATAGAATCTATATTATTGTGCATTAAAAACTATCCCGTACAAAATATTTACTAATTATGAGGAGTAAACTATATAGTTTATCTAGTTTCATGTTCCTTTTGATTTTGTTGGCTGTATTTCACATGATGTATATTTATTTTTAAAACCCATATTGGTTATTAAACTTTAATGATCTCGATTATATTTACTACTAGCAGAATGGCCCGGCGTTGCTCGGGATTCTAAACATAAATTGGCATGTTTATCCCTCCTTTCTGAAACAGCACAGAGAAGTACGGAATAACTCGGCCTGAAGATGGTGTCTACATTTTGTGCTTATAAAAGAAATTTCGTCGTAGATTACCAGGGGTTTAACTTAATTGTGTGCCTGAGAGTAAAATGTTCAACCCACGAAAGCCAAGACGATAGGGTTAAGTAAAAAGGCATGCGACAAACCAAACATGTATTTGTTGTGCTATGGTGCAATGAAAGCAATAGTTACAGAGCATGAAGGAATTTAATTGGATACGTTTAAGGTTACAGGCTCTAACGCAACCAAAATGCTAAACAATGCGGTCCCCGGGCAAAAATTTGAAGTTTTTTTCAGTCAAATAAATTTGTGAAACATAAGTAATGTATATGCAAATTAAAAAAAAAATCGGTTGGGTACTTCTCGAGTTAAAAGCCCTAACGCAACCAAAATGCTTTTAAAAATCGGTTTTTCGCCTAATGCGGTCCCTGGGACAAAAAAAATAGAAAATCCCTTTTGCTCAAAACACTTTAAACGACATAAGTAATGAACATTTTGAAGAAATCGCCTGGATTATTGTTCCGTTATGCCTCAAAAAAGCCTTTAAAGGCTAAAATATGCGGTTTTTCGCCTGATGCGGTCTCTACGGCATTGGAAATTTAAATTATTCTATGCTCAAAACACTCACACGACCATAAGTATTGCATGTGTAAAGTTTGAAAAAAATCGGTTGGGTGGTTCTCAAGATTTAGGGAGTCAGACTGACAGACAGACAGACATTTTCTATTTTAGATATATAGATAATATTTGGGAAACGCCATATTTGCTTTATTCCAATAAATTTCATAGCTAAACATTGCACTTAATTAAAGTGAAGTAACGCATGTATCGATTCATATATAGTTACAATTATTCATATATATATATTCATTCTAGCTGTCGAAACGGGGTCGTGACTTTTTTCATATATATATATATATATATATATATATATATATATATATATATATATATATATAAAATACGTAGTTTAGAAAGCCACAACAATGCAGAGGGAAATTTCGAGGTAGGAAGTGAATGATAGATAGGAGAAATAGGAGAAAGTGAAAATTGAGAGAGACAAAGATGAAAACAAAACAAAGGTAGAAGGGTTACCGTAGTGGAGATTTAATCCCAATATTTCGGGCTCACGCCCATCAACGGGGGAATGTTCCAAAAGGGGGGGAACAGGCTAAGCGGAGAAAGTTGTGATGTCGTTAAAACAGGAATGCCGTTATAACGGCATTCTCCGCTTAGCCTGTTCCCCCCCTTTTGGAACTTTCCCCCGTTGATGGGCGTGAGCCCGAAATATTGGGATTAAATCTCCACTACGGTAACCCTTCTACCTTTGTTTTGTTTTCATCTTTGTCTCTCTCAATTTTCACTTTCTCCTATTTCTCCTATCTATCATTCACTTCCTACCTCGAGATTTCCCTCTGCATTGTTGTGGCTTTCTAAACTACGTATTTTACACATTTCACAATGCTTCAAGCAAACTTTAACACCCTCATATATATATATATATATATCGGGATGTGACAATAGTTTAAAAAGATATTCAATACGATAAGGAGCTGGCTAATTACTGGAGGATTTCCTGATGATTTCATACGAATGAAACAATTCTAATCCTGTAGAAGTCGTTTTAACATATATATATATATATCCATATATATATATATATATATATATATATATATATATATATATATATATATATATATATATATATATATATATAGGAAAAGAGCCAGGACCTCGACGGCTGAGCTCCAGCCGTTTCGACAGCTATATATATGAAAATGAGGTTTGTTTTAATAAAAAAAAAGGAGATGACCTACACATGTGAAAGTATAAGAAAAAGAAATCGAATATGTAATTGGAGTCTTTTTATTTAAGAATATTTATTTATTTTACCGGTTTCACAGTTCTTATGCTTTTCAAAAGTAGAATTGAGATGAAGGGGTTTTGTTTGTATCGCATCTGGTTCGTGTTTGAAAGTTCTTTCTGTTTTATGTGGAAAGAGAGGCTCAAATTGCTAGCGGGGAGGGGTCGGTTAAGTAATTTGGCTGGTTGATGACTGTCACGTGAATAAGCACAATAAATTTTGCGCCAGTGCGCGTTCGAAAGTTCTTATTGTATTTGCCTTAAAAAATGTGACTAAAATTGTTAATTTTTTTATAAGTGTAATTTGGTTGGTTGATGATGTCACGTGAATAAGTATATCAGTTTTCGCGCCAGTTCATGTTTGGGGGTTCTTTATTGCCATTTTCACAATCACATGCTTTGCCATATAATATAATTTTCTTTTTATTTGCCACCAGGGCATCAAAAAGTGGGACAAGTACAATGGGTGGAGTTTACATAACAAGGCGTCCTCAATAAGGAGGAGGCAATAACAGAATATAAAAATAAAATAAATGCCATATAATATAGGTGGCAGAAAAGGATGGTTTCTCATAGAAAGTGTTGTGCCAAACAAAAGATAATGGTCAAGAAATGGGAGGGGGGGAAATAGTTCTGGTTCAGTGAGTAAGGCATGATGTCGTGCTGAGTTGTCAAAATTCAAACTTTCTATTGAAATTAATTGAACGTTTGTGTCGATAGTGATGGCGGTGGCGATTGTGGTGGTAGAAAAGAGAAATATATTTTTTTTATTTGTGTGCGTGTGTGTGTGTGTGTGTGTGTGCGTGTGTGTGTGTGTGTGTGTGTGTGTGTGTGTGTGTGTGTGTGTGTGTGTGTGTGTGTGTGTGTGTGTAGCAAAGAGATTTATCGTCTTGACAATAGAAATAAAAAAATGATTCCATTAGTAGAAATGGAAAAGGGTGTTATGTGTGTTATGCGTGTGTGTGTATGGTTAGCAGGTTACAGTGTTAAAATATTAACTTTTGTTAAAGTATATTTAGCTCTGGTCTTTTATTTTCGAATATAGAGAAATACTGATTTTGGATCCGGCGATACAACGTATTTATACAGAGGTATACAGACATTAACATGAAAAACAACAAGATAACAAACCAGGTAAAATATAATATAATAAAATAAAGTAAAATAAAATAAAAGATATAAATATAGAGATTTATATGTCCGATGGGTATCAAAGATGAAGGGTAAGATAATAGAAATGAAGAATGAAAATAATAATAATGAAAATTTGTTCTACTTTTGGCTCAAGGCCAGCAATTATCCCAGTGTGTTACTGGCACTTTATTTTATCGACCCCGTAAGGATGAAAGGCAAAGTTAGCCTCGGCGGGATTTGAACTCAGACCATAAACGGCCGTAGCTCTTGCTGCAAAGCATGGCGTCAGACCCTCTACCGATACTGCCAATCCAATAATAATAATAAAGGATTGATACCATATGTGAGAGTAAGAGATTTGAAGATAGTTGTGTATTGAGATAGAATTCATAGTTAATGTAGGTGTGTCCTTAGATTGTAAGGTTCTCTTGCATCTGATTGGTTAAGAGTTCGTTCCTTGCATTTGATAGGTTAATAGTACGTCCTTTGATGTCGCTGGAGGGTGGATTTACCTTTTAACGTATTTTGCTTATTTTTAGTTTAGTTGTTTTATTGCGGTTAGTGATAGATAAATGGCAATGATAGATTTGTAATGGGGTGTCCTGTTATGGCGATAAGGGACATGTTTAAATTGTCTATTGGCGCCATATTTTCAGATGCTATAAGTCTGGGAAATTATAATGTTTATACAAACAGTTAGAGTATTGGATCGAATCCTGCTTATTTTGGTTTGTAGTTTATGAATGTGTTGGTGTATTTGTGCCGATAGTAAATTGTCCGTTCAGTTTTATTATTTAGTAATTTGTTATTGTATTGTATAATATGGAGTAATTCCATACTACATAATTTGCATTGGGACATCCCGTGTGTGTAAGCCCTGGCATTAGATAATTTAGACCAGCTTATTTTGTATTCTTGTTTGTTATTCGCAAGCCATTAGATTTTATTGGCCAGCGTTGTCGTGTTTTTTAGTTAGCTGTTTTTAATTGAATGCCTATGCACATACCAGCGTTTCTTGTATTCTTTGGCTGTAGAACCCATGTAATACCTTTCCTGGTTGCCCGATTTTATAGTACATAGATACACTACATTGGATTCAAGGCGTTTATTCTGTAGTGGGTATTTATCTTGTAGGTGGGAGTTACTCTTAGTGGCTTTCTTGTGTGTTGGCTCTGCGTTATAGTCTGATGCGTGGCTTAAATTAGTCCCTTTAGGAAAAGGTTGCAGATTATTTAATCAATCACCTTTAATCAACTCAATAATATATATATATATATATATATATATATATATATATATATATATAGCTCTGATTATTTGATTATTTTTTAATTATTTATGTCATTGAGCAAAACTGGTAAAGGCGGGTCACCAAAAACACACACACGCACGATATACACACACATACACACACGCGCACGCACACACACACATATATATATATATATATATATATATATAAGTAAAAAACAATAACAACGAGTACATTACGAAGAGTGTTGGTATTAGGTTCACGCTTGAAAGTATGTATATAAATGGAAAAAATGAAACGAAATTTCATTTCTCACTCTTAGTCCGGCTATTTAAGTATATATATATATATATATATATATATATATATATATATATATATATATTTATATGCAGAGGTTATATTTAATTGTTGGGATTCAACAAGCTTAAACATTTCGATAAATCTGATGCGAAAGAAAGTATTTCCAATCTTGATAGAATCTTCAAATCCAAAAAGAATCCACCTTCCAATAAACTATTAATGGAATTTGAAAATGAGATTATCTCTATCATACAAAGCATTAAATTTAAGAAAAACCTCTTCGTAGGCCAGGATTACCTAAAAAGTCTCAAAAATAATATAGAAAGCTTTGAAAAAACGGAAAAAATTCTAGTTAAATCAGATAAAACCATCAATCTTTATGGAATGCAAAAAGATAATTACAATGATCTTATATTGAAGGAATTAAGGAAGAATTACAAAAGAGCAACCAGTGATGACCTTGAAAATCTAAATACGGAAGCTTCTTATATAATGCAGGAATTAGGCATCGAAAATAGGACTCAACCCTTCATACCTAGGAAACCAAAAATTAATATGAAGGACCATAAAAGAAATTTTGAAATTGAATTACCAGTTAGATTGATTGCACCATCTAAATCGGATCTTGGCATACTTAGCAAGAATATTTTAGATATAATCATACCACAACTTAAGGAAATATCTTATTTAAAATTATGGAATGGGACTAATGAAGTTATCGACTGGTTTAAATATAAGCATAACAATAAATTTATTCAATTGGATATTACTAATTATTACTCATCTATCACTCCTAATCTACTTAATAAAGCCCTTACATATGCCTTTAAATATACAGATTTAACTAGTAATGAAATGCACATTATCTTAACTACACGTAAAACATTAATTAAATTTAACAACCACCTATGGACTAGACAGAGATAATAATTTTGATATTACTATGGGATCATCCGACTCGGCACAATTAACGAATCTTGTGGGGCTTTTTATTAACAATACTTTACATAGGAAAATACCGGAGATGACCGGTGGTTTATATCGTGACGATATGCTATTACTTATAGAAAATAATAATAATTGTGAAATAAATAGGAAAAGAAAAGAAATTATACAATTTTTTAATTGCCTTAATCTTAAAGTAGAAGTAGAGAATAATTATAAAATAGTTAATTTTTTAGATGTAACTTTAAACCTTAACACTGGTCTTTATTATCCATTTCATAAAATAAATGAGAATCTAAACTATGTTAACTTTAATTCCAATCACCCCAGATCCGTTAAAAACACTATTGTAAATTCTGTGCAGCAACGTATTTCTAGAATTTCAGCTAATAAAAATATATTTGAAGATAAGGCACAATATTATAACGAAGCGTTAGGTAGATCAGGCTATAGTAATAAAATTAAATACATTGATAATAAGGATGTGCGAACTAACCATAACTATAAATATTATAATAGAAAACCTTACACTAACTCGAAAACCAAAAGAAAAAATAGAACTAGAAATATATTATGGTTCGCTCCCCCTTTCTCATTAAGTATTAAAACTCCTATTGCTAAATTATTCTTTAAAGCTCTAGATAAATGCTTTCCTTGAACACACCGGTATTACTCAATATTTAATAGACATGCTATTAAACTCTCATATTCCACCACTATGAATTTAGCGCAGAATATTAATAGAATTAATAATAGAAACTTAAAACCTAACCAGAATAGCATTAATACCCCTAGCAATATCCAATATAATGTTACGGCTCCCAGTAATTTAAATTTAGATAAATGTAATTGTAGAAATAAATCTAACTGTCCTCTAAATAATAATTGTTTAATTAAAAATATAGTATACAATTGTAATGTTAAAACAAATGTAAACTCCTTTAATTATGTAGGCTTCAAGTCTCGTTTTAATAACCACAAATGTTCTTTTACGAATATTGGTAAAAAATTTTCAACTTCTCTATCTAACTTACTATGGGACCTGAAATCAAAGAACATTAACTACTCTTTACTTTGGAATATTATTTCCAAAGCTCCTTCATACACTGCTTTATCCAAAAATTGTTCCCTTTGTGTCGAAGAAATATTTTTTATACTAAAAAGTAAGAACTCTATTAATTTGAGGAACAATTTATTCAATTCTTGCAAACATCGTTTAAATTCAACTTTTAAATATATATATAAAATGTAATATACGGCTTATCTCTTTTACATAATGTCTTCTATATCCATATATGATTCATATACTTAATTTATTTTCTATTATCTCTATTTCACATATATATTATTACACCTATCGATAGATTATAAAATTCCTTTATATGACTGCTTGAAACTCCTTTAAGGAAAATTTTTTCTTGAAAAACTTACGGAAGGGTTTAAGAAAATCTTTTGAGAATTCCTTTGAAAGATATAGAAAAACTGTACTTTTATATTCTTATATTTTCAAACGTTTTTAATATATATATTCAAATGTTTATATATATGAGGAGAAACATATGTTTTTTTTATATATATGTGGTTTATGCTTTAAATATATTCTTAAGAAAATGTTTTAATTGTTTTAACTTTATAGCAAGTAAATTTATGACTTCGTATAAAATAACATAAGGTTCATGTTCTAATTATATTCTTAAGATAGAAAATTTAACTTCTTTACTTTATAGCATGTAATCCTTAGAGTCATCTGAGTTCTTAAAAAATCACTTATAACTTCCTTTACGCTGCCTTACTGTTTTTATAATATAACTAAGTGGTTATTCTTTTGTAAACTCTCAAAAATTTTCCATAAATTTAGAATTGTTTGGATGTTTTAAATTTTTGACTTACAACTTTTAATAAAATAAACTATACTAGATTTACTCTAATGTAAAATAATATATATTTTTTTTATAATTTATAATCCTTAATATACACATTTAAAATAATTATTAAATTATTAAATTAAATTTTTAATCTAATTTTTCAACCTATCATTATAAATATTATAATCAAAACATAACGAATCCTGCATTATAAATATTATTCCTCCATGCTATTCTCATTTCTTCATTTCTCCTCTCACGTAAATATACTTACGCTGTATTTGTCCTTTGAAACTAATATCTTCTCTCACTTAAAAATATACTTACGCTCTTCTCTTCACACTATTTTCAGTCAAAAAAAATCGCTCCTTTTTTTCTTTCTTTCTTTTTGTCTCTCTCCCTCACATATCACCTTCTTCCAACAGTTTAATTTAAATAAACCGTTATCTGTTCAACCTTTCGGACTCTCATTTGCATAATCAATCATAATTTTCTAACACCCTCAAAAAATGTAATATCTCCACTATCTGTTGCCTTTTTTCAGGGTAAGTCAATATTTATTTATAGAACAAATCTGTATTGTATTTTATCTGATGAAAGCGCACCATAATTTGCCTTTGTGGCCCTTGAAATATGTATAATAAAATAAATATGGTTTTATAAATATAGTTTCCATTTGTTAATTTATTGTATATATATATATATATATATATATATATATATACGCACGTGCTTACGCTCTGCTAACTCTCTAGCCCACTAAATATTAACACTTCGAATATTTAATACTGCCGGCACTAGTATCGAGCACCTTTGGCATACGCTACTTGGCGAATAACTATATGTATCACCTATCCTCCCCTTTTTTTTCTCTCTCTCGATACGTAAATAGTGTATATATATATATATACACACACACTTATGTATCTATATGTATATCTTGTTATTTTGTCCCACCTCCCTTATGGTCGAGTAAAATAGACGGGTACTAGCTGCTTTTTCTACCAAACGGCCAGCCGTTACCTCCCTTCCGCGGTCACTATACTACGTTATACTTCTCCCTCCCGAGAACTTTTCACTTGTAACAGTCATTTGAAGAATTAGTCCTTTCACTTAAAGGGGTCTCTTGAAAAGCCGATAGCCTCACGTCCCTGGTGCACTTACGTAGCATTATAGCTGCATACCAGTCGTCTAAACTATATTGTCGGGACTTCGGAGAAAGGATTAATTATATTTTCTCTATTTTCTCTTTATATATATATATGTGTGTGTGTGTCTGTGTATATCAATTAAAGAGAGTTAGTTGTTGATTTAATTATTGCCCAAAATATAGCAAAAGTTAACAATACAAATCTGGGAATTCAAAATAGGGAAATAACTCGCAATTGTAAACCTAATAGAATAAACATCATCTCGTATGGCAGTAATAATTCCATTAACATAGATGAGAGAAAAACAGAGAGGGAATTTTGAATAATAACGGAAATAATTGTAATTGTAAAAATCTTAAGTTTTGCCCTCGAAATAATAACTTGATCGTAAATTAGTTTATGAACGCATAGTTAAAACGAATAATAAGTCTTATTGTCATATTGGTGCAACTTCTAAATTTAAAGAAAGGTAGTATAACCATTGACACTCCTTTAAAAGAAAAGATACAAGATTTAGCACGGACCTCTTAGAATAGATTTGGTCGCTTAAAAATAATTGTTTCTATTTTTGGCACAAGGCCAGCAATTACCCAGTACATTACTGGTACTTTATTTTATCGACCCCGTAAGGAGGAAAGGCAAATTTAACTTCGGCGGGATTTGAACTCAGATCATAAAGGGACGTAACTCTATGCTTCAAAGCATGGTGTCCGACTCTCTATCCATACTGCCAATCCACCTGCCTGGTCGCTTAAAAATAATGATATTAAATATTACCTTTCTTGGCAGAATCTTTCTCATGATTTTCCTTATGAGAATGTACCTATATGTAAGGGTTTGTCAAATCATAGACAATAGACAAACAAGTATAAATAAACGCTCTGAAATCTTTAGTTCTTGTCTTCACAAATTCGGCAAGACGTTTCATAGGCTATTTAGTTAAAATTTAAATAAAGCTAAATATACTATGGAATAAGTAATACAAATTGTCTTTATATATAGTTTTAAGCTAATTTGTTGTTAAAATGTAAATAGTCCGAAATAGACTTTGAAATAAGTAACATAATATATCTTCATTATAAATTTAACATCTATCTTAGATTTTAGATAGTATCTAAATGAATTAACTCTAACATAAAATGATAAATTAGGCTATAATACATACAACTTTTCCTTTGGACTAAATGTTTAATCCGCTAACATGATACCCTAGCCAATTCTAAAAGATATCAACGCCAACTGTTAAATATTTCCCACTTATATAATATCTACTAAAATAAAATTGTAAATATAAACAAAGATAAATTGACTACGAAATTAGTAATTTGATTTTTTTTTATTATATAGTTACATTATAACTATAGCATCTTTGAATAATTTTTTTAATTTGTATAATTTCGATTTAGTATCTAATTTAATCTAACCTAAGTAACAAATAAATAGACTAATAGTCCATACTTGTTTTCTTTTGATTTATTTGACCTATTCGTTAACCTGATACTTTAGCCAGTTCAAAAACGCCAACACCCATTGTAATATTTTTTCCCAATCATATAATATCTTCTGTGTCGTGTGTTTTCTAGGCATATGCTCACTGGTCACAGAACTGAATAGCTCGTCTGACCGCCTGCATATCAAATGATATCTACATCTCCTGTGAATTTTATCTGAAGAGAGCATGTTTTGACTTATGCTATACATAAGCCATACATCTTTGAAATACGTATAATAAAATAGATAGGTATGGACTAAAGTAACTGTCTTTTGTTTATTATTATATATATATATATATATATATATATATATATATATATATATATATATATATATTGGTAAACGGAATAGAAAATGCTGACAAATTCTTCACAGTTGAAAAATGGTTTAATTAGGAATAAAAGAGTATTAGTGATTGTATGGGTTAGTATTCAGTTGTGGTTTTAAGTTTTTAAGTTTTTACCGGTTGCGCATTTCTAAATGCTTTTCAAAAATAATTTTGAGATAGAGTGTCAGTGCTGTTTGCTCTGATCTGATTAGTTTTGGGAATTCTACCTGTTTTTATGTTAAAAAAGTGGCTCCAGCGTTATTTTTGTGTTGCAAAAATGCTTGTGGTCAAAACAATTTTGATTGGTCGGTAGAGGTCATGTGAATGTAAAAAGTTGATTTTGCGCCAAGACTGTTTTTATGTTAAAAAAGTGGCTCCAGCAAAAATTCTTGGTCAAAACAATTTTGATTGGTCGGTAGAGGTCATGTGGATAAAAAATTGATTTTGCGCCAAGATTGAGAAATGACTCTTTCACAACAAATATATGTGTGTGTGTATGTGTGTGTGTGTGTGTATGTGTGTGTGTGTGTGTGTGTGTGTGTGTGTAGTAGTAGTAGTAGTAAGGTGTTCGATGCTGCGACAATGGCCAGCAGCGATGTGTGTCAAATGGCTATTAAG
>OZ024742.1:46674004-46756504 GCA_964016885.1 Eledone cirrhosa | reverse complement strand
CACACATATATATATATATGTCATGGTGGAACGAGATTCTTTTAAGATTTGCCAAATCTAGCCGTTTTTCTTTTATCGCTTCTTCCAATTTCATTAGTTGTTGACAGTAAACATCTGAAATGATTGTTTGGTTCCTTGGAAGCAGCTCAAAATACACGACACTTTTGTAATTCCACCAAATTGACAGCATGAGCTTGTTTTTATGCAATTCAGCTTTCGATTTGGTTTATACTCGTTTATTAGGCTTGGACCATCATCCTTTTCGATTGATGTTATTGAAGACAATCCATTTTTCATCACCAGTGATGATTCGTTTCATAAAAAAGATCGATTTCATTGCGTTTGAGATACATATCGCAAATATTGTTTCGTTGTGTTAAGTGAATCTCTTTCAGTTTATGTGGAACCCAAATAACGAGCTTCTCAATGAGACCAACACAATTTAAGTGATTTTCAATTGTTTTGTGTGATACATTTAACCTCTCAGCAATCTCTCGCACAGTTATATGACAATCGGATTCAATTATTGATTCGGTCATCAACTTCAGTAGGTCAACCAGAACGTTGGTCATCTTTGAGTGAAAAATCTCCAGAACGGAATTTTTAAAACCATTTCTGACATGTGCCTTATGTTAAGCAATCAACGCCATATAATTTACATATCTCTTTAAGAGCCTCGGCAGCTTTCTTGCTTTTACGGATATAAAAAACAAAATATGGTGAAAATGTTTGTTTTTGCACTCCATGTTAAAATTGACACTGAACTAACAGCTGTAAACAAATTTACGCGCAATTTGCTTCTAAAGTAAGCTAAATGTAACGGCTATCAAATGTCAAAAGAAAAGCCATAGCAATGACAAACGTTATTCAGAAAAATCGTAACTCTATTTGCGAAAAACGGAATTACTTTCTTGCCAATCCTATATATATATATATATATATATATATATATATATATATATATATATATATAGAGAGAGAGAGAGAGAGAGAGAGAGAGAGAGAGAGAGAGAGAGAGAGAGAGAGAGGTGGTTACACAACAGTTAGTTCACCATATCGAGAACAATTATTTCACCTTAACGGATCCTCAGCTCGTAATACGAGCTGAGGATCCGCTACGGTGAAACAATTGTTCTCGGTATGGTGAACTAACTGTTGTGTAACCACTTCTACCAAACTCGTCCCATGGACTGAGTGCTCTACCACTACGGATATTACCTTCCAGTGTTCTACCACTATATATACATACATACATACATACATACATACATAAATACATACATACATACATACATACATACATACATTTGTTTGGCAAAGTCGTTATGGCGTTAGTTATTTGTTCCTGGCCTTTGTGTTCTGCGTTCAAATCCTGTCATTGTCTATTTTTCTTTCATAGTTGCAGGGTCGAGAAAGACATTTCCCGCCCAGTGCTGAGGCAGCTCTTTTCTTCTTGCTATCATCACCTGGGTGTTATGTCAGATCAAATGAGAGACGGTCGAGAAGGTGTTTATGTCTGTTCGTGTTTGAATGAGCATCTACAGCCATCACTGAAGGCATGGTACTACCAAGACATATTCGATTAGCAATGGCGGCTGCCGTAGTTATATGTTTGTGCTGCACTATATTTTGTTGCCATATTTCATACTAGACAGCCTTCTTGTATAAATTGTAAATATTTATTTAATATGCTATTTCTATTTTTGTTGAGATCTAACTAGTCGTAAAAGTCATTCAATATGCATTCAATGATTTATGCTGTTCTATGCCGTTTTATGCCATACTTAAGAGTTATCAAACAGAAATGCGTATATCTTGACATTTTTTGTGTTACAAATCATTCGCAATATATTAGTATCAACATATACAGTTAAACTGTTTTTGATACACCGACTGTGAAACATTTCTTTCATTATTCTTGGTTAATATATTTAGAATTACACCTGATTCTCATAATCTCTCTAGAATTGTTGAACTTTCTTTGCTTCTATTTCAGAATACAAAAAGGTTAAAAAATTTAGAACACAATAAGCCTGACCTGGCGGATTCTGACAAGGAAAACAATCCTGCTTGATTGTAGATGTAGCTTGCCCTTTTTGATACAAATTTACAAGAAAAGAAGTAGAAGATTAACCGATCCACGGATCTAATTCGGGACAGTCATGAGATGAAGGTCGTCCCCATTATCATTGGAGCACTAGATACTATCTTGAAGAGTTTCCAAGACTGGCTAAAGAGGATTAGCCCAGTCACTCTTTTGGAACACTTCAAAGGTCATGTCTACTGGGAACAGAAAGGACCCTCTGATTCGTCCTTAGATGTTCCTTTGGTCAAATCTTCTGGTTAAATAACATCAATGACTGAGATATCAAATTCATAATCATTTATTGTCGAACACAAGGGCCTAAACAATACGAAAGACAGGGACAGCGGGGATTTCCAAAGACAAATCGAGTAAAAAACATAACAGATAGCAAAAGATTAACAAAGTACCTAACAATGAAATTCCTCATTAGAGGGGAGTACCAATTAGGAGTGATACAAGAGAACTCCACCAATTCTAAACCCACTCACCAAGAGTACCCTAGGTGGGCACCCCTCTCCATCCAAATTATCCTGCCTTCAGATGCATGATCAGAGTAGGCCCATTCAAAAAGGCCATCCTCGCTACATACCCCCATCTTATCATAAATGTACTGAAGGGCATCATTTGCCTCTCCACCCTCACCTCCTATTCCAAGTGGAACTTGGAAAACTGATGAGCACTTCGCCGAAGGTGTCATTCTTCAGTTCTTACAGCCGTGACCACCATACAACCTCTTTCGCTACAGCTAACAGGCGGAGGAAAACTGCATGCCTTTCCCGGCCAAACGAAGGTGGCCGAGAAGCGCATTCAGTTGACAAATACCTACCTCTTGGCTCATTTCTGGGTGAGAGTGACCCTGCTTGTAACATAATCCCAGTTTTTATCTAGCAGGAGAAATGGCTCAAATCAGACCTCTAGCAACTTCACACGTCCCAACAACTTTTTCGGCTTGATCTTTGCTCCTATCAACGTTTTAGCTTTCTCTAAACTGTGTTTCGCAGAGTTATGGTCTTGAAGATGCCTAAAACATCGCTCTTGTCCTCACCTTTTCTCATCATTGTTACTACACCACGACTCACCAAACTAGGACTTCTCCCATTCCGCTGCCAGTTGCAGAAGCTGGTTTGGTGGAAATCGGTGTATAAGTCTGGCATATCTACGTAAGATTTATAAGGCAGACCATCGAACCCGGTCGATATGCCCCTCGTACAGTCAGTCAGGGATTTCGAAACGTAGCACTCTACATCAGTCACCGATAGTTTCTGTTGGCCGTCGAGGTAGGAACTGAGATCCACAACCAGCTCCAATAACCCGTATTTCCTCTGAAAGTCATGCAAAGTGCTAGGAAAAAGATTGGTATCGATCAGCACGTGTCCGTCTCGGTCCGTCTAAGACCGAATTAAGGATTTGTTTCCTCACTGTGCCTCTGTCACGCGGGCCCATCGAGTAGATTTCGTTTCCTCGTTTCTTAGGCAATTTGCTTTGGTTGTGCTTACTGTCGTTCCAGTAGGGCGTCGGCGTTGACAGTGGTAGATATTGGCAGTGGTGGAAATTTATTTGCGGCTACTGCACGTGCAAATGCGTTTTGGTTGCTGCTGCTGTTGTTGTTCGTGCTGCTGCTGTCAATGCTTTGTGAATCTTTGCTGTTCCATTGGACAACCGGCGATTCTGTTCAGCGGATGCAAAATCTTTGTCTGCGATCTTAATTTTCGTAAAAGATTGAGGGGGTTGTTTGATAAACAAAAATTGCTTTAGTCCCTACGGGCTCCAAATGCAAAAAAAACTTACCAGCTCCCTAAGATCCTTGCTATTTTATCTATGAAATGGTAAATACTGTTCAAATATCACTTTGTGTAACAATGGAAATAATAAAAAAGAAATTGCAGAAGTAATGTATACCACGTCTCGAAAGACTCAACATCAAAGAGGACGCACATAGTGGATAGAGTGTTATGGAATCGCTCCCGTAAGTTTTTTTATTTTTAACATATTTAAAACAATTGTGATATAACAATTCTTAGTACAAGTGGGACATAAAGCACCAAGCTTGGCTCTCAGGAAATGAGTACCCATAATATCCTGTTATATCGCTCGAATATTCAATTTTGTATTATAAATTTTATATTCAAAGAAGAAAATGGTTATAAATGGAAGAAAGCCGCCTCTGACTACACGATATAGAACAGCCAAATAACAGCAATTTCACCACCACAACAACCTAGATACACCACCTATCCCATCACCCCTCTGTGTACACTAAATACAACAGCCAGATAAAGGCAATTTCACCACCACCATCCACCAATCCCAGCATAATAATAATAATTACTATTATTGTATCTCAAATGTTCTCAAAATGTTTAATTCAAATATTAAGAGAATATGTCAACACATATATTAAACATAGATATAGAGATCAAACAAACGCATCCTACTACAGTCTATTCAACAGAACTCAGTAACGACAACGCCATCACTATAGTCACCGCCGCCACCACTCCATCATTGCTACCACTATCCCATCACCGCCGCCACCACTCCTTCATTGCTACCACCACTATTCCCCCATTACCTTCTGTTAACTTAAGAAAGGAGGAGGTGGCGGTATCACTAGACAAGGGAGAGGCTAGCAAAAGATATAAATAGACTGACTTAGTGACCCGGTCAAACGTCAACGACTATGGCACTGATGGCTCCCCCTTCCCCACCAACAATAGAAAAAGCCCCAGCACCACCACCGATATACCTAACAACAACAACAGGCAACTTCAACAAAAAGTATATTATATTATTAATAATAATTTCATTCTTAAGCCACGCAATGCTCACATTAAGGAACCACTGATGATAATAACAATTTAAAAAAAAAAAAAAAGAAAACCCCGTGACCAAGAATTGCCGGGATGGCGGCCGGCGGCGAATAGCCGTGTCACTAGGGGAGGACAGCCCCTCTAGTCTTGGTTGACACTCGTCCTAGAAGAGGTAACACGAAATGATTACCCCTTGGTGGTTAAGGATAAAACGCAACAAAATAAAGTAAATGTCAAATGATAAAATCTCATACCGGATCGGCCGTCATCCGGGTCAAAAAGGGCCGCGTCCCTCAGAGAGGAACCAGACTGGGGTCGAAAAATCAGCTAATGGTTCAAATCTTCCCATCACTTAGGAGCTGGAGACCTCCCATAACCGGAATACTCCTACTATCTCACCACCAAGAAATCCAAAGAAAAAGAGAGAAAAATGTCCAAGGGAAGACAATAAAGAAGTCATTGAGGTTTTCTACACTGTTATGTACTACCCATCAAATAGATCGAATATAGAACAGACATATATCAATTGGAAAAAGAAACATCCCTAAAATAGAGGCTATATTGACAGTAACAAACTAGCCAATATAGAAATATTGTTAAAAAAAAGTTACTAACTGATATAGAAATTGATCAGAGCAAGCTATTAGCACAAAGTCAGCGAAGGGAAATGAAACATGTGTCAGTGAAAACGAGGTAAATTGTAACACTTCGAATCCCAGGGTTGGGGCGGAATCACTGACAGCAGAACAAATTAAAGAAAGGATCGAAAAAGAGGAGGGAGTGCATGCTCAAGATGAAACTCAAAATGAAAACAATGAGATCATAAATGATAAAGAAATGAATGAGAATGAACTTGCCAACTTGAAGGATGAAATTATGATCGAATGGATGAAAATGAAAGAATCTGACATGGGGGAACGAGACACTCTCCCTAAGATCCAGAACTCCAAACAGAACCAAAAGATAATACACAAGACTAACATAATTCTCAAAAACATTATCATCACAAACAAACTAAACATTACTGATCTAAATCAGCTCTATAATGCATCGGCTAAAGTCACCACTCACTTATGTGGAGTGAAAATAAAAAAACAAAGGAATTCCCACAAGAAATCTACTTGGCAAAAGAACATCAATCGCCAAATAAACCTTCTCCGATCTGACATAGAAATTTTAACAAGCTACAAAGTAGGTGAACATGTTAAACAAACTAAACTTAGAAAATTGAAAAGAAAACACAGTATAAAATCAAAAAGTGACAGACATGCTGATAGAAATAATTAAGCAAAAAGTGTCGGCCAAAGCTGCTCATATAAGGCGCTTTGAAAAACGATCTTGATTCTATAAGGACAATATGTTCAAAAACAACCAAAGAAACTTCTACAGAAAAATTGGTAAGTCAACAATAACTGCTAAATCAATACCACCCAAGGAGGAAGTGCAAGAATTCTGGGAAAAGATCTGGGCCGAAAAAAAAGTTCATAATATACATGCCCCATGGATAGACAGACAAATGAAAGATACAGCTCACCTTGAGGAACAAACATGTGAAAATAAAACAGTTGAACAGTTGCGTTGGCTCTTAGAAAAACCAGCAAATGTAAATCCCCAGGAAAAGACAAAATACCAAATTTTTGGATAAATGCCTTCACAGAGTCTCATGAGCTGTTAGCCCAACTTTACAATGAAATAGATAAGGAGCCAGAAAAGATATCATCATGGCTAGTTAATGGCATTACATTCCTACTTCCGAAGAGTGATGAGACAAACAATCCCAAAAATTACATACCGATAACTTGCTTGACCACAATGTTTAAAATTTTAACATCAGTCCTAACTGAATATACATATGACCACCTGATAACAAATAATATATTTCCCAATGAGCAGAAAGGGTGTAAACGAGGCTCATATGTCTGTAAAGATCAGCTTTTGGTTAACAAAATGATACTGGAAGATTGTCATAATAAACACAAAAAATCTATCAATTGCTTTGATAGAATATAAAAAAGCATTTAATAGTTTGCCACACAGTTGGATTGAAAAATGTTTAGAGATTTTCAAAATATCTCCCGTTGTCAGGAGGTTCCTGTCATTCAGCATGAATATCACCGCTTTTATTCTGCATCGCACTTATACCATTAAGTAAAATGCTCAATGAAACAAAACATGGATATAAAGTCTATGACAAAACCATTAATCACTTGTTCTACATGGATGACCTGAAACTATTTGCAAAAAATGATGAACAATTACAAGGGCTATTATCCACTGAGAAGCAATTCAGTGAAGACATTAAAATGGAGTTTGGACTAGATAATTGCGCCAAATCAACGTTCACCTGAAAAGTTCAGACATTAATCTTGATGGGGGGAATGTGATAAGAGAACTTGATCAAGAGGGAACTTACAAATATCTAGGTGTTTGTGAAGGAGACGGAATCAAGCACTCGACCATGAGGGAAAGGATAAGGAAGGAATGTTACCGCAGAGTAAGAGCAATCTTAAGAACGGAATTGAATGCCAGGAATAGGATCGATGCCATAAAAACGCTTGACATACAAGTAGTAACATATAGTTACAATATCATCAACTGGTCAAGCACAGAGATCCGTAGGCTCGATACAAAAATTAGAAAATTCTTAACCATGCACAAAATGCATCACCCTAAGGGAGATACAGATAGAATATATCTCCCTAAGAAAGAAGGAGGACGTAGGTTAATCCAGTTAGATATTGCGTTGAAAGCTGAAACAATTGGATTATCTACATATCTAAGGGAATCACATGATTGGATGATGAAACTCGTTTTGAAACACGAAAGCATCAAAAGATCATACTCCATTACAAAAGATGCACAAAGATACAGTAATGGACTACACATTTCAAAAGTCCCATTTACTGCTGAAATAAAAAACACAGAAAAAGCAAAGTAGGTAAAAGTAACTACAAAGAAAGAACTGCTACAGAAACTGGCTACGAAATGGCAAGAAAAGCCTCTGTATGGAAAATACCCAGAAAGAGCTAACAATCCTGATGTTGACAAAACTTTAACCCATCAGTGGTTGGCATCCTCTGGATTGAAATCGGAGACTGAGGGACTGATTATATCAGCACAAGATCAGTGTCTGCCAATAAAATTTACCAAGCCGACATAATAAAAAATGGATGAAACTCATTATGCCGTGTATGTAAAAAACAACCAGAGACCATTGATCATATAATGTTAATGTGCAGTCCTATAGCTCCAACCGAATACCTGAACAGGCATGACGGAGCTGCACAATACATACATTGGATAATGTGTAAGCATTTTGACCTGCCCCATCAAAAGAATTGGTGGAAGCATCAACCACCTCCCGTACTTGAAAAAGATCACATGTCAATGTTGTGGAACTTTAGCATCCAAACAGACCGAAAAATAGATGCAAATAGACCTGATATAATACTGAAGGACTTTAAAAAAGGGTATGCCTGCTAATTGATATGTCCGTTCCAACAGACAAGAATGTATCTATAAAAACATTTGAAAAATTGAGCAAGTATAAGGACCTGGAGATAGAAATTGGAAAAATGTGGAAATTGAGAACTAAAACAATACCAGTGGTTGTAGGCGCTCTAGGAATGATACCTAAGGGGTCTAGTAATTACTTATCGCAAATCCCAGGAAACCCGCGTATAGGAGAAATACGAAAGATAGTACTAATGGGAACTGCCCATATACTAAGGAAGATTCTGTCAATATAAGTTCATCACAAGTCTAAACACCTTAAGATGCATGTGTGTGTAAGTATGAACTTTCTTGAACATGGCGGACCTTGTTGTCTCCTGAGGTCACTGGTTGTGATTTGGTGATAACTCGTATGAACATAAAGCAAGATAAATGCAGCTGTAATAATAATAATAATAATAATAATAATAATAATAATAATAATGCTTTCTTTATTAACCACAAGGGTTTACATAAAGTAGACATTAAGGACAGTACAGGACAATACAGGACGGTACAAATGGGCATTTCTGCGTGTAAAAAACAAGAAATAGAGGATGTAATAAAAGAACAATGAAAAAAATTCCCCAATAGGGGGGGGTGACTTCCGAGGGACATTCGTGGAGAAAGCCCATTAAAGAGCCACAGTGACCCTAACCACCAGGGCAAGTGCCCTCTCCCAGTTTTCCACCTTCAATTTACAGGCATATACTCGGAGTAGGTCCATTCACTCGAGCCATTCTTGCCTCTCTCGCCCATCTTTCAACAAAAAGCTGGGTAGAGAGCACTTCCCTCTCTACCCTGATTTTCCTTTTCAAATGAAATTTGAAAAAGTTAATCAGGGCATCACCGAAGAGGTAAGTGCTCGTCTTCAGCCCTTTCAGACGCGTCCACCATACTATCACTTTCGCCATGGCCACCAGACAGATAAAAACTGCCTGCCCTTCCCGGCTAAAAGAAGAGGGTGTGGCAATTCTCACGATGGACGCAGCTGATAACCGGATCCGTTCTACACGCGACAGCAGGTGTTCGACATAAACCCACAAGGCAGCAATGCTCGGACACTGGACGAGTGCGTGCAGAACGGTTTCATCGCCCTGCGCGCATCGCGGACATGCCCGGGGGACGGCACCTCCATGCCTGTAGAGTTTATCCCGAACTGGCAAAGCTCCTCGGTAGCACTGCCAGGCCAGGGATTTCTGGAAGTTGTCCATAGGCCCCGGCCTGAAAGTTCTTCTGAATAGATTGGCTAGTTGATTTTCGTCGACGCCTAGAGTTTCCCCAAGTACGTTGTCGCTCTTCCCCTCCACTAATACTCTATAGAACGCCAAGGTGGAGTTTCCACCGATCACGTTGCCGGATTGGTCGAGGGTTGTGAGCGCCTGAAGACATTCCAGACTCCAAGCGCTCCCTCTCCGTCTTCGCTTGACGCAGGACTGCAGCTCCGTCAAGGAGACGAGCTGGGGAAAGACGCGTCTAGCAAACGGCGACCACACCTGATCACCGTCGAGGAAAAGGTGGAGATGTCGTAGCCTGAGCGCGTGTCTGCGCATCATCAGCCACGGCATTCCCAGCCCTCCACGTATCGGGTGTTGACAGCAGATAGACCGCCTGACCATCGGAGTGCGTCCCTTCCACAAAAAGCGAAAGAGCAAACGCTCCAGCGCAGTCAGGCCGGGATTAGGACAAGGTACGACGGTCAGGTGGTAGTAGCTGACGGACGCGATATACACGTTAGCCACCTCCGCTCGACCTTTCAGGGATAGCTTCCTCTCGGCCCATTTCTGGGTGAGAGAAGCCACACTGTTCGTCACCTCGTCCCAGTTTTTGTCCGTCTGGAGATCCGAACCGAACCGAACCCCGAGCGATTTAATCGGTCCGTCCGTCCAGCGCCCGACGCCGCTGTTGGACGGCATGGACCTGCCTCTCCAGGTGACGAGCTGCAGGACACTGACTTTTTCTGGTTGATCATTGCTCCTGTCACCGCTTCGTATTCTCTTAGTGTAGTGCCGATCGCCTCGATGTGTTTGGCGTTCGACACCACTACGGAGACATCGTCCGCATATGCTGAAACGGATCTTCCGCATCCTAGTTCGCGCGGGACCCCCCTCAACGTCTCTAGTTTGTGCAGTAATGGCTCTAGATTCAATACGTACAAGAGGGACGGGCTGATCGAACGCATGATGTTGAACGGTTCCGAAAGCTGACCGTTCACTCTCACTACAGAGCAGATGCGGCTGTGCATGGCAGCGATCCAGCCTCTGAAGACGGGCCCAAAGCCAGCCGCCCACAGGACTGTCGCTAGTACTGCCTCTCGTACTTCAGCGGCTGTTATCGGCTTTTCGCAACACTCCGCCTCAGTGGCCGAGCGCCGCGGCAGTCCGTCGAGATAGACACTAAAGTCCATCCCTCAATCCGGCCCGCCGCTGCCCCCGAACAGCTGAGCGAAGTGTCGCTGAAAAGCTTCACACATTTTCCCGGGATCGAGTAGCATGCGCCCGTCGTGGTCCATCAAAGACCGGATCGTGGTTTTGTTGCCACGACGCGCCTCCGCCACTTGGGCCCATTGAACGGCTTGCGTCCCCTCGTGTCTGAGAGCACGCACCCAAGCTCTGACAGCGCAACCTTCGTGCTTTGCATTGAAGAATTGGTCAAGGGCCAATTTCGCCGCAGGTACGTCGGTCGCTTGCCTTTGCTAAGCGCCTCGTCTAATTTTCTAACTAATTCTCCCTCTGCTCTATTTTTCTCCATTGCTACAGCCTTACTAAACCTAATGGAATCTATTCTACTTGCTCTTTTCAGAGCAAACCACCACTTGTTGTTGACGATGGCCCCCGTCAACGCCCGCTTAACTAGTTCGCTAATCCGGTCTATGTAGGCCTTGCGCGCTGGTAAGGACGCGTTTAGCTTCCAGTAGCCGGGTCCTCGTCTATGAAGCCTATCTAAGTCAAGCACACAGATCACGAATCTGTGGTCCGTGTAGCTGACTATCTTGAATTATGGACAGCCTATGCTAGACCTATGTATTTCCCTACAAAATACTCTATCTAGATATGATCTGGATGACCCTATGAGATTTGTCCAAGTCCACATTGGCACATTCGGGAAATCCAATCGGTACCTGTCAGACATTTCAAAACGCCTGAGCAGGTTGGTGAGGCTCTTGCACCCTCCTCCCCTATCCGCTAATCCCACACAGTCCCAGCGTGCATCTAAGATCCCGTTCCACATCGCCCACTAACACTAAAGAGCGGGACGTTCCAAGAAAGTTCTCCAGACGCCGGAAGAAACCTGTCGGTGCATAGACGGCCACTAGCCTGAAAACTTGCCCGTCTCCGCTTGTCACGTCTAGCACCCGCAACTTACCTTCTGGATCCAGGAAGATGGCCCGTATGGCGAGATCCAAACCTCTCTGAAAAAGCACAGCAACTCCTCCCCCCGATCCCGGACGGCTGGGAGATACGTACACATCGTAGCCGCCGAAGATCGGTGCGAAGGCCCGTTCTTCGGAGATTCTGGTCTGGCTGATGGCCACTACATCTATGTTTAGTGACCTGAGGTCGTTGAGCAGGTGGCCCTGCATCCATGACGACCCCAAGCCACGCGCATTTATGCTGCCTATTCTGAGTGAGGTCATGTTGAAATGGAGTGGAAAACATGGGAAAGACCACTTACCTTACTTCTCGTAGAGGAAGGATGGTTTGTCCATCCTTTTCACTGCTGATGTCCTTATAAATCCTCCTGGAGAGTGTTTGTCGGAAGTCTCCGATGTCTTTGGGGAATTTTTGTTTTAGTGTCGTGTACGTTTTCTGTGTAATACGAGTGATTTGTATGTGTGGAGGTTGTGTGAACTTTTGGGTTGTTGTGTAGTCTTTTTCTGTGATGCTGGTGTTGTGTTGCATGTAGTGTAATAATTGGTTGTTGATCAAATTTTATGCTGTGTAGTGTGTATCGTTTTGGTTGTTTTGTTTTGTTTGCGTTTGTTGTGGGTTTGTTTCTGTTACCCTTTTTGGTGACTTTTGTGGTGTTGGTGATGGTGGTGTTGGGGTTAATGATGGTGATGGTGTTGGTGTTTGCGGTGATGGGGTTGGTGATGCTGGTGTGGATGGTGGCATATCTGTCCTAACTTTTTTGTTTGATAATTTATTTGTTTCCCTCTGTGTTTTGTTTTTGGAGGGGTAAGGAAGAGAATTTTTTTATTTTTTTATTTTTTCCTGATACCGTTTCCCACTCCTCGTCGTCTCAATCTGTCTCCAGTTGCGATAAGCAGAGGAGTGGAAAATCCTCCACAGGCGTTAGTTTTGGTTGTGGCGTGGTAGATGGTGTAGGCGCTGGTGCTAGTTCTGGCGCGTTGGGTGATGGTGGTGTTGGTTTTGCTACTGTTGCTTGGGTTGTTGCTGTTACAGTTGCTTCTGTTGTTGCTGCCATTTCTGCTGCCTGGTGGTGTTGATGGTTGAGTCATTGGGGTGGGTAAGAGAGGTGGCTTCAACCTTTTAGCCTGGAGGCAGAAAGCCCTTAGGTAGGTTCCTTCACCACAAACGACACACCTAGGCCTTCTGCCCTCGATGATTACGGTGAGGTGGCAGCCGTCAGTGAGGTCTATTACCTCTGGGATCTCCTCAATGCTTTTTTGGTCCGCTTGGATCAGAAGCTCCATCCCAGATCCGGACCAGTTTCCTGCTTTTCTTTCGCTATTTCGATTATCTTGGTGTTGGCCTCGATGCTGGCGAGGACGGCAGCCATTAGCCAGGGAATTTCGATGGCCGGGGGAACGTGGGTCACCCTGATCTTCACGAGTCTCTGGCCACAATAGCTTGGGACGAGTGTGAAGTCGTCACTTCTTAATGGGGCCATGGTGTGTTCTCTGGCCTCCTGTGGTGTTTCAAAGAACACGTCCACGGTTCCATATTTCTGCCCACGTCTGATGTGGGTTTTTTTCCCCACACATGTCCCAAAGCATTTTGGGATTTGGGACTCAGATGCCCGTTCCACTCGGCGCGATTTTATGTTAATCGTCCGATAAGACACGGTGCATAGGCGCCGATGCTCCATTTTATTAGGTGGGGTGAGGCTGACCCTGTACCCATCTTTCTTCACCATTCTTTTGGCTTCTTCTAATTCCTCCTGAATTACCTGGATTGCTTCGAACTTTTTTGCTACTCTGGCAAAAGACAGGGTGGTTTTCTTATTCTCATTGTTGCTGTTGTTGTTATCGTTATTTTTGTTATTGTCTATTTTAGTTTCAGTTGTGGTGGTGATGGCGTCAGTGGTGTTCGGTGTGGAAGAGTTCATTCTGGGTGAATTCATTTCGATATCACGAGATAATTTATTTTTTTCTTTTGTTTCTGTTGTCGCTGTGATGGTGGTGGGGGTGGCGGCTTCAACACCTGCAGTCATTGGTAATGGCGGGAAATGATTGTCTGCCTGAGACAAATTTAAAATTTTGCTACTGCTTATATTTTTAGTGTTGGCAAACGTAGTAATATTTACAATGGTGGTATCGGTGTGAGGTGTTAGTTTGTGAGGAAGGCTCTCAGCTACTTGGTGCAGCTGTGAGTCGTCCATGATTTTTCCAAGAAATTCTTTTTTTGATAATTATAAAAGTTTAAATTTTGGGCCCAAGGCCCCAATCTTTTTGAGTGTCCTTTTCAGAAAACAATGTATGTGCACTTATATACAGTTAACAATAAAAATGTTCCATAAAAGGCAATTTATACAACTGAAAACAACAAACGGAGCTGACGATGATACGATTTACTACGTAGGGCGCCAATAATAATAATAATAATAATAATAATAATAATAATAATAATAATAATAATAAATAGATTATAAAAAGCCTTCGATTGGATTGAAAAATGTTTAGAGATTTTCAAAATATCCCCCGTTGTCAGGAGGTTTTTGTCATTCAGTATGAAGACATGGAAAAATACACTCCTTTTGAAACAAAATCACTGGAAGCTGGAGAAGTTAATATTAATTGTGAAATTTTTCAAGGTGACTCTTTATCACCGCTTTTATTCTGCATCGCACTTATACCATTAAGTAAAATGCTCAATGAAACAAAACATGGATATAAAGTCTATGACAAAACCATTAATCACTTGTTCTACATGGATGACCTGAAACTATTTGCAAAAAATGATGAACAATTGCAAGGGCTATTATCCACTGTGGAGCAGTTCATTGTTGACATTAAAATGGAGTTTGGACTAGACAAATGCGCCAAAGCAACGTTCACCAGAGGAAAGCTGCTGAAGAGTTCAGACATTAATCTTGATCGAGGGAACGTGATAAGAGAACTTGATCAAGAAAAAACTTACAAATATCTAGGTGTTTGTGAAGGAGACGGAATAAAGCACTCGACAATGAGGGAAAGGATAAGGAAGGAATGTTACCGCAGAGTAAGAGCAATCTTAAGAACGGAATTGAATGCAAGGAATAGGATCGATGCCATAAACACGCTTGCCATACCAGTAGTAACCTACAGTTACAATGTCATCAACTGGTCAAGCACAGAGATCCGTAGGCTCGATACAAAAATTCGAAAACTCTTAACCATGCACAGAATGCATCACCCTAAGGCAGATATAGATAGAATATATCTCCCTAGGAAAGAAGGAGGACGTGGGTTAATCCAGTTAGACATTGCGTTGAAAACTGTAACAATTGGATTATCTACATGTCTAAGGGAATCACATGATTGGATGATCAAACTCGTTTTGAAACACGAAAGCATCAAAAGATCATATTCCATTACAAAAGATACACAAAGATACAGTAATGGACTACAAATTTCAGAAGTTCCATTTACTGCTGAAATGGAAAACACAGAAAAAGCAAAGCAAGTAAAAGTAACTGCAAAGAAAGAACTGCTACAGAAACTGGCTAAGAAATGGCAAGAAAAGCCTCTGTATGGAAAATACCCAGAGCGACCTAACAATCCTGATGTTGACAAAACTTTAACCCATCTGTGGTTGGCATCCTCTGGACTGAAATCGGAGACTGAAGGACTGATTATATCAGCACAAGATCAGTGTCTGCCAACAAAAAATTACCAAGCCAACATAATAAAAAATGGATGCAGCCCATTATGCCGTGTATGCAAAAAACAACCAGAGACCATTGACCATATAATTTCAATGTGCAGTCCTATAGCTCCAACCGAATACCTAAACAGGCATGACAGAGCTGCACAATACATACATTGGATAATGTGTAAGCATTTTGTCTTGCCCCATCAAAAGAATTGGTGGGAACATCAACCACCTCCCATACTTGAAAAAGATCACATCTCAATCTTGTGGAACTTTAGCATCCAAACAGACCGAAAAATAGATGCAAATAGACCTGATATAATATTGAAGGACTTCAAAAAGAGGGTATGCCTGCTAATTGATATGTCTGTTCCAATAGACAAGAATGTATCTATAAAAATATTTGAAAAATTGAGCAAGTATAAGGACCTGGAGATAGAAATTGGAAAAAATGTGGAAATTGAGAACTAAAACAATACCAGTGGTTGTAGGCGCTCTGGGAATGATACCTAAGGGGTCTAATGATTACTTATCGCAAATCCCAGGAAACCCGCGTATAGGAGAAATACAAAAGATAATACTAATGGGAACTGCCCATATACTAAGGAAGATTCTGTCAATATAAGTTCATCACAAGTCTAAACACTAAAGATGCATGTGTGAGTATGTATGTTCTTTCTTGAACATGGCGGACCTTGTTGTCTCTTGAGGTCACTGGTTGTGACTTGGTGATAACTCGTATGAACATAAAGCAAGATAAATGCAGTTGTAATAATAATAATTATTATTATTATTATTATTATTATTATTATTGGCGACCTACGTAGTAAATCGTATCATCGTGAGCTCCGCAAAGGTTTGTTATTTCCGTTTGTTAAAAATTGTCATTTATGGAAAATTTTATTGTTAACTGTTTATAAGCGCACATACATTGTTTTCCGAAAATTTAATTGTGCCCAAAATTTAAACTTTTATTATGATCAAAAAAATTTCTTTGAAAAAGATGGCTAATTCACCTCTGCACGAAGCAGCTGAAAGCCTTCCTCACAAATTAACATCTCACACCGACACCACCATTGTAAATGTTACTACGTTTGCCAACACAAAAAAAAATATAAGCACTAGCAATATTTTAAATTTGTCTCAGGCAGACATTCATTTCCCGCCATTACCAATGACTGCAGGTGTTAAAGCCTCCACCACCACCACCACCACCGCGACAACCACCACCACCACCACCACCGCGACAACAGAAACAAAAGAAGAAAAAAATAAATTAACTCGTGATGTCGAAATGAAATCAAGCAACATGGACTCTTCCCCACCAAAGACGACTGACGTCACCACCACCACAACTGAAACTAAAATTAATATTAACGATAGCAACAACAACAACAATGACATTATAACCCCCCCCCCCCTCAGTTTCGCCAGAGTAGCAAAACAGTTCGAAGCATTTACGGTAACTCAGGAGGATTTAGAAAATGCCAAACAAATGGTAAAGAAAGATGGGTACAGGGTCAGCCTCAACCCCCCCCCCCCCCCACCTAATAAAATGGAGCATCGGCGCCTATGCACCGTGTCGTATAGAACAATAAATGTAAAATCGCGCCGAGTGGAACGGGCATCCGAGTCCCAAATCCAAAAAGCTTTGGGACATGTGTGGGCAAGAAAAACCTACAACAGACGTGGGCAAAAGTATGGAACCGTGGACGTGTTCTTTGAAACACCAGAGGAGGCTAGAGAACACTCCATGGCCCCATTAAGAAGTGACGACTTCACACTCGTCCCAAGCTATTGTGGCCAGAGACTCGTAAAGATCAGGGTGACCCACGTTCCATCGGCCATCGAAATTCCCTGGCTAATAGCGGCTGTCCTCGCCGGCATCGAAGCCAACACGAAAATAATAGCAATAGCAAAAGAAAAGCAGGAGAACTGGTCCGGATCTGGGATGGAGCTCCTGATCCAAGCGGACCAAATAAGCATTGAGGAGATCCCAGAGGTAATAGACCTCACTGACGGCAGCCACCTCACGGTAATTGTCGAGGGCAGAAGACCTAGATGTGTCGTTTGTGGTGAAGGAACCCACCTAAGGGCTTTCTGCCCTCAGGCTAAAAGGTTGAGGCCACCTCTCCTACCCACCCCAGTGACACAACCATCAACACCACCAGTAGCAGAGATGGCAGCAACAACTGTAGCACCAACAACAGAAGCAACTATAACAGCAACAACCCCAGCAACAGTAGCAAAACCAACACCACCACCACCACCACCACCAGCAAAACCAACACCACCACCACCCAACGCTTCAGAACTAGCACCAGCGCCTACACCATCCACCACGCCACAACCAAAACTAACGGCTGTGGAGGATATTCCACTCCCCGGCCTATCACAACTGGAGACAGATTGTGACGACGAGGAGTGGGAAACGATATCCGAAAAAAAAAAAAGAAACCAAAAAAGAAAAAATTCTCTTCCTTCCCCCTCCAAAAACAAAATACAGAGGGAAACAAATAAATTAAGAAACAAAAAAGTTAGGACAGATATGCCACCATCCACACCAGCATCACCAACCCCATCAACCCAAACACCAACACCATCACCATCATTAACCCCAACACCACCATCACCTACACCACAAAAGTCACCAAAATGCGAAACAGAAACAAATCCACAACAAACGCAAACAAAACAAAACAACCAAAACGATACACACTAGACAGCATTAAATTTGAACAACAAGCAATTATTACACTACATCCAAAACAACACCAGCATCACAGAAAAAGACTACACAACAACCCCAAAATTCACACCACCTCCACACATACAAATCACTCGCATCACACAGAAAACGTACATGACACTAAAACAAAAATTCCCCAAAGACATCAGAGACTTCCGACAAGCACTCTCCAGGAGGATTTATAAGGACATCCTTCCTGAGGAGGCCACAAGCAGTGAAAAGGGTGGAAAAACCGTCTTTCCCCTACGAGAAGTAAGGTAAGTGGTTTTTCCCATCTTTTCCACTCCTTTTCAACATGACCTCACTCAGAATAGGCAGCATAAATGCGCGTGGCTTGGGGTCGTCATGGAAGCAGGGCCACCTCCTCAACGACCTCAGGTCACTAAACATAGATGTAGTGGCCATCAGCGAGACCAGAATCTCCGAAGCACAGGCTTTCGCACCGATCTTCGGCGGCTACGATGTGTACGCATCTCCCAGCCGTCCGGGATCGGGGGGAGGAGTTGCTGTGCTCTTTCGGAGAGGTTTGGATCTTGCCATACGGGCCATCTTCCTGGACCCAGAAGGTAAGTTGGTGGTGCTGGACGTGACCAGCGGAGAAGGCCAAGCTTTCAGGTTAGTTGCCGTTTATGCCCCGACAGGAGCAGGGCGGCCTGATTTCTTCCGGCGTCTGGAGACCTTTCTTGGAACGTCCCGCTCTTTAGTGTAAGTGGGCGACTGGAACGGGATCTTAGATGCACGCTGGGATTGTGTGGGATTAGTGGATAGGGAAGGAGGGTGCAAGAGTCTCACCAACCTGCTCAGACGTTTTGAACTGTCTGACAGGTACCGAATGGATTTCCAGAATGTACCAATGTGGACTTGGACAAATCGCATAGGGTCATCCAGATCATATCTAGATAGAGTATTTTGTAGGGAAATAGATAGGTCTAGCATAGGCTGTCCACAATTCAAGATAGTCAGCTACACGGACCACAAATTCGAGATCTGTGTGTTTGACTTAGATAGGCTTCATAGACGAGGACCCGGCTACTGGAAGCTAAACGCGTCCTTACCAGCGCGCAAGGCCGACAGAGACCGGATTAGCGAACTAGTTAAGCGTTGACGGGGCGTTGACGGGGGCCATCGTCAACAACAAGTGGTGGTTTGCTCTGAAAAGAGCAATTAGAATAGAGTCCATTAGGTTTAGTAAGACTTTAGCAATAGAGAAAAATAGAGCAGAGGGAGAATTAGTTAGAAAATTAGATGAGGCGCTTAGCAAAGGCATCGCGACCGACGTACTTGCGGCGAAATTGGCCCTTGACCAATTCTTCAATGCAAAGCACGAAGGCTGCGTTGTCAGAGCTAGGGTGCGTGCTCTCAGACACGAGGGGACGAAAGCCGTTCAATGGGCCCGAGTGGCGGAGGCGCGTCGTGGCAACAAAGCCACGATCCGGTCTTTGGTGGACCACGACGGGCGCATGCTACTCGATCCCGGGCAAATGTGTGAAGCTTTTCAGCGACACTTCGCTCAACTGTTCGGGGGCAGTGGCGGGCCGGATCGAGGGATGGACTTTAGTGTCTACCTCGACGGACTGCCGCGGCTTTCGGCCACTGAGGCGGAGTGTTGCGAAAAGCCGATAACAACCGCTGAAGTACGGGATGCAATGACTAGTTGCACAAGGGGTAAATCGCCTGGTTTGGATGGTCTGCCGTATGAATTTTACGTACAAATGCCAAACTTGTTCGGAGGCCTCTTGGCGGACGTCTACTGCAACTGGCAACAGAACGGGAGAATTCCCAGCTCTGTGAGCCGAGGAGCGGTGGCGTTGCTGAGAAAGGATCCGAACAAGGGGGATAACATAGATAATTTTAGGCCCATAACTCTGCTAAACACAGAGTTCAGGATTTTGGCCAAGGTGCTAGCAAAGAGGTTGGCGCTTGTCGTTGGTGGTCTGGTGGGAGAGGCACAGACATGCACCATTCCCGACAGATCCATCCACGACAACCTCCACCTCATGCGATACATCGTAGAGAGGGTAGCTAGGGAACCTGGCACGGGTGGGTCTTTGATCAATTTAGATCAGTCGAAAGCCTTCGATAGGGTCGACCATCGTTACCTAACGGCAGTCCTGAGGGCGCTGCCATGCACAGCGACATCTGCTCTGTAGTGAGAGTGAACGGTCACCTTTCGGAACCGTTCAACATCATGCGCTCTGTCCACCAAGGATGTCCCCTCTCGTCCCTATTGTACGTATTGACTCTCGAGCCATTACTGCACAAACTGGAGACGTTGAGGGGGGTCCCGCGCGAACTAGGATGCGGAAGATCCGTGTCAGCATATGCCGACAATGTCACCGTAGTGGTGTCGAACGCCAAACACATCGAGGCGATCGGCACTACACTAAGAGAATACGAAGCGGTGACAGGAGCAATGATCAGCCAGGAAAAGTCAGTGGGCCTGCAGCTCGGCACCCGGAGAGGCAGGTCCATGCCGTCCAACAGCGTCGTCGGGCGCTGGACGGACGGACCGGTTAAATTGCTAGGGGTCTGGTTCGGTCCAGACCTCCAGACGGACAAAAACTGGGACGAGGTGACGAGCAGTGTGGCTTCTCTCACCCAGAAATGGGCCGAGAGGAAGCTATCCCTGAAAGGTCGAGCGGAGGTGGCGAATGCGTACATCGCATCCGTCATCTACTACCGCCTGACCGTCGTACCTTGTCCTAAGCCCCGCCTGACTGCGCTGGAGCGTTTGCTCTTTCGCTTCTTGTGGAAGGGACGCGCTCCGATGGTCAGGCGGTCCATCTGCTGTCAACACCCGCTACGTGGAGGGCTGGGCATGCCGTGGCTGATGATTCGCAGACACGCGCTCAGGCTACGACATCTCCACCTCTTCCTCGACGGTGATCAGGTGTGGTCGCCGTTTGCAAGACACGTTTTTCCCCAGCTCGTCTCCTTGACGGAGCTGCAGTCCTGGGTCAAGCGAAGACCGAGAAGGAGCGCTTGGAGACTGGAATGTCTTCAGGCGCTCACAGCCCTCGACCAATCGGGCAATGTGATCGGTGGAAACTCCACCTTGGCGTTCTATAGGGGATTAGTGGAGGGGAAGAGCGACGACGTACTTGGAGAAACTCTAGGCGTCGACGAAAATCAACTAGCCAATCTCTTCGGAAGGACTTTCGGGCCGGGGCCTATGGACAACTTCCAGAAATCCCTGGCCTGGCAGTGCTACCGAGGAGCTTTGCCAGTTCGGGATGAACTCTACAGGCATGGAGGTGCCGTCCCCCGGGCATGTCCGAGATGCGCGCAGGGCGACGAAACCGTCCTGCACGCACTCGTGCAGTGTCCGAGCATTGCTGACTTGTGGGTTTATGTCGAACACCTGCTGTCACGTGTAGGACGGATCCAGCTATCAGCTGAGTCCATCGTGAGGATTGCCCCGCCCCCTTCCTTTAGCCTGGAAGGGCAGGCAGTTTTTATCTGTCTGGTGGCCATGGCGAAAGAGATAGTATGGTGGACACGTTTGAAAGGGCTGAAGACGAGCACTTACATCTTCGGTGATGTCCTGATTAACTTTTTCAAATTTTATTTGAAAAGGAAAATCAGGGTAGAGAGGGAAGTGCTCTCTTCCCAGCATTTTGTTGAAAGATGGGTGAGAGAAGCAAGTATGGCCCGAATGAATGGGCCTTCTCTGAGTATGTGTCTGTAAATTAAAGGTGGAAAAACTGGGAGAGGGCACTTGCCCTGGTGGTCAGGGCCACTGTGGTCTTTTAATGGGCTTTCTCCACAAATGTCCCTTGGAAGTCTCCCCCCTATTGGGGAATTTTTCTTTGTTATTTTATTTCAACCTCTGTTTTTTTACACGCAGAAATGCTCATTTGTACCGTCCTGTATTGTCCTGTACTGTCCTTAATGTCTACTTTATGTAAACCCTTGTGGTTAATAAAGAAAACATTATTATTATTATTATTATTATTATTATTATTATTATTATTATTATTATTATTATTATAGGAGGAAAAGGCTAAATATTATCATAGAGGAACTGAAGCAACGCATTGTAGCAAAGAGTGCAAAAATTAGGCGATACGAGAGCAGAATCAGTCAGTATAGACAAAACCGCATGTTTGACAACAACCAGAAGATGTTGTTTGGACAGCTTGAATGGAAAGAAAGAGGCAACGACTGGATCCCTGAGGCGGAACAAACTAAGACATTCTGGAGAGGAATATGGGAGCAGGATGTTAAACATAATGACCAGGCAGTGTGGATTCAGACAGTACAAAAGGGGATTAGTGAACAGGCACACCAACAAACTGATTTGAGTATCACAGTTGAAACTCTCAAGGGGCAGGCCAAAAAACTAACCAACTGGAAATCACCAGGCCCAGATGGTCTGCAGGGGTATTGGATTAAACATGTAACATCCCTCCACTCGAAACTGACAACAATGTTCAATGACTGCTTGATGTCACGTGAGGTACCAGAGTGGTTGACAAAAGGTACCACAGTTCTGGTAATGAAAGACCGAATCAAGAGTAATGATGTTACCAACTATAGACCTATCACATGTCTGTCCGTAATGTGGAAACTGTTGACAAGCATTGCGTCTGAGGAAATCTACCATCACCTCCACACAAACAACCTGTTACAGGACGAACAGAAAGGATGCCGAAAGAGGTCCCGTGGTACAAAGGACCAGTTACTTATTGATAAGATGGTAATGATGAATTTCAAGAGGAGACACACTGGTCTTGCCATGGGATGAATAGACTACAAAAAGGCATTTGACATGGTGCCTCATTCTTGGATCACCAAAAGCCTAGAGATCTTCAGGGTGGCAGATAAGATCAGACAGTTGTTGGGCAAAAGTATGAAGTCCTGGAAAACAGAGTTAACATCAGCTGGAGAATCCTTGGGAGGCGTGAAGATCAAGAGAGGTATCTTCCAGGGAGATAGCCTGTCCCCTCTGTTGTCCTTGCCCTGATGCCCCTGACCATTATACTGCAAAACGTGAGAGCAGGATACAAGTTGGGAAAGGGAGAGCCTACCATCAATCACCTCCTCTTCGTGGACGATCTTAAGCTCTTCGGGAAGAGTGAGGAGTTGGATGTGCTTGTTGACACTGTCCGTATTTTCAGCAGTGATATATGTATGCAATTTGGTATTAGTAAGTGTGGAGTCCTTGTGATGAAGAGGGGTAAATTGAGCTACTCAGCCGTTAATATGCATAAGGTAAGTATATACGTTCAACAATCTGGCAGGATGGTATACGTTGCTAACGATAGCTAATAAGCTTGAAACTAGTACAGCGTTCTTTTGTCAGTGTTGAACAAATGAGCAAGGATGGTTGTTAGACACTACGGCTTAATACGGGATGTTTGTTTACAAACACACCGAGCATTATAATAAATGTTCGGTGAATCCATACTTACATATATATATGTGCGCATGTATATATATATATATATACATACTACTACATACATATATGTATACAGACGTTCAGTAGTATATATATATATATACATATATATATATATATATATATTTATAAAATATACGCACTCAAACATTCCCGTACATACACACAATACCTTTCATATTATAGTCAGGTTGCTACAATAAGTTCAGAATTAATTTCTCATATTTGAAACAAAAACTGGATATGTTTGTCACTTCCATACGCAATTTTCTATTACGTTCCATTTTCCATATGACTGCTTCTTAAATCGAACACCAAGCTCGAATGCTGACCAGGTGTTGTAAGGCTATCACAGAAGTAAACTACGCAGGGATTTGAACTTAAAATACAAAAAGCTAGAAGAAATACCACAAGACATTCCTTCTCTCTGGAGTTCTACCGATTTCAGCAGATTATCACCCCAAATAGATATTTATTTATTCAGCCCAGAAGGCTGAAAAGCATAGCTGACCTTATCTTTGTTTCAATATTGTTGCCATATTTCATAGTTGAGAGCCTTTTTGTATAAATTGTAAATATTTTACTTGATATGCTATCCAACTAATCGTAGTACTGACTTTATATATTCAACACTAGGAGCCAGAATAAATACTGTAAGCACCCTTTCTTTGGACAGCGAAACTAAACAACAGTAGTGTATATAAACACTAAAGTAATGAGGAAATTTCAAAATAAAGAGGTCATTAAATAAAGAGCTTAACGTCTCAATCAGTAATAGAGACATTTTTTTCATGACAAATCTCGCTTTTGAAACCTCCATGGATATGATATTGTTGTGGGAGATAGAGATGCCTTCCCAATTGTCGCACTGTGTGTGTGTGCAAAAATGTATCTTACGCCCTCTATATTTCAAAACGTCTTGGAATATTTGTATGGTAACATAATTGATTAGGAAAAATAGAGGAATAATTATTTCTAAAACCTGACTGTACTAATTACATCAATATTTTACACATTTTGCTCTCTAGATATCATGAGATCCTACTAAGTGTATAAAGATTTTTGCCGTTGTCACCAGTCATTCAGAAATGTATTAGTCATACAAGCACACTGGGCTGTCACAATGTATTGGACCAACACGTAGAAAGTTTGTAACAAACCTGACAGATAACAAACAGAACCAATTTGCATTCAATTCCGTTTTGGAAAGTGATCAAAACAAAGCAAATCACGGACGTCGTATAGTAAATTGGAAATTGACCGTAACTAATGTCTCTACTAATGATTACAACACCGTAAAAACGAATTTGAAAGCAATTCAACTTGATAACTGCAACGTGCTAAATTCACTATAGTACAAATAGATAATAAAAGACGGTAAAACTAATTTACACTTCATCATCACATGGAGACATTATCAGAATTTATATGGCGAATCACACAACACATTGAATGCATAAATGATAAACAAAGTTAATACTATTGATTTATTCTCCTAATTCTACCCACCAAACACGGTATTCTGAACGAACTAGTGCTCTCTTCTACTAAGCATTATTACTAAAACTACTTGCCTGTCTATTTCTTGTAATAAATTAGCCACTAAATATTAGCCCATTAAAGTAATTGTGTGTATTCTGTGAAACTACCCTATAGGGATTATATCAAACCAATACATAATCATATTTCCCTTAGGAAACTGTAGACACCTTCGATGGTACATTCATGCAGAGATAAAATGTGTTCATGTAATTCATTGATTCAATAATCGATATTAACTCAGATATTTTGAACAGAAGGTCTAATATGCTATTACCTATTTAAGTCAATTTTAGAGTGAACAGAGTGAGGTCTAACTACCAAACCAAATATTTAATTCTCAGAACAGCTATGCCAAATATTCAGTTATTTAGATACAATAGCCATTTTGACGCAGTTATTTTTACCAGACGCAGAAGGCTAGATTATATTCCAGACGACGTAAATATTACTTCCGTACGAAAGAAGAAATGAGATGTTAAAACAGAATTGAAACATCTAAACAGACTCAAATTCTGTTCTAAAAAAGAAAACAAAACGATTAAAAAATATAGTTCCATATGGCTGGCCATATATGGTGCCACCAGTCTGCAGTGCCTGATTTTCTGTGATCAAACAAAGTTTTAATCAACAACGTCTGCCTTAGATTACTGAGTAAAGTTGTATTTGTTGCCATAGTGGAGACATTTCTTTGCTTCCATGAATGAATAGTAAATTAAAGCCATTTGACAGCATATAGGTATTAACTTATAGACATCGTTTGTTTATTTGTTTTCGTCTCTTAAATACGCCCACGAAATTGGAATTCAAACTAGACTTTCAGTGATTATTGCTCCTTCAATTTAGGATGTTTGTCCTTCCTCATCATAAAATGTATTTGAATTTAACATTAAATATTATCTAATATAAAGAAGCTACTGGTTTATTTTTTCATGTTACATTCCAGTGGAGGGATATGAAGCCTGAAATTTTAATATACCACTGCGTCGTCCTATAAAAGATGTTTTGTTATTTTGTTATTTACTTGTCTTTTCCTTCCAAAGTATTTATTGAAACAAGATTATTTCCAAACTAATCTACTTCAAATCCAACTCTGTATAAAATTTGAAACGAGATAATTTGCAATTCGTACAAAAGGAAAGGAAACTTTCAATATGAGCGAAAGAGAAAAAAAAATCAATTTCAAAATTAATAATCTTATTTTGTTAATAATATAAAATTTTATTGTTTTCTTATACATTATGCTTCAAATTTGATAGCCATTGCTAATTAAAAGAGAACGCCTTTTACATCGTTGTTTCCTTTCATACGTACTTTTGAATATAACTGTATGTGTATATGTGTATGTATGTATGTGTGTGTGTGTATGTATGTTTGTATGTAAGTATGTATGTATGTGTGTGTATGTTTGTATCTATGTATGTATGTATGAATATATGTATGTATTATGCATTATGCATATATGTACACGATTAATCAGTGTGCATGTTTGTATAAATAATAGTTTTCTGAATAAGGCAGATAACAAAGAATGTTGTCTGTTAGAAAGTGTTTGTATAGGTGTTAGTATGTATACATTACTGGTTTCATTACTGCGAGCATGTACAAAAAGTATAATGCAATTAATTTGCGCCTTTCTTTTTCATTTTAAGAAATTGAGTACAGCCATCTGTAAAATGTTTTTAAATCAGTCTTATGAGTCAATATGCTTCTCAATTAATATACTCTTTTGCTTCTTTAAATATATTCATTTTTTTCATAAAGTGAATTAATACTTCTTAGTTAACTTTTAACTTCAAAATATTGAAGTTTTATTTTTAATTAATCTATGATGAAGTTATTTGTACGGCGTAATGATTTACGCTATATACTTTCTAAAACTTTAAATTGTCTTATTTCGTATGAACGGAATAGTTTTATGAAGAAACCAAAAACATTCTAATCGATTAAGCAAAATACAAAATAACCTGTACTTTATTTTCCTAAATAATTATAAAACCTATTTTCGTCAAAAATGTTTTTTTCTTTCTTGTCACTAGAAGCATCATTTTAGATAATGCTTCAAACTAGGAAACTTTTATGAATGAAAACATCTGAATGTTAATATCATGCTTGGGGCAGAGCGTTATGTCACACCGGTGTATAGGTGCAGAGGTCATACATTTGACATTGCTATCTACTTTGTGAGGTGTTTCTACAGTTCTGAAACTGATGGCATTTCTTAGAAGTTTTGTAATAAAATAATTTTGCATAGGAGTAGGTGAATATTTTGTTTAGCGAAGGTTTGAGAAGAAATAAATGAAATGTAAAACTATAAGAATAGCAATATACCACATCGTTTGCAATACATGTGGTAGAGCATACTTCTGAAGTATCATTCGCAAACTGCATCTCTGAGTTGAAGATTATCTCCATATAATTCATTTTATTGCTTTTATTATATTAACTGTCAAATCTACTGAACACTGGAAGACTAATAACCCATCTTCATTAATATATTAATTCCATCTATTAACAAAAGACATATGCTGCAGGAAGCTAATTGGATATTGTAGCAACCTCCCTCATCTCTATATATCTGCACAAAAGATACTAGCGTATAATCATCTTATATTTGCTCTGGATAGACACCGAAATATTGAAATATAGCTAAAACGACGATTCTATTTTGTTTAATTTTCCTCCATTTTCAGTTCTTTATTTTCAATTTTCATTGTGTTGGCTTCATGAAATAATTTTTATAGATTTAGCTCTATCTCACAAAGCTTTGCTATACTACTTAAATATGTGTTAGTGTGTATGTGTGTGTGTACGTGTGTATGTGTGTGTGCACGTGCCTCTATGTGTGCGTGTGTTTGAGAAAAAACTGGGAAGAAGTGCATGATTATTTTTACATGAGGGCCCATCGTAGATGATGGCCTTTAAAGGAAATTTCATGAGAAACAGTGTTGGGTCTTGAAGAATATAGAGAAATATCGAATAAGAAAGAATACAATAAGATGATGTTCATGACGACGAGGAGAGGATCATGACAACGACAAAGGCAATGACATCAATGTCGTAGAAGATGACCTGGATGATGATGATGATGAATGTGCCTACACGTAAATTGCTAAAGGATATAATATGGTTAATATGTTCACATAATGATTGTTATGTATTCCTTCAGTAAAGTATTAGTTAAAATTAAAATTTTCAGGAACAAGTTTCGAACTTCAGTTCGAAAAGTGCAAACTTAAATGTAAGAATATTTTTCATCTGAGAAATAAATATTGTGTTCTAATGCCAACTATTATTTATTTAGTACAATATATTGGATGTGGTGCCTGTAAAGATTTCGTTCCAGTAACTGCCATAACTGAACAGCTGATAATTTATCGATCCCTGAAGAATGAAGGGCAAACAAATCTCAGAGGGATTTGAACTCAGAAAGTAAAGAGCCGAGACAACATAACGAGTCTGCCAATCCCCCACCTTCTCATGAGATTTACTCTTCTCAGCCTAGCTATAACAAACATGAATGTCAGATCAAGTTAGTTTCCACTGGCACGCAATTTTAAAATTCTATGAGTATACAAAGGAAAGCCATTCACAGTTATAAATTATTTAAAATGTGATGCAAAACAGCAAAAGCAGCCAGCAATACAAACTACTTATGATTGGTTGGCGAATGTGTCATTCGTTTGAAAGAAAAGCAGCCAATGTAAGTGTATGTATGATAGATAGTGGAGGGACAATAAATTTGAAACATTTTGCTACGCTGAAAGAGTTCTTTATAGGGGAATTGCTATTAACAGACAATACTTCTCAATCGTAAAAGAACAATAAACTAAACCATTGTTAAAGGTTAAAAACTTTGAGATGTTTAATACACACAAGGAAAATATACTACATTAACAAACAAGGAAAATATACTACATTATCTCATTGCATAATGTTAGTAAAAATGCATCGGACCAGTGCCGGAAACAGGAAATGCATCAGGTTTGTTGTCGCTTCGTGAAAAGAAACCATCATAGGACTCGCTCGCTTATATATTTATTGTTCCCTTTTAACGTGTAAGTTAACAGCTAATGGTAGAGAAATATATTGTTGTAGGAATTTATCGGTTCTATGTCGAGAGATAAACTATGACAAATCAAACTTACAACGCATTTAATCATCCATTATTTAATATACTAGCAAAATACTCGTAAAAATGGTGTTTCTTTTTTTATTTCTGCTACATTTCGCTAGTTCTTGTTTCTGCTTTAAGTTTTATTCCATTATCTTCTTGTGTTTATTTTGTCTGCTCAACAAACTGCCTTTTTCATTTGTAGTTTCACTATTGGCTATCTATATCTCTCTCCGGTTCTCTCTCTCTCTCTCTCTCTCTCTCTCTCTCTCTCTCTCTCTCTCTCTCTCTCTCTCTCTCTTTCTCTCTCTCACTCTATCTCTCATTCTCTCTCTCACTCTCGCTCTCACTCCTCTTTCTAACTCTCCTGTTTATCTAGCTGATACAACTCACTATATAATACATTCTATCTTACTATTGTCCCTCTCTTGACACAGCCACTGCTTTCTCCTCACAATTTTCTTATAGTTTTTCAGAAAGAGAATAATTATCTTAGTTGAACAGTTTGAATTGTGTAATTAAATCGATAACGCTTAGTGCAAAAGTTGGGTCCTTCTTAGCAATGTTATATTTTGTTGTCCGTTTTTAACATAGATTTTTTGGCACATTTCTCAGGGGATTTAGCTTCAAGCTCGTACATGTCTTTATATATATTCTGCTTAGTAAGAAATGAGCAACCGGGAATGATGTGGTCAACCATTTCATTGTGTTAATTACATAGTCTGTTTTAATGTTATGTCTGCGTTCTTTCGGTGTCGATAAAATAAAGTACCTGTTAAGTACTGAGGTCGAAATATTCGACATTTCCTTTCCTCCAGCGTGATGGCCTTATGCAAATTTTGGAAAGAATTACTTTATACTCGTAATTGTTTGTGGCTAGATAATGTTCTTGAGCAGCTACAATAAATCCTTCCTCGCCTGCTTTTAGCCCCGAGTGTTTCAGCCTTTGTTGACTTCCACTCTGGTTTACCTCTTCTTTGTCGAGTCTTCTGTCGTTTGGCTATGGAGTGATTCATTTCTCTCTATTAGTATTGTGTAATTCCGTTTCCGTGTTCTGTTTTGTTCATTTAGCCCCCCCCCCCCCCGTGTGTTTTTTTGTTGTTTTTTTTTGCTTAGTTTGCTTGTTTATAGAGGAAAGTTCTGTTTTTTAAGGCGGTGGGCATATTTCTATATTTTATTACTCAGTTTTCCTCTATTTACATTTAAATGTTTTCCAGTCCAACTGTTGCTGCCTTATTTTATAACATTGCTCTATTCACGCCAGGCCACACCCTCCTTATTAGCAGAAACGTAAGATTGTCACACAAAATATTTCATATTTGTTCTGCCTCTTTACGTTCTAGTTTTTCTTTATTTCCAGATAAGAATTATTTTATGTGAATATAATATAATACATAATACATACAGCGGGTGCAAAGAAATTATATATTGTTTGCAGCTACTGTAGAGTAGCTAACTGTAGAGTAGCTAACTTAGGCACGTGTGTTATGTCAAGTTTCAAGATAAAATTAGGATTAACACAAGCTATCTTATTAAGGATTTCTACTTTAAGTACAGGGCCACTAATTTGGGGTAAGTCGATTAAATCTATCACTGAATTTGGCTAAAAATTTATTTTGTCGACTCCTGAAGTATGTCAAGCAAGTTGACTTCGCCGGGATTTAAGCCCGGAATATATAATGCCAGAACAAATACCGCAATCGAATTTTATCTGACGATCTCCCGATTCTGCCAATCCACCACCTTGTCAAACGTTGTCGTAAATGTTTTTTGTTTATTCTCTAGTCAATTAAATCTGATGAAATGTTTTTGTTCTTCAGATATGGCATAAAAAATAAACTACAACCACTGATTTTTCGTTAATCACCACCATAGTAAACTAGACATACAGTGAAAAAATGTAGATACTACCAAATACTCATTCTCTCCCATATATACACCAAGTCCGAACACAAAAGAACCAAACTCTCACTGTCACTGCTTCCGTCTCTCCTGCTCTCTCCATCTCTCATATGAGCAAATGGGGGCCCACTCAGTCTTCGTTGCTCTTTAGACACATTTACCCATGCTAAATTACCGTACTCGTTTTAAAGCTTGACAGCGTGAACTATTCAGAATTACGTTCTTCTGTCACATTCAGTGGCACATTATTCTTTCGTGATACAAATGACAGTAAACTTCACCAATAACTGTAAACTCGAAGGAGATATTAAATATGTTAAGCAAATTTTCATTATTTTACATAATAGATGTAATAGCTTTGATATATTCAAAATGCTATTATATATATTTTATATATATTTTATAATATTCTACCAATATGCTACCATCATCCATTTGCCAATACATTCATCGAACATTTTTATGTATGAAGAAATATACATTTTATCGGATTTATTCACTTTAATAACATAAATAAACTACATTTGATAATATTTACATATATGAACAAAATATGGAAATATAATGGCTAATATTTAGTACATATTACTCTACATATTATGCAGAACTAACATTGGTAACTGATGAACATGTATTTTATAGTATATTTTAACTTGTTGTGCAGATACATACATACATACATACATACATACATACATACATGATGACGGCTGCCCCCTCGTTATCGAGTATGGCCATTGCACGAGGAGAAAGAAAAAAATAAAAATAATAATAATAATAATAATAATAATAATAATAATAATAATAATAATAATAATAATAATAATAATGTTTTCTTTATTAACCACAAGGGTTCACATAAAGTAGACATTAAGGACAGTACAGGACAATACAGGACGGTACAAATGGGCATTTCTGCGTGTAAAAGAAAATAAAAATTTTTAAAAAAAACATACATACATAAATACATACATACATACATACATACATACATACATACATACATACATACATACATACATTGAGATAGACGAAATCCGAGCGATTGATGCTAGAACTCGAAAATAACTAAACAACACCGGAAACTTCCACATCAACAGTGACATAGACCGCCTTTACTTGAAACGTAAACAGGGAGGAAGAGGCCTAACATCAGTCCAGACAACATTTGAATATCGCATCATATCCCTCCGACAACATCTACGAACCTCAAACCGTAGGAGCCCGTCTCTCGAGCAAGTCTATCTGCATGAAACAGATAAGATCATGAGAGTTGGGAAGGAACTCCTCGAGAGGTATTCTCTGTGTGATAATCAAAAACTCACACCCAGTGAAGTTGCTCAGCAGTATCGCAGTGAATCCATGGATGAAAAACTGCATGCTTATCAGCAAAAAATCGTGCGTTGATATGTTGCCAGGAAGCTCCAGAGTGAGAGTAATATAGATAAAGAAAGTAGTCTATCTTGGACCAACAACCGCTATATTGGCTCCCACTTTGAAGGATACGCTTTTGCAATCCAAGAACAGGAAATCAACACGAAATACCTGATTCACAAAAGAGATAGGGATGGAGGCAAAACACCTAGATGTGATAACAAGTGCAGTCTCTGCAGAATTAACATCGAGGATGTCACCCATGTCCAAAGATGTCATATCTACCTATGAGGCATGGTGTACTGGCCAAAACACTGTACAATGCAATCCGTAGAATAGATAGCCCCGATAATAAACACATTAAAAGCTACAGCAATGTGGAAGACATACATATATATAATATGAAAGAGTGGAATGTTCCAGTAAAAACCCCAATAAAATGCAGGCATAACAGACCAGATATTATGGTATGGGACAGGGAGAAGAAAGCATGCAAAGTAGTGGAAGTTAGCTGCCCAGCAGATGCCAATATAATATCAAAGATTAGCGAAAAGGAGAATATTTATGCAGAACTGATGAGAAATATGCAGATACTCCACCCTGATTATACCTTCAGATTTATGCCTGTGATTATTGGGGCACTGGGGTATGTTAGTAACTACCTCAATACAAATCTTGAGAAGCTGGGCTTCACAGAAACAGAAAGAACACAACTAGTTAGGAAATTACAAGTACAATACATTAATGGAACAGTAAAAATATATAAAAGATTCCAAAAATGTTTCATCTAATAACTGCATATACAGATACTAAGCATATACACATGCACACATACAACTCAAAACATCCACATCCACACATACAATAACATCCATATCTACACATGCATGCAAACATGCATACATATCTACCTAGTTCATGTTGTGTAAATTCCAATGAGAGAGTCTTGTGTCTATGTTAGAAACCGACTCTCTCTATTGGCAAACATTTGTGAAATTATAAAACCAGTAGAACATGCATACATACATACATATATGCATACATACATACATACATACATACATACATACTTACATACATACGTACATACATGCATACATACATAAAATGGCGACTAATGTGATCAGTCTGATAATCGGATGTGTGTAATTACTGTTTATATGAAGAAAATATATCTTATATTGGAAAACGTTTTTGCTACAGAATGCAGTTAGATTACACACGAATATTTCTACATATATGCTTAAACATTACATACATTGTAATGTATCTATATAAATGTTGAATACATTTTAATATATTTATATAAACACGGCGCTATAACGTTGTACACATAAATAAGCCATGTAACGTTTCAAAACCATTCACAAAATGAAAGCTAAATATGAACTTTTAAATACAATTGTAGAATTAAAAACAACCTGAGAGGAAAGATTATCCCAGCTGTAAACAACTGTAAGTTTAATTTTCACAAAACTTCGTCTATTTTGAAACATAGATACAAATTTCAGTGAATAGACGAAATGATAATGGCTAAATGATTGTGTACAATGGGGCTACAGTCTTAACAAACATTTATATGAAACATTATAAAATCTGACGGCAAAACGTTTTGGTTTTATGCAAAGGCATAACACCCAGAATTGGACGTTTCTCCAAAACAGTTACATATACAATCAATTTACATTATATGCAAATTCATAAATTTAACAGAACTGTCTGATTCAAAGCAGGATGGCACTATAAAGCCAGCCATTGAACATAATCATCACGCGTCCACTGATAGACAGGTAGAATGGTCAGCTAAATCTAGTAGTAAACAGCACATCAACAATTAAGCTGAAGTTTATACCTCTAGTATACAAACACCAAAAAGGAACACCAAAGACGTGTGGACACTTTACAGGTGATCTAAGATAATGTTTCAACAGACCCCCAACCATAATTTAAATGACAGGTCATACATCAAGAGTCTATGTATAGAATTCCGTAAATTATAATTGGAGGCAGTAAATGAAATAGCAGACAATTATCTGCATGCTACACTGTCCAGCGTTATCAAAATATGTGAAACCGCTAAGCTTTTAATGTCTCAGCTATCACATGGCTAGTGTATCGAAAAGAGCTGAAGTCACGCAATCGAGATACAAGCAAAAAGCTCGAACCAGCACGGGCACCTGACTTAAAAATTAAATTTTTGTACCAGCGAAAAAGTATCTCACAGACCATTGTAGTTATAAAATGTAACACCGAGGACAATTTCACACATCAGGAAAACCTTAAAAAATACATATTATCAGTGAGATCTCATACGTTGGATGAAGAAAGTATCACTAACGAAGGACTTTCCGAATGGTTATCAACTACCACTACCCTCCACATAGTCAAAAATAACCAAACCAGTCTTGCTTAAAATGACCGCCCAACAACTAACTTACGACTATATCTAGTATAGATTATACAGTGGGTGCCTCAATCCGTTCTTGCATGATCATTGTGTCACTAACAACATTATAACACCTGAGGAAAGAAGGAAGTGTGAGGCTCTCTAGAGCAGTTACAAATCAACGAAGTGATCCAGGAAAAACAGTAAAGAATCGCATGAACTGGTATTGTTGTTTGAGACCATACATTTAAAACATGCTCTGTTGTAGAGATCTGTTGGTTGGTTTTGCCCATAAAATCTCTCCTGAAAATCTTTCCTTAGAGCGCCGGTACCACGAACATGTAGAACGTCTAAATATTCCTATCAATATCTGCCTGCAAATCAATTCTTTAGATTGGGTGATCTATCTCACTGCTGCAACAGTATGATACAAACCTCACACACCATCAAACGCCCTCTAATCACCGTTTCCGGGAAACTTGATCGGTGCAGGGATGAAGGAATTTAATTGGCGTTATTTAACTCATAATGCCAGTTCCTTGTAAATATGCGGGTATGCATGTAAGTATATATGTGTGTATGTATGTATGCATGCATGTATGTATGTATATGAGTATGTATATGTGTATTATGTATGTTTGTGTCAGGTGGTTCTTCAACACTACTGGTATCATTTAACCCAGTACAACCTGTGCATGGTCGAATCGTCGGTGACTAAACCGGCAACCCCACCAAACTTGCTTGGTGAGGAGGGTGATTTTGGACACCCTGCAGGATGAAAAACAAAATCTGTCAAAGGGCGGAGTAAACGGCCATCCAATAAAGTTTGTTTCTTTGTGAAGCGAGAGACTCCTAGTCTTCTTTAAAACATCTCTTTAGGAGAAGATCACTCCGATTTAAAACCTTCTGCTTCATTTGCATCTAAAAATGTAGACCGGTTCTTCTTTTGGGGCAAATGCGTTCGATGTTCAGAGAGTGGGATTGGCTCCGTGCAAAGCCTTTCCTCACTTAAAAAAAACTTCAAGCACAGGCATCGTTTGATATGTGACATGTATTGCTATGCATACTATTGCTAGCTATAGATAAGTCCCTAGCTGGACTAAAACATCACGTCCGTGATACTCATGCTTAAGTATCAAGCGATGGCATCACTCGAAATCGAGTTGCAGCCATCATGTATGTATGTACGTATATGGTTGGGTCGTCGGCGACTAAACCGGCAACCCCATCAGCCTTGTTTGGTGAGGAGGGTCATATTTAGACACCCTGCAGGATGAAATACAAGTCCCAGCAAAGGGCGGAGGAACTCAGTAGAGTCAACGGCCATCCAAATAGTACTTTTCTTTTTCTTTTCACCTGGGGTGAAAGGCCCCCAGTTGTTGTCACAACACCTTCGATGATGTTGACCAGTTCTCCTTTTCGGTTAGTGTTCTCGATGCTCGGAGAGTGGGATTTGTCGAGTACAAGGCCTTTCCCCACTTAAAAAACATTCAAAGCACAAGCATTGCTTTTTCAGGGTATATTACAGGCTTGTGTGACTGGCCGTAGCCTAAAAGTGCACCAAACTCTATAATCCTCCAAGCAATTTCAGTACTCTTGGCAGAGTTTGCAGCCATCATATGCGCGGGGACATAGATATAATCGGGCTGGATACCCGATCGCGTTCAAACCACTGGGAGTGAATGACCCCTAGCCTTTGTCAGGGCATTCTTCTAGGAGAAGGCAACTCAGGAAACTGGGATAACTCTGACATAAAACCTGCGGCTCAGTAGTTACCGATGATGTTGATCTTTTCTTCTTTTCGGGTTATAACTACTGTCGCTCAGAGAGTGGGAGTGGCTCAGTGCACAGTTCTTCCTCACTTTTAAAAAATTCTTCACGCACAGGCATTGCACGATAGCATTAATTGATAATTATTAATAATGTTATATCATGCAATGGCCATACTCGATAACGAGGGGGCAACCATCATGTATGTGTGTATGTATATATGTATATGTGTATGTCAGGTCACCAGCTGGTGCTACTGGTAACATGTATCCCAGTACAACCTGTCTCATGGTCGGATCGTTGGCGACTAAACTGGCAACCCCACCAAGGTTTCTTGGTGAGGAGGGTGACTTTGGACATCCTGCAGGACTAAAAACAAAACCTGTCAAAGGGCAAAGGAGCTCTTAAGAGTCTATGGCCATCCAAAATCACCGGGAGAGATGACCCCTTAGCCTTTGTCAAGGCAGAATTCTAGGAGAAGGAAAACTCTATAACACCTGCAACCCTGATGGTATCCAATGATGTTGACTTGTTCTTCTTTTTGGTAAATATCATCTTGGTTAAGAGAGTGGGACTGGCTTTGTGCAGTGCCTTTGCTCACTATAAAAGCTTCACGGCACAGGCATTGCTTTATATCTGGAGATCTCTCTGCACTTGTCGTCACATGGTACCATGGGCCCAGCACTATATGTCAATAATTGTCACAAGTGTAGTGTTTGTACCAGAGTTTTCAAGTCGCTGGCTGGACTAAAAAGTTACACTCGTTCAGCGCATCGGTAGGGGTTCTCCTACATGGATATAAAGTAGTGGCCATACTCGAAAACGAGTTGGCAGCCACCATATGTGTATGTAAGTATGTATGTAGCCCATTCTCTCCCCATCTCTGATCACAACCAATTTCTTCCAGAGAAAGAGAGAGAGTGGTATAAAGGAAGTCAGAAAGAAGTATTGACGAATAATCGACCCCAGTACAGGAGTGCAACATTTTTATCGAAACTCGAAAGGTTGAAATTCATGAATTCAGTGGGTTACAACGAATACTGCAACGCATTCTATTCGACTTTCTAATGCGGCTTTCTACTGAAAAGTAAAGCTACACTAAACTAGATAATATATTCTTTCTGTGAAACCATAATAACCTCTTGTTACTAGTTATTCCATAAGAAATATATATCACTTAACTTTCAACTTTTATTATATTTCTAACTTTATAAATTGAAATGTAAAATAAAAACTTTATATTCTGAATATGATTAAATATTTATTCGATCGAAGTATGTTATTCACTGTACATCTCTCTCTCTCTCTCTCTCTCTCTCTCTCTCTCTTACATATATATATATATATATATATATATATATATATATATATATAGCAAGAAATTGTAGTTTACTTGAAGCATTGCGTAATGAAGTATAAACGTTTGGAGTTAGAAGGCCAAAACAATGCAGGTATGGATATAGTATATTATATACAAATGCAAATGATATTGCTGACAATTAGTCTTTTACCTTAAATTTATTTGAATATCCTTAATTTTCGAGATAATATCTCTTCTTCGAAGGGAAGTAAAAGGATTCATCCAGTGTTCTAATTAGCTTGCCAAGTCATGCTGATAGGAAATGGTATAGAAATTCCATTCTATTTCTAATGTCACACATACACACACAAAGACCAGTTTTAACATGATAGAGCATCTAGCCCCCACATTTACATATAAACATATCCTCTCACACTCCCACACATACACACACGCACACACACACGCATGCTTACATCTTCACGTTTTCTCCCACACACACTTAAACATACATGTCCAAACCCCTTTTTAAAGGGGGACAACTTTTTATCTACCTAACGTTCACTCTTAGACATTAGAAATAGAATGGAATTTCTATACCATTTCCTGTCAGCATGACTTGGCAAGCTAATTAGAACACTGGATTAACCCCTTTACTACCCTCCGAAGAAGAGATATTATCTCAAAAATTAAGGATATTCAAATACATTTAAGGTAAAAGACTAATTGTCAGCAATATCTTTTGCATTTGTATTTATATTCTATATCCATACCTGCATTGTTTTGGCCTTCTAACTCCAAACGTTTATATATATATATATATATATATATATATATATATATATATATATATATATATATATATATGCGTGTGTGTGTGTGTGTTATATTTATTTATACATATGTGTCGGTGCGAGTACGAGTGTGTGTGCATCTCTGTCTCTCTCTCTCGCTATAGAGAGAGAAGGACAGAGATGCATATGAGATAAAGAGGATGGTATATTTCACTAACTATGCAGTCATTTAGGTATAAATGTTTCTTTGGCTGCCTAGATCAGATATTTCTAACTCATTCTCCGGACCCTCAGACTATATTGACACCATTTTGTGATGGTTGTGTACTTTGAGTGTGAAAGATTTCAAAAAGAGGAAGCAGATAGGGTAATATATATAGAGAGAGATGATTAGATATATGTAGTGGTAAAAGAAGATATCAAGGAGATAAATTCGCAATTAAAGATAGTCTATAAAAATATATATCGAATGAGAAAATAACGGACCTAAAGGTTGTAACCACCATATAGGTTTTAGAAGAAGAAGAAGAAGAAGAAGAAGAAGAAGAAGAAGAAGAAGAAGAAGAAGAAGAAGAAGAAGAAGGTAAATATATATATATGCAAATATATATATATATATATATATATATATATATATATTATAATAGAATATAAAAGAAAAACGAACACAGACATATACATATATGTGTTCAAATCGTAAGGGATCGGATTCGCTAAGGTGAAAAGAATACTAACTATAGACAATTGGGTTTGCTTGTCTCAATTTAAGAAAAAAATAAGAAAACAAGTTGTCTAGGTGATTGGTAGTTACCACAATTCCGGTTTGTATTTATTTTCTTAATTTTTTCTGTGTTCGTTTTTCTTTTATATCTGTGTTCGTTTTTCTTTTATATTCTATTATAATATACGGCTCGGAAATATCTCTTTCTTAGAGCTATTTTGTTGTAAGAGTTCCTAACTAACCATATACCTTTGATATATTCGGCTCCGTTAATATGTTGAGTTATTTCAAATGTCTAATAAACCTGGCTGCTATTTTTAGTGGTGTAAGTTTGTGAGACACGCTAGGATACCATGTGCGCTATTTTATATATAGCACACTATTCAGTTTCTTAATATACTTAGAAGTCTCTAGGATATTAATTCATCACCCACTGATGAGCTTGAATTGGTAATTCTATTCACAATTAACATTGCGAAACAACAAGTTGTCTGGGTGATTGGTAGTTACCACAATTCCGGTTTGTATTTATTTTGTTAATTTTTTCTTAAATTGAGACAAGCGAACCCAATTGTCTATAGTTAGTATTCTTTTCACCTTAGCGAATCCGATCCCTTACGATTTGAACACATATATGTATATGTCTGTGTTCGTTTTTCTTTTATATTCTATTATAATATACGGCTTGGAAATATCTCTTTCTTAGAGCTATTATGTTGTAAGAGACTATTTTGAGTTCCTAACTCAATATATACCTTTGATATATATATATATATATGTATGTATGTATTACTCGCCATCGGATTACATTGAGTTCTATTTGAAAAAATATATATATATTATGTGTTGTGTGTAGATATATATGTAGATATGAATATATATATGTGTGTGTGTGTGTGTGTGTGTGTGCTTGTGTGTGTGTGCCTGTGTGTGTGTACACATATGTGAGAGTGTATATATTTAATGATAATTGTTTCTATTTTTAGGCACAAGGCCAGCATTTACCCAGTACATTACTGGTACTTTATTTTATCGACCCCGCAAAGTTAACCTCGGCGAGATTTGAACTCAGAAATGATAATAAATATAATTTCTTCTAGCATGGACACAGAGCCACTGATATGGGGAAATTGGCTACATGATTGCACCACCACCTGTACTGCTATACACCCAACTAGTGTGTGGGTGTTGAAACCAGAAACAATCTCTATAATAATACACATATACACAAAATATAGACAATTACATTGCTTAACACTGGGAATATACCAGTAAAATATAAAATACATAACCTAAGCAAATCACTCTATGTACCCGAGGTGAACGGAAATGTGCTTTGTTGTCTAGTGAATGCAAGCAATAAAACTCAGACTACTGATGAATATTGATGATTAGATTCCCAATAATAATGATTGCAATGATATTTCTCTGAAGATCCACATTGGCGTTGATTAGTTGTAATTATTGACAACTTTACGTGAAAGATTTAGCATCTAATTTGAGTTGTTATCTAACTATCAGTGTAACTCGGGGATAATAAGTTTGTAATATGTTAAGTAAAATACTAAAACCCAAGCAAAGAGAGGCAAGTAGAATTAAGGGAATTACACTAAAGTACTTCAAACTAAAACTAACCATTACATTGCGTCATATTTTGCAGGTTATGCTATAGCAATCTACAGTAATACATGAACAAGAGATAAGTTAGAAATCAATGCTGAATAAAAGAAAGACTGAAGTCCAAACACTTCTGAAATATAACTAGGAATATTGAATATCCCGCACATCCGAGGAATACATTACAGACACAAGCATATATACATACATGCATACATACAGACATACAGGCATACACTCATACATACATGCACATACACTTACACACAGACATACATACATACACACACACATACACTCAAGAAAACACAAATGATTGAATCCATATATATTCACAAGAATGTGCATTCTTATTTACACATTCAAAGACACGCATATACACACATGATCGTGAAAATAACACAGAATCCTCAATGGAGGATGTTTGACATTGAGAAAGCAAGAATATCGGATAATATGCTCTGGTTTCTACTTTATCTCTCTTGTTTGTGATGGACGACTAGCATCATTAAGTTAATTTTGCGGCACAGTTTCAATTCTCACTCAGAATGGTACTACTTTCCTACACCATATTTTTGTTTATTTAGAAACATGAAAACAAAAACAATACAAATTAATTTTTTTCTCTTTTTCTTTCTTCATTTCTCCTTAATTAGCCACATGCCTAATTAGGAATCACAATTATTATCTGTAATTAATAACATTTAAACAGTTCCATATTGAGAAAAATTAATCTACGCTCATTCAGCAACAAGCACTAATTTGCCTCAAATTTTCTAGCTTTGCCATTCATAATTTCTCTGAATAAAGAAAAGCAATGAAGTAAAAATTACAAAACATCCATCAATGTTCAAGAATAATTTCCAAATTTAGATTATTACTAAAACTACACGTTATAGCAGAAAAAGGACATGCGCTTGTAAAACATAAAGAAAAAATTCCAAAACATAAACAAAAGAAAATAAACTAAACATCGTTTTGTTCGTTATATTTTATTTATATGTTTTGATATTACTTTTCTTTATATTCCGTTTCCTATCTTGCATTGATTGCGATGTGAAATATCAATACAATGAATGGCTGACTTTGCTTTTACATTTCCTTTCGTTATGTTTTTGCTAACATTTCTCTCGGTTTTTACTTGGCTTTAAACTTTATTCTATTTTTTCACGAGAGGTGGAAATTGTTTTCTAAAAATTTGGTTCATATAACTTGTTTTGGGGTTTTTTTTTCTCTCTTTGTGTTGTATTCTATCCCATTCTGTTTACTATTTATTTATTTCAGATATTGATATTGTTTTGACGATTGTTCCTCGTATTTTTTATATCTATTTCTATTTATTTTATTAGTTTTTATCTGTTGGTGTGTGTAGTGGAAATGGTTCTTTGTTTTATTTTAGGTGGATGGTTTACGTGAGCTAACGATGTTGTTTATTTCTTCAATTATCTGAAGTATAAGCTATGAAAGATAACAAAAAAATAATATATAAATGAAAAATATCTAAAACATCGTTTTAAAGTTCATTTTTGTTCATATTGACTGTCGTTATTATTTCTAAATTTTCTAGTTGCTTTTGTTCTTTTCCTTATTCTTTGTTTATATTTGTATTTTATTATTATTATTATTATTATTATTATTATTATTATTATTATTATTATTATTATTATTATTATTATTATTATTATTATTATTATTATTATTAATATTAGCCCACATTTGAATAATTTCAATGTTTCCTTAATGACAACCAGAGAACATTCACTTTTGTTACGCATCGAAATATTTTTCTTTCTTCATATTAATTATATTTTACATAATAAAAATGGCGATGGTATTTATAAACAAATACATTGCAAATAAAATTAATGAAAGCGCAAGCACTAATTTTTCTCTTGTGTCTTGACCTTAAACAATGAATAGCCGTTTTATGTTGTTTGTGTGTGGACTGCTTTTAGAAATTACAAATGCTAACACCTAGTTACTAGTTTAAGTTTTCAAGTCAAAACTGAATCTCTAGAAATAGCAAATAACATTTTTTAATTTCCATTTTTCATTTTCTGCTTTGATTTTGCTTTAAGTTTTGTTTATTGTAAATCTTCATTATCTCATAGAGCTCTCACAACTAATTTCAATTGTTTTAGGGTTACAAATTTCAAAATATTCTACCAATAATTTGTCTCGATTTCCATTTTGATTGTCAAGTCTCTCTCTCTCTCTCTCTCTCTCTCTCTCTCTCTCTCTCTCTCTCTCTCTCTCTCTCTCTCTCTCTCTCTCTCTCTCTCTCACTCTTTCTCTTTATATATATATATATATATATATATGTGTGTGTGTGTGTGTGTGTGTGTGTGTGTGTGTATGTGTGTGTGTGTGTGTGTGTGTGTGTGTGTGTGTGTGTGTGTGTGTGTGTGTGTGTGTGTGTGTGTGTGTGTGTGTGTGTGTGTGTGCGTGTGTGTGTATATATTCATCAAACTCGCATCTCATAACAACATTACGGCACAATTATTTCACCTCAACTGGTGCCGCTCTCTTTAACATTAAACCAAAACACATTAAAAAAGAAAGAGACACCATAAAAACGTCTTGGGACAAACTCCTCCCGGATAAACCTCCTACACCAGGATATCACTCCGTAAACAATAACTCTCTACTTGAATGGGCCATGGTGTCCAAATCCTGATTTGAAAATCTTCGCCAGCTGGTGCTATTAAGGTAGACATGGACTAGGGTAATACTGCCCGAAACCTTATCAAAGTTATCAGAGTCATATATATATATATATATATTGTCATATTTTGGGAGGGTCATGCTGCCAATAAAAACACACGTACCTCTGGCTTTCACTTCAAGTTATTATAAATTTCCGGTTGGCTGGTTATATATTTGTGTATATGTTGTGTATATATTGCCAATGTTTGTGTATATATTGCCAAAGCTCTTTCGTCACACATTCTGTGACCTCCTCAGAGACTGGGTTTTTATTTTTTGTCTATTCTTTGTTTCGTCCTACACCATCTTCACCATGTCTCTCATATTAATATGAATTCTACGGCTTACTGCTCGAACTAGTATTAATTTAATTCATACCTTCATTTCTACTATGGTTACCTCGCCCTTATCTGTGTTGTTTTCGATTGTAGCAATTTTCCCGACTTCGAGAAATCGTGGGAGTATTGCCAAGAGGTATATTCTCGAAAAGGCATTCGACCGCGTTCTTCGGGACCTGCCCTGATGTCTCTATACGAATGCCAGAGTATTTGTGATAAATCGAAACCATTCAATGTGGGAGTCTGACTCTGCCAAGGGTACGTACTGTCACCTCTCCTGTACATTTTTACATGAACAGGATTGATTTTCGCAGCCGGGTTGGAAGTGGTACCATGACTGGCCGGTGTAAAATCAGTCGATTGGAAGTTGCAGACGACATGTTTTTCCTTAACTTGACAGGTTTGATGCCGAGTGCATCATGGCTTGAATGACCATCAGTGCTGCGAAAAATGAGACACTCATCCTCTTCAGGAAGCCTGCACATTTCACTCTACATGTGAATGGAATTCCGCTGAAGTAGGTGGAGAAGTTCTAGTATCTTAGGGCTGTGTTCACGAGTGATGGAAGTCAGGATGCTGCAATAAGTGCAAGAATTGCAGGATGCTGCTGATGCTGCTGCTGTTGCTGCTACAGTAATGCGCCAGCTTCAGCATTCGGTAATCAGAAGAAGGGAGGCAGCCATAAAAGCCAAACTCGCTATCCTCTATTCGGTATACCTGCCAACCCTTACCTATGGTCATGAATCTTGGGTAATAACCGAAAGAATACGATCGCGAATACAAGCAGCAGAAATTGGGTTACACCGGGTAGAGCCGCTACTTCTCGGAATCACAGCTCTGATCACAGCCCTGATACTGTGGGCATGTGGATATAAGAATCGCTGGACAAATTTACCGGTAAATCCAACCGGCAGGAGACCCAGGGGTAGACCCCCAACAAGATGGTTGGATAATATGCATGAGATTGGGGATTCAGCCGTATCAATTGGAGACGGCTGCTTCTGACAAGACCCACTGGAAGGTGTGTTTGAGGGTTCTGACCCCAGGGCTTTCACAGAAGAAGAAGAAGAAGAAGAAGAAGAAGAAGAAGAAGAAGAAGAAGAAGAAGAAGAAGAAGAAGAAGAAGAAGAAGAAGAAGAAGAAGAAGAAGAAGAAGAAGAAGAAGAAGAAGAAGAAGAACAACAACAACAACAACAACAACAACAACAACAACAACAACAACAACAACAACAACCCTGCGGTTTCTATTGATGCACTGGTAGTGAATAGTCCTGTCTTATAAAGCATCTGAATCTATAATGATCCCCAGAAAGACAACTGATGAGCATCCAAGTATTTGTCCCTCTCACGTTTTCTGTTTCCTATATTTCTCCCACGTATTTTTTTAACTACATATATATATATATATATATATATATATATATATATATATATGTGTGTGTGTGTGTGTATATATGTATATATATATATATAGAGAGAGAGATTTTGAGTTTATGTTGGTTGTATACCAACACGTCAGTATGCAGGCTGGAGCACTCGACGAAGTGCGCAGGTTTGTTTGGTTACTCCGGAGTAGTGTAAAATAAAGTTAAATAAAAGTCAAATGATTAAAATTTAGCTTCGTTTATTACTGCTATATATATTTCAACTGGAGTCATATGACTCCAGTTCCCCAGTGAATTAACAACCCAACAAGGAACTGGGCATATCAGAGTATTGACAATATCATACACCTAAACAACATATGTACTTGTCTATACCATACTAATTCAAACTGCCTGAAGAGGTCACAGCCAAAGATGGCTGTCACTGAAATATATATAGCAGTAATAAACGAAGCTAAATTTTAATCATTTGACTTTTATTTAACTTTATTTTATATATATATATATATATATATATATATATATATATATATATATATATATATATATATATATATTTATTTATATTTGAAAAAAAGGAAAAGAATGACGTTACTTGTGTTAACAACATTTTTTGGATTTAATTTTGTAATTGTTTCTACAAGGTCAGCAATTACCCAGTACATTACTGGTACTTTATTTTATCCACCCCGTAAGGATGAAAGGCCAAGTTAACCTTGGCGGGATTTGAACTCAGAATGGCAAGGGTTGTAGAGTTGGTAGATCCAGTAAGTTCTTTGTTAACTTCGGTGGGAAGAATTTTAGAGATTCCTGGTTAACTTGGGTTGGAGACTTTTCTCGCATTCGTCTGTCTGTGGCGATTGTCAAACTGAGATCAGGTTGTGTTGAAATGTGTGACTATATATAAGAGAGATTTATATGTGTCTGGGGTGTGGGGTGTGGTGTTAATGAGTTTTGATAATGATTAAGGTCCAGAGGAATTAAGGCATATATACATACACATACACACACGTACATACACACCCATACACATACACACATATATATGTATATATATATACACTCAGAAAATGGGGAGGTTGTAAGAAGGTGGTCGTAAATATACTCTCCTGCTGGTTTTATTCCATTAGCTGACCTTTGGTGAGTATATAATGGCATAGCTGAATCAACTCTATAAATTTCTATATAAAAGATGAATTTACATGTTTGTCTGGGTTTTAATGAGATGTAAGATACATGTCTTTTGATAAGAATGGGATAACAGGAAAAAGAGAAAAGAAGGATAGTTTGGGGACATTTGTCAAAGATGTGTTGTTGATATCGGTTTATATATATATATATATATATTGAGTTACGAACTCAGGGTAGTCCCTTACAATTAAATAGCTCTAAGAAAAAAGCTTTTTCCGAGCCGTACAATATAATTGAATAAACAAGAGAGATGAACACTAATATAAACATGTGTTCGAATCGTAAGGACTAAAATTTGCTAGGGTGAAAAAATACTAACTACAGCAATATAGTTTATTATCCTTAACTTAAAATATTAAATTAAGAAAAATTAAGAAAAATAACAGACCTATATTGGGCAAAAATACCTGGTGACAACTAGACAGTGTTGAAGACTGTTTCGCAACGATTTATTAAGTGTAGTTCTCACGTTTCTCTGCTCCTCAGTAGTTGTTGAGAAATTAGTGATCCTTTCACTTCTAAAAATATTAGAGAATGAATTATGTACGATATGAATTATCGCACGTGTCATTCAGAACCCAGCTTGTCTCGAAATTCCCTGCCCCTAAAAATAGCAGCCAGTCTGACAGGACAATAAAAATTAGCTCTACATGATGGAGCCGACAAATATATATTGAGTTAAGAACTCAGGGTAGTCCCTTACAGTTAAATAGCTCTAAGAAAAAAGCTTTTCCGAGCCGTACAATATAATTGAATAAACAAGGGAGATGAACACTAATATAAACATACATGTGTTCGAATCGTAAGGACTAAAATTTGCTAGGGTAAATTTTAGTCCTTACGATTCGAACACATGTATGTTTATATTAGTGTTCATCTGTCTTGTTTATTCAATTATATTGTACGGCTCGGAAAAGCTTTTTTAGAAGTGAAAGGATCACTAATTTCTCAACAACTACTGAGGAGCAAAGAAACGTGAGAACTACACTTAATAAGTCGTTGCGAAACAGTCTCCAACACTGTCTAGTTGTTACCATGTATTTTTGCCCAATATAGGTCTGTTATTTTTCTTAATTTTTCTTAATTTAATATTTAAAGTTAAGGATAACAAACTATATTGCTGTAGTTAGTATTTTTTCACCCTAGCATATTTTAGTCCTTACGATTCTAACTCATGTATGTTTATATTAGTGTTCATCTCTCTTGTTTATTCAATTATATATATATATATATAATATATATATTATTCAAAATATTAATAAATGGATGCATTCACATAATCAAAATATATGTTTTATTATATATATTTCGGAGGTACTGAGCTGTTTTTTCAGTACGTCCTCATCATATAAAATACATAAATTGATGCATGACATACCTCAACTGTGCTGATGGTTCAATTCCAGTCTTGGCAGTTGAACCATCAGCACAGTTGAGGTATGTCAGGCATCAATTTATGTATTTTATCTGATGAGGACGTACTGAAAAAACAGTACAGTACCTCCGAAATATATATAATAAAACATATATTTTGATTATATGAATGTATAAATTTATTAATATTTTGAATAATATTAAAAACTTCAGAAAATATCGTTGTTGAGTGCTTTTAATCTATTGTAAAACTGTATTCATTGAATAATCAATGAACCTTGTTTAACATTTGGTTATATATATATATATATATATATATATATATATAAATTACTACGCATTGTACCTATTGCAGCATTCGGTACTTTCATATGAATTGGATATTTAGTGTTAAAAGATTAAGACCTACATCTGTTTGTTATTGGAGTAATATGCAAATTGTTTATCGAAATTTCTGTTCAGGATATTTTATTCGTAATCACACTTAACGCGTATTCATATGGGGCTGGTGCTATATATGAATATGTGTGAGAGGGGCCTTATAGTTTTGTGCATATATATAAACAAGAATGTATATATACACATGCATAGGTACATATGATAATGATACCTACAATAGGCACAAGTTCAACAATTTTTGGGGAGGGGAAAGTCGATTAATCGACCCCAGTGCATTACGGGTGCTTTATTTTATCGACCCCGACAGGATGAAAGGCAAAGCTAACATCGGCAGGATTTGAACTCAGATAGTAAAGGGGTTTAAGTCTATTCTGCGAAGTATGGTGTCCGAAGCTCTATCGATACTGCCAATCCAACACCCTAAATATGTGCATATGATATTTTCTACTTTTGGCACAAGGCCAGCAATTACTCCAGTACATTACTGGTGCTTTATTTTATCGACCCCGTAAGGATGAAAAGCAAAGTTAACCTCGGCGGGATTTGAACTAAGACCGTAAAGGACCGTAACTTTATCCTGACAAGCATGGCGTCCGACCTTCTACTGATGCTGCCAATCAATCATCATTTCATATACATTTCATGTAGATATAATAATGGTTTCTTATATAGGCACAAAGCCAGAAATGGAGGAGGGGGTCGATTAAATCGACCCTAGTGCGTGACTGTTACTTTATTTTATCGGCGCCGTAAGGGTGAAAGGCAAAGCTTACCTTAGCGGGATTTGAACTCAAATCATAAAGGGATGTATGTCTGTGCTGCTAAGCATGGCGTCCGACCCTCTACCGATACTGCCAATCCACCAGCCTTCAAGTGCATATAATAATTGTTCCTACGTTTGGCACAAGGCCAGCAAATACCCATGGCATTACTGGTACTTTATTTTATCGACCCAGTAAGGATAAAAGGCAAAATTAACCTCGGAGGGATTTGATCTCAGAATGGCAAGGGCCGTAACTCTATACGTCAAATCATGGCGTCCGACCCTCTACCGATACTGCCATGGTTTGTTATATAGGCACAAGGCCAGTAATTTGGGGGAGGGGAAAGTCGATTAAATCGACCCCAGTGCGTGACTGGTACTTTATTTTATCGACCCCATAAGGATGAAAGGCAAAGTTAAACTCGGCGGGATTTGAGCTCAGATAATAAAGAGCCGTAACTCTATGTTGCAAAGCATGGCGTCCGATCCTCTACCGATACTGCCAATCCATCGCCCTTAATAATGATGATAATAGATATGTTGATATTCTAGGCCCTACTCAAGACTACTAAGGTTATCTTAGAGACTCATTCAAACGTCTTACAAGACACAAAATAAGCTTCAAATTCTCGTTTTTATCTTCATTTTTCAGTTTATTTATTTTATTTCCATCTCTTCTATCTATCTATACTTTTCTCTCTCTCTCTCTTTCTCCTCTCTCTCTCTCTCACTCCCTCTCTCTCTCTCTCTCTCTCTCTCTCTCTCTCACTCACCCCCCCCCTCTCTCTATCTATCTCTCTCTCTTTCGATGTATTTCTGAACACCACTTCTTCATGGCAGTATTTTACAAACATTTTCGATCTATATTATGATTTCTGGTACAATACACATCTGCATTTCGTATACTCTCACTGTAAGCGTGTCTTTTGTTTTTGTGTTTCATGGCAGCATTGTTTTTACAAAATATTTCCAATATAATTTTCCTCTGTTTGAACGCTCTGTTTTCATAAGCTGGAACTCTTATATTTTCTCTGTATATCATTCCACCTTGCTTCTTCTTTTCACTTCTATCATTTGTTCTTTTTCTCTTCCCCTCTCTCCCATCTACATTGTTTTCGGGGATGTATTTCTCCATATATTTCAATGATATATGTAATAATAGAAAACAAAATCTAAAAAACAAAATCTGAAATTCCAATATCTGAAATTTCATTGATATTGAAAATAAAACCACAAAACTTAAAATAAATGTAGAAACATGTTTTGTCGTCATGTCAATATGAGGTGTATTGGAAAAAGGCTTTTGTTTGGTAAATGCTGAGTTGAAGTTGACATACATCATTCCGTGTGTGCATGTGTGTTTGTATGAGTCTGTGTTTGCGTGGATGTGTGATTCTTTTTAACTTCGCTTATATCTGATATAAAATTTAATAAATCAAATTATAGACCAACAGTTTAGGCAGATGCATACTATATATATATATATGGCTTTTTTAGTTTCAGAAGATCCCGTTAAGGGTGAAAGCAGCGATTCTTTGCTTAAATTTTAATCTGTTATTTTAATAAATATTTGCTCTAAGGTTCTTATATATCTGATATATATTTACCCTTATCGAGCCCTCTTTGCATTTTAGTCTTCAAATTTATTATTATTACTATATATATATATATATATATATATATATATATATATATAAGAAATATAAAATGCCTATAATAATAGACGATCAGTATATAAATAATAGTGGAGAAATACGTATAAAAGGAATCTAGAGACGGACAAAATGAATAGAGGGGCTTATCAATTACCATATTTTAGAAGAGTTTAGGTCTGTAGATAGAATGGTGAAAATCTGATTGATTGGAAACATTGGAAACATTTCTAAAACTTCTGCCAAGCTATTATTGTGACATGTTGCTCGAGGAAAATAATATGTATTATTTTTCAACTACTGGCAAAACGGTAAAAGGATCAACTGTGAGGGAGTAAAATCATCATATTTTTATTCTACTTTCCGAAGTATACAGTACTACAACCAATAATATTTCACACGTATGTGAGTGTGTGTGTGCTTGTGCGTCTTGTGTCTGTTATATGTGTGCGTATGCATGTATATGTATTTAAATATATGTATTTAGATATATGTATGTGTACATATATATATAATATAAAACGAAAAATCAGTGATGCATCTGAACTCAATGTATTGTGTGTTACAATTGTTTCGCCGGCGGACAGCTCGAGACACAATCGTTTTATGGATCTGTCTCATTATATATTATATCATACTCTGCTCTGTAAGAACATAGAGTGATCAACCGGCATACCGCATATGGAAGCATCTTAGCTACCATCAGACATATATATATATATATATATATATATATATATATATATATATATATATATATATATATATATATATATATATATATATATATATATATATATATATATATATATATATATATATATATATATACATACACATATATTTATATATATATTAAAAAAATTAAAAAAAGGCGACGATGGCTACCGAACACTGTACGGCATAATTCGGGCTGTTTGTTTACAAACAAACCGAACATTATAATAAATGTTCGGTAAACGCATAGGTACATATATATATATATATATATATATGTGCATGTATGTATATATATGCATACTACTGTACGTCTGTATACATATATATATATATGTACGTATACATACTTATATCTATCTATATTATATATATTAGGTATAGGATTATCCTAGATGTAGTAATGGTTGATTACTACACTGGATATGGTTGCCGTACGGTGAGAGGTTACTCAACGAGTTATGGAAGAATTGTTGAAGAAACTTAGTTCCTGATCCTTCTGTATTCCTGAGTGTAGATAAAGAATGAATAATAACAGGTAGACTTCATAAAAAAGGTAATTTATTCCGTGTGCTTACAAATGTTTCCACGGTGGTAATACAGCCTAGTTATGCTATGTGCAAATTTTCAATTATTTGCAGAACTCATATATCAAATGCTGTGACCACTATTTCATCAGAGCAGAATGGTTAAAATATACAATGTAAATACCCTTAAGTGAGGTTATTGGAGAAGATAGAGTAGAAAAGGAAGAGAGAAAAGTAGGGGGGAGGGAGAGAGAAAGAAAGATATGCAGGGGTTGGAGAAATAGGAGAGAGTGGTTTGTAGATATATATTATATATATATATATATTGTTATACTTGGAGAGGGTCATAGTGTTGTAATAATATTGCCAGAATTAATAACAGAACACACTCACTGTTTGGTTGGTTTTCGCTTCTGTATCTTTTATATCAGTTAATTTACTCGGTCCTCAGTGTTTACCATTGACTGACCAATACATATAAGGAGCATTATAATAAATGTTCGGTAAATCCATACGTACATATATATATATATATATGTGATGTATGTATATATGTACATACTACTGTACGTCTGTATACATATATGTATGTACGTGTACATACTTATATTTAAGTAACAGCCGTACTAGGAGTGAGAAATGAAATTTCGTTTCATTTTTTCCATTTATCGTTTTCGGTGCGCCCGGCCGATTAATTCACTCGATATGCAAATTAGGCTGCTCAGCCGTTAATATGCATAAGGAAAGTATATACTTTCAGACGTTCAATCATCTGGCAGGAAGGTATACGGTGCTGACGATAGCTAATAAGCTTGAAACTAGTACATCATTCCTTTGTCAGTGTTGAACAAAAGTACAACGATGGTAGCTAAACACTGTACGGCTTAATTCGGGCTGTTTGTTTACAAACAAACAGAGCATTATAATAAATGTTCGGTAAATCCATACGTACATATATACATGTGTGCATGTATGTATATATATACATACTACTGTACGTCTGTATACATATATGTATGTACGTATACATACTTTATTTAAGTAACAGCCGTACTAAGAGTGAGAAATGAAATTTCGTTTCATTTTTTCCATTAATATATATACATATATATATATACATATATATATATACATACATATATATATATATGTGTGTGTGTGTGTGTGTGTGTGTGTGTGTGTGTGTGTGTGTGTGTGTGTGTGTGTGTGTGTGTGTGCGTGTGTGTGTGTGTGTGTGTGTGTGCATGTAGTCGATTTTCAAGAATAATACAGCTATTTAAAAAATGTTCTGATCGTTTTTGTAATTTTTTTCTACTTCATCTTATAAGTACTTGTGCACAAAATAAAATCTTTTTATGTGTCGGTATGTATTATATATATATATATATATATATATATATATATATATATATATATATATATATATGTGTGTGTGTGTGGTTGTGTGTATGTGTGTGTGTATGTGTATGTGTGTGAGTGAATGAGTGTGTGTGTGGGGGGGTCTGTGCCTGTGTGTGTGTGTCTGTGAGTGACTGTGTGTGTGTGTGTGTGTGTGTGTGTGTGTGTGTGTGTATAGGCTATGGATTTTCAAGGATTGGTATATATTCATGTGTGAATATATATAGCTCTGCCGTCGGGGTCTTGAAAATTTTCCTATATATATATACATATATATATATATGCAAATATAAATTTGTGAGAATCGTTTTTCGGCTTTGGAAATTAGCGAAAAACAACTTCCGAGATGTGTGGCAAGCGCTCAATAGATTCAAACGAACCAGAGCTACAACATACGTTAAAAGGCCAAACACACTGAGACGATGGTTAAACCATTATCCGCACAGCCATAGAAACGACCAAGTAATTCGGGTCAAACAAATAAAAAAAATATGATTGAAAAATGTACCCGGACCCCTGGATGGTTGGTGAAAATCCAGCATTTGAGTTTCTGCGACTCCTAAATCAAGTACGCTTAGACAAATAATGTTAAGCTTCTGGTAAAATGATTGAACAAGGAAGTCACTTTCTCAACAGGCTTTGAGTTCAAGTGCCAGGCCAAGGATTGACCGTTACCAATACCCACGTGGGGCTCGACAAGGGAGGCAACCCTTATTTTTGGTGGATGAATTCAGTATGTGTATATTATTGCAAAATTGCAAAATATCACAAAACGAATTAAGTTCTCAACTATATGTATAGTAATAATAATAAATATAAAGATTATTTTAAAATTCATATAATATATATGTATGTATATATATATATATATATATATATATATATATATATATATATATATACGTATGGACTCCGTTTATTTTTGAGACTCGAAACCGATTCGGTAAAGGTAACCATAGTAAGTAAAGTTAATTTTTTTAAATTTATTTTGAAACTTTTTCTTATTTGCTAAACCTTGAGTATATATATATATATATATATATATATATACATACATACATACATATATATTATATGTATTTTAAAATAGTCTTCACATTTATTATTACTATACATATATATATACACGTGTGCCCTCAGGTAAAAACACATACAATTTTACTTACTGGTTACTACATTAATCAAGAATATGATTAATCACATCTCTTTAATAGATCTTCAGTTTTTGTATGAATTAAGTATTTTATAATTAACAACTATATATTTCACTAGTAGTTAATATTTAATAACTTCATGTCTAGATGAATTACTATAGCTAACAATATATAACTTTCCCTACTATCATCCGCATCGTTACAGAGGATATTTAAAACATTTACGTCTAAACTCCATTTCTATAGAGAGAATGCACATACAATTTCGTCTTTCTGGACAAGCTGACGTTTTGTGTAGGTTGCTCAAAATGACCTTGTATAACTCTCGTATAAAACCAACTCTACGTTTCGGCGAAGACTACACAATATCCTTGTGGCACCATTTTTTCCAGTCTGATCTTTAGAAAATGAGTAAAATCTATTGTTAAGGATATACCAACCATAAGCAAGATCTTCGAGTATATGAAGGCTATGGAAATATTTAACAATCGAAACAGTTAATTGCTTCATGGGTGTTCTTGTTTCACATATTTTTTTCTTATCTTTACGTATTTCGCTTCATGTGTTCTTTCTTTATCCTTCTCTCTCTCTCTCTCTCTCTCTATCTATCTATCATTCTATCCATCTATCTATTTATCTATCTCTTTATCTGCCTGACGCATGAAACATCACCGGTAAGCTTTTTTGTTAATTTATATGCAAAAAACCGAACTAATTGTTTCAAAAAACATATCATTTTGGAGATTAACCCCTAAGCTGAATTGTCAGCTGGGTGGTAAACACATTTTTCAGCCCTTTAGGGGAGAAAATTTAATTTAAAAATTGTTTTAAAATATCAAATGTTGCCAACTATAAAACATGAATAGCTCGGAAAGAACACTAGAGAACGTTGAGAGAGTGAAGAGAGGTAGAGAGGCAGATATTAACGTTATATCTGCTTCTGCTACTATGGACGTCGCCATAGATACGACTGTCAACAAAGAGAAAAAAATATTACCACTTGAAGATTTTAAAATTTCTACCGTCGAAGCGGAGAAAAATCACACACAGGAAGACACAGGAATTAAACCTATTAACATACATACACAGGAAAAAGACAACATCAACAACTCCATAGATACATCTACACATAAAGTTTCACCTCGTCAAGGAATTGAGATTTCCAACACCGAGGCTAACAACGATAACAACAACAACAACAACAACACCACACAAAAAAATGTCTTTCGCATAACAGTGAACAAAAATTTTATAAATCTTGACATCTCCAATGCAAGAGATATGCTCCAGCAAAGGAGAAAATGTGTAACTTTCAAAGACAAGGGTGGGTTTAGAATTAACTCACCCCTCGAAATAAAAGAAGAGACAGTTCAAAGGACAGTGACCTTTAGGACTGTCTCCAACACAACGAGAAAACCGATATTTGTTAGTCAAGCAGATATAGAAGCCACCTTCAAGGAGATTCTAGCAAATATTGACTTTCTCCAACGAGGAAAACAGTACGGAAGTGTTTCCGTACTGTTTAAAAGCGAGGCAGTCGCCCAAAAACATTCTGTGACACCAATGGTGTCAAAAGCATTCACCTTTCTCCCTACATACATGGGAAAAAGGACACAAAAAAATAAAAATAAAAATTATACCACCCAACATTAACATCTGGTGGATCTTGGCTGGCTTCGTAGAGCCAGAGACTGATATGATTCTTTTGATTACGAAAGTCTATTAGACAAAGGTGCGTGGGTACTGATTTGGAGATTCTGATTCAAATGAGGCCGGAAAGAATCTCCAAAATACCCGAAACAACAAAATAAACATTACGGTGGAGGGTCGAAAACTTCCTTGCTTTCGCTGTAGTAGCAAAGCACAGCTAAAGGCCTCCTGTCCTTCACAAAGACACCACAACATCATTAAAAAAACACTATTACCAACACCAACACCAAAACAACCACCACTAGAAGTACAACAACAGACGAAACGAGCAAACACACCAAACAAACAGCCACTCAACCAACAACAACAGAAAAAACACAGACAACACCCCTGAAGAACACAGCCCCACTCCATCCCACTCCATCAAACACTACCACAAACACACACACCAAAAGACCACCACCACACAACATACCCCTACCCCACACACCTGACGATGATTATTCACCGACAGATGAGGCTGCTTCTCCTTTAAGTGAAGAAGAAGGAGAGCCTCGGAAATCTAAAAAGCCAAAAAGAGACACCACAAAACCCCCAAAACTCCAATCACCAAAACCAACACACAACCACAGACACAAACAACAACACAAACAACACCACAGTCAAACATCCCCCTACCAGAAAAACCATCACCAACACTACCCCAAACACAACCACCCACCATAAAAAGAAAACTCCCGGACGAACAACAAATTAAAACAACACAACAAAAACACAAACAACAATGCGCATACATCAACACAAACAACAAGAGTTTGATGGAGGTCATCTCCCCAAACTCCAAGGTGGAGACGGAGGTCAAAACTTTCGTCAAAGCAGAATCGTCTCCACACCTAAAACTAATAAGGTTTTCGATAGAAACCTATCAGAAATTGAAAGAACAGTTTTCGCAGGATGTTGGCAACCCCTGTCAAAAACCTATTAACCACGTCTTAGTAAAATGTTTCTCCACCCCACCCAACACCCCCACCAGAACTGAAATGGAGATTGAACAACCCGATCTCCAGGAAACGAAAAGGTAAATGCACCTTTTCGTCCTTTTCGCCAACTCTTCTCCACCAACATGGCTAGTTTACGAGCTGGAAGCGTGAATGTGCGTGGCCTAGGGATGCCCTGCAAACAGGGCCAACTTTTAAACGACTTTAGGTCACACGGTATGGATGTGATAGCCACCACCGAGTCCAGGATCCACAACAGGCAGCAGCTAACCCCCATCTTCGACGACTTTGAGATCTACGCATCTCTCTGTCAGCCAGGAGGTAGAGGGGGAGTGGCTGTCATGTTTCGGAAGAACCTGGATGTCGGAGTACAGCAAGTACACTTGGACCCGGAGGGTAGACTGGTAGTCCTAGACGTGAACAGTATGTGGAGCCTTCAGACTGGTTGCCGTTTATGCCCTGACCGGGCAATCGCAATCACGGCCAGACTTCTTTAAGCGTTCAGAGTCTTTTCTGGGAAAATCTCGCTCCTTACTTTTAGTGGGGGACTGGAATGGTATCCTAGATGCACGATGGGACTATGTGGGAGCATGTCCCAGTAGAGGGGTGTGCAACAGGCTCAAAACTTTAATCGGCCAATTCCAACTGGCCGATAGGTATCGACTGGATTTCCCGACTGCACCACAGTGAAGGTGGGCAAACCGCAGTGGGACATCTAGATCGTATTTAGATAGGTTCTTCATTAGAGAAAGGGACAAGGAGATGTTAAGCTGTCCACGAATGCACATGGTTGCCTACTCAGATCACAAATTAGTCGTCTGCTTAGTCAACCGTGATAGAATACATAGACAGGGACCCGGATACTGGAAGCTGAACGTGTCGTTGCCGGCACGTAAAGCTTACAGTGAACGGATAAGTAGACTAGTCAAGCAACAGTTAACGGGAGCCATCGTCAACAATAGATGATGGTACTCTCTCAAGAAAGCAATTAGAGTAGAATCGATAGAGTTTAGCAGAGAGTTAGCCTTAGAGAAAAACAAAATAGAAAGAGAAATAGTAGCCAAGGTAGAGGAGACACTTAGAAGTGGAAACGCGGCTAGACTGTTAGCGTCGACAACGGCATTAGACCAGTTCTTCGACCCGAAATACGAAGGCTGCGTGGTCAGAAGCAAAACAGGTGCTCTAGGAAACGAAGGAGCGAAAGCTGTCAGCTGGCCCCGAGTGGCGGAGGCAAAAAGTGGCAACAAGTCCACGATTCGGTCTTTGAAAGACAAAAACGGGCGCGTGCTACTTGACCCCAAGCAAATGTGCGCGGCCTTTCAGCAGCACTTTGCGCCACTGTTTGAGCAGAACGACGGTGAGCCGAACCGGGTAATGGACTTTAGTTCATACCTCGACGACCTGCCGCGTCTCTCGAACACGGACGCCGAGTTCTGCAAAAGACCGATCACGGATACTGAGATACGGGACGCTCTGGGCCGCTGTGAGGAACGCAAGTCACCAGGTCTAGATGGTCTACCCTATAAGTTTTACGTAGGCATGCCGGACTTGTTCTCTGGCGTCCTCGAAGCCGTCTACTGCAATTGGCAGCAGAACAGGAGAATTCCCAGTTCTGCAGGCAAGGGCGTAGTAACGCTGATCAGGAAAGACGACAACAAGGGGGACGAAATTAACAACTTCAGGCCCATAACTCTGCTCAACACAGAGTTAAAGATTTTGGTCAAGGTACTAGCGACGAGGTTGGCGCTTGTCCTCGAGAACCTGGTAAGGAAAGCGCAAACGTGAGCAATTCCGACCAGGTCCATACACGACAACCTCCACCTCATGCGATACATCATAGAGAGGGTGGGTAGTAAAGCTGGCTTCGTTGGGGCTCTGATCAATTTGGATCAGTCTAAGGCATTCGATAGGGTCGACCATCGATACTTGGAAGCGGGTCTCAAGGCGGCTGGTTCGGGTCTCGTTTTCAGAGGCGGGATCTAGGCGATGCACACCAGCATCTGCTCGAGGGTCAAGGTGAACGGCTACCTATCGGAGCCGTTCGCAATCACGCGTTCCATTCGACAGGGGTGCCCTCTCTCCTCCATTCTGTATGTATTGACTCTAGAGCCACTGCTGCGGAAATTGGAGTTGTTGCAGGGCAACCCTCTAGAACTGGGACTGCGCAAAGTGTGTGTATCGGCATGTATTAGTAGTAAGAGAAGCTGCTAGTGATCAAGAGAAAGCGATATATATATATATCTATATATATAACGAATGAGGTGTGGCAAGGAACCAGATGGACCATAAATCACCAGAGTACTCAATACTTAGGGTAGTAGAGTGGGTAATAGGAAAGATTTCAAGACCCCGACGGCAGAGCTCAAGCCGTTTCGACGGCTATTTCTGAAATAGCCGTCGAAACGACTTGAGCTCTGCCGTCGGGGGTTTGAAATTGTTCCTATTACCCACTCTATTACCCTAAGTATTGAGTACTCTGGTGCGTTATGGTCCATCTGGTTCCTTACCACACCTCCTTCGTTATATATATAGATATATATATCGCTTTCTCTTACTACAAATACATGCCGATACACACACTTATATTAACATACTTTTGCTCATAGCTTCGCACTTACATGCACACACACTCTTTTACTCACATATACACACACATTTCTTCTTAGCTTCGTACGAACCTATAATAACACACACACACATACGCGCGCGCGCACACACAAACTGATGCTTACGCACGTGCTAAGGTATAGCTCTTTTTACAAAACGGTTTTTTTTTTCCATTTCAGGTAGGCGCGCGCCATCATCCACTTTTCTAAAACAAGTCATACACAAAACGCCAGCACCAACAGTTTTGCAAGAGATGTCAACATGAATGGACCTGTTATTTTTATCTAAAGACATTTTTTCCAATTCCATCCCGCCCGTCCCCTCAATCTATTTTATTTCTCATTCTTTCTTCTGATGAAGGACTAGCGTCCGAAACGTTAAGACCCTCTTCCTGCTATATCAAGCGTTAACGTTGTTATTTCTGTTTACCTTTTTACACACACGCACATATATATATATATATATATAAATATAAGTATTTATACGTACATACATATATGTATACAAGCATACAGAGGTATGTATATACATATATGTATGTACGTATACATACTTATATTTAAGTATCAGCCGTACTAAGAGTGAGAAATGAAATTTCATTTTTTCCATTTATATATATATATACATATATATATATCCCTCAGATAAATGGAAAAAGATGAGTATTGACGTACATGGGAGTCGAATCCACATCTTTGGTTATCCAGACCACTGTGCTACCATTACACCAACACATCACCCACTTCCTTCCATTCAAATTAGAAGCTACATTCTTAGCGAGTATAAATGACAAGTAAGTATGTTTTGAAACAGTGAGCAGGTTTGAAATTAGAAAATAGATTAGCTTTCACCGTATTTTTGACTAAAGAAATTTTAGCCTGATACTGGGGTTTAGAACTCTCCAGGCTAAAATTTGTTTAGTCAAAAATACGGTGAAAGCTAATCTATTTTCTAATTTCAAACCTGCTCACTGTTTCAAAACATACTTACTTGTCATTTATACTCACTAAGAATGTAACTTCTAATTTGAATGGAAGGATATGGGTGATGTGTTGGTGTAATGGTAGCACAGTGGTCTGGATAACCAAAGATGTGGGTTCGACTCCCATGTACGTTAGTACTCATCTTTTTCCATTAATCTGAGGGTTCTAAACCCCACTATCAGGCTAAAATTTCTTTAGTCAAAAATACGGTGAAAACTAATCTATTTTCTAATTTCAAACCTGCTCACTGTTTCAAAACATACTTACTTATATATATATATATATATTTATATATATATATATATATTATAATATTTTTTTAACAATGATAACATTGGGAAGTTATTTTACATATCCTATTCATCGTTTTACGATATAGGATATGTAAAATAACTTGCCTTTGTTATCATAGTTAAAAAACCTATTATATGATATATCTAAAAGATTGACTCAGAGAAATACAAAACTATGATTTACGTACCTAATACCCAATGGAACAAATCACCGGATCTCACTGAATTACTTTCTGACAGATTACATTGAATTCTAACTATAGTATAGCCCCTACCACGAAAGGTAGACCACATTGAACATATTTATATGTACACACACACACATATATATATATATATATATATATATATACACACACCCACACACAGGCAGACTTGGTACGAGTAATGAATAACGTGTCCCGCATATGCAACCCAACAGGAATGGAAAGACACACCCAACATTTCATCAACCGCATGCAGTTCTCTGGCTACAACTAAAGAGACAGAATCAGAGTATCCAAAGGAGCCACGGAGAAGTATAAGACTCTCATAGAACTGGACATGAAAGGAATTTGCCCATTATACAGGAGCAAATCATGGAATAGCTTAGATTGGACTAAACATAAGATAGGGAAAGCCACCTCATAGTACGACAACCAGAGATGCCAGAGTATCACCCCGGGATGCTACCTGGATGCTACCTGGATGCTACCCCTGGGGGGAAATTAGCTAACCAATGTAGAAAAGCCCCAAGAAAGACGCACTTAAAGATTAAAGTGGTAGAAAAGCCAGCAACTACCATAAAATCCAGATCAGCAAAACATACCCCTTTAAGAAAACCCACTGTACAAATAAGAAATGTGTTATATGTAAAATGAACCCCCAGATAAACTGTAAAACTAGAAATGTAGTCTATAGCATAAGATGTACAGAGGGTACTTGCAGAAACATGACAACGACATACATAGGTGAGACAGCTCGAAGCATAGGAGAAAGAATAGACCAACATTGGGGGGAATTTAAAGGACAAAAAAAAACGGTTCAGTACTATACGAACACGCCAGACAAAATCATGACGGGAACAAAGACAACATAGAAATTAAAATAATATCTAAACATAGAAATGACCAAACAGGTAGGCAAATCAGAGAAGCGAGCGAAATAGAGCTTAGAAAGCCAAAGTTAAACAGAAAAATTGAGTAGAATAACATCAACAACCATACCCAAACAAACAATACTGACTTAAGAGAAATATAAATAAATAAATAAATAAGCAAGTACAATAACAACAAACACATAAAAACACACACTAATAAACAAAGATAGAATACAAAAACCAAAACACATAATGTTTGGTGTGTGTGTTCGCGTTTGGGTGTCCAAACGCGAACACACACACCAAACATTATACACACACGCAAACGCAGGCGCAGAGACGGAGACAAAAATAAATAAATAAATAAATAAATAAAATAAAAATGGCGTAAACACAACACAATAGGAGGAAACATGATATTAGCATCACTGATGATGTTGTAGATGTGCAACGAAAGAACTTTGTTAGACTATATATATATATTTATATCTGTATTTTTAACCGTTGGTCAGTCAATGATAAACATTGATTGCCAAATAAATTAAATATGGAGATATAAAAGATGCAGAAGCGAAACCCAACCAAACAGTGAGTGTGTTCTGTTATTATTTCTGGCAATATTATTACAACATGACCCTCTAGAGAGAGAAAGTGAGAGAGAGATGATGGCGCGCGTCTACCTGAAATGGAAAAAAAAATGTTTTGTAAAAAGAGCTATACCTGAGCTTGTGTGTGCGTGTGTGTGTGTGTGTATGTGCATGTGTGTGTGTTATTATAGGTCCGTACGAAGCTAAGAAGAAATGTGTGTGTATATGTGAGTAAAAGAGTGTGTGTGCATGTAAGTACGAAGCTACGAGCAAAAGTATGTTAATATAAGTGTGTGTATCGGCATGTATTTGTAGTAAGAGAAGCTGCTAGCGTCAAGAGAAAGCGATATATATATATATATATATATATATATATATATATATATATATATATAACGAAGGAGGTGTGGTAAGGAACCAGATGGACCATAACGCACCAGAGTACTCAATACTTAAGGTAGTAGAGTGGGTAATAGGAATATGTTAGACCCCGACGGCAGATCTCAAGCCGTTTCGACAGCTATTTCTTGACCTCTGCCGTTGGGGTCTAACATTTTCCTATATATATATATATATATATATATATATATATATATATATATATATATATATACGTATATATTTATATACTTATACATCATATGCATATATACAACTAAACGATAACAGCAACAGCTACAACAACCCCACCCACAACCATAACAACAACAACATTAACCAGAATAGCAGCAACGACAAGTTTTTCTTTATTAGTTTCATGGGTCTTTAAGGACATTAAAGAAGTGGTATACAAATTAATACAACTCAGAAACAGTTCCATGAAGCAAAGCGGTGAGATGAACAAAACAATACGAACACACTAAATAAATAAATAACACCATAGATAACAATATGAATAAGAAAAATCTCCATTATCTATTTAATTGTATAATTAGTCTTCATTTCCGTATAGAGCTCGTAAGCCGGGACAAACTAGGCGATGTATCTATACCCCTTATAATTAATAAATAAAAGCAAGAGAGAGAGAGAGAGACATGGGATAATTTGTTTTCCCATATATATATATATATATATATATATATGTAGGAGGTGAGTTTTATTGTAGTACAATAAAGCAATGCAGATATCGGATAAGAAGCACTCTACAGTTTGTAGGACTGGAGTATACATAATATAAGATCAAAAGATGGTTAAAGGAGTTCCATGTATTTTATTATGCGCATTTCAAAAACAAACATCATCATGCAATAATATTTGTGTTTTCATCAGATAAAACAGGAGAACATGATATGAAGGCTAAAAAACACTTGTGGATATGTTGATTTAAAACTGCACTATCCACAAGTGTTTTTTAGCCTTCATATCATGTTCTCCTGTTTTATCTGATGAAAACACAAATATGATTGCATGATGATGTTTATTTTTGAAATGCGCATAATAAAATACATGGAACTCCTTTAACCATCTTTTGATCTTATATTATATATATATATATATATATATATATATATATATATATATATATATATATATATATATATATATATATATATATATATATATATATATATATATATATATATACATATATATATATAAAAGTGAAGAATAACATGGACAAGATTATAAACAAGGAGATTTATTTACAGTCTGACAATTGTTTCTATGATAGAGTAGTCTAAAAATTGCTAAACACTAAAGATAGTGAGACTCAATTTAAAATACATTGATCCTCCATCATTTCATCGGACACTGAAAAGAATACAACATATATGCGTAACGGTAAATATTTAGATTCAAATTACTACATCAATAATAGTATTGATGATAAATGTATATAGAGAGAAATAAAGGAAGGAGGACAGATGGAAAGGGGGTAGAAAAAAGAAAGAGGAAACGAAAATAAAGTTAAATGCATAACCGGCAAAATTACGAAATCAAACTAACACGTCAGAATAAATATAATATTAATAATAAAGATACGGATATAAAGAAAAAGAAAAAAAGAAAAAAAGAAAGAAAGAAGAGGGGGTGGATGCAGTGAAGGTAGAAAAGAAAAAGAAGGATTAATAAGGAAGAAGAGAAAGAGATAGAGAAGGATTGAGAAGGAAATAGGGATACAGGCAGAGATAGGAAAGAGAGAAAGAGGAAGATAAACAGACGGACGAATATATACAATACCAGACTGAAAGCAAATATAAAATAGAGATTTAAGCACAGAAACAAAAAAATATAATAATAAATAATAAATAATAATAAATAAATAAATATGTAAATAAGTAAATAAATAAACAGATAGATGAGTAAATAAACTATTTACATCTATTGTATAGAATATATGAAACGTAGAGACGAGAATAGATAAAAAAAATAAGTGTGTTGAAGAGAAAGAGTGGTATTAATGTTGTTAATGTTATTAATGTTATTGCGAATAGTTATTGATGATTATTAAAAATCGATAAATGTAAAGTTTAACATATTATAATGTTGGATATATTTATGCTTGTATTGGATGTTTTAATAAGGAAATTAGCTAGTTTAAGATGTATTACATGATGAGATAAGGTAAATGATCGAGATGAAGCAGGTTTAAGTAAAAAAATGCAAGACAATTGGAGATGCATGAAATAAATAACATAATAATGTAAATACAAAGGAACTGAAGTTATTCTTTGGTAATTATAAAGGTGACGACGGTGCTGATAGTTTGATATCGTAATAGATTCTAATGGTATATGGAAAAGAAAATGGAATTAAGTAGGTCTAAAGTTCAGGAATTTCGTTGCTGATTTGTGCCGGCAAAAAATAGTTCATTCAATTCTACTGTTAAGAAGGGTTTTACTGAAATTAAGAATTTGGAAAAGCTCCATATTACAAAGCCTGCAATGGGACATACCAGTTTGATAGGCTTTTGCTTTTGACAGTATTGTCCAACTGATCTCGTATCTAATGCTTTCATTTTTGAGTTGCCAGATTTTGTTGGCGAGAGTTGTTGTATTTGATTGATTCCTATTAATCATCGAATGTCTGTGCACGTACCACCGCTTTTTAAAGACACCAGCTGTGGAACCAATGTAATGCCATGCCAAGCTACCTGAGTTGATAGTTCCAAGGTATGCTACGTTTTTATCCAGGCATCTATTTAGTAGAGGGCATTTGTCAGGTAAGTGGCAGTTGCATAAAGATGCCTTCCTATGCGCAGGTTCTACTATATGATTTTGTAGATTGTTATGTATGGGCTGCGAATTAGGTTTGTTAGTGTATTGTGGTGATGTGCTCGGGCGTGTGTGCGGTTGCGATGATGTAATATAGGTGTGTTCTGTATTAGGTGATACGGTACTTATTTGCGGGCTACTTGAATTATGTATTCTTTTGTAGTTAATTTTGTGAATGTTCGAGTCTATGTTGTTGGCTGTGGAGTATGATAGTTTGATAGTTTTTCTATTAAAGATTTTATGATATTTACGATTTTTAGGGAAGTGTTTGTCAACTAATTTAAAGAAAATGAAAAGAAGCTTAGTTTTAATAGAGGAGTTAAACATTGGATTAAACCATAAGTAGTTTCTATTTCTGCATCTTCTACAGCTACTAGTGGTTTTTGTATTCTGTACATTTAAATTACGTATATTCTGCCAATTTCTGCGTTTAGTCCTAGGTTTGTTGTTTCTATGGTTGTGGGAAGTATTATTAACATTAAGTGTGTTGCTATTTTTTTGTATCTGGTATGTATTTGAGTCGTTCTTTATGGCCTGCCTTAAGTAAAGCTATGTTGTAGTAGCTAGCATGTTCGTTAAAAAATTTCCTGGTTGGAGGATAGGCGCGAGATTCTAAGGGATATACTATGCGCTATAGAGTTAATTATGGATCTAGGATGGTTCGAGTTATAGTCAATGTAAGCTAAATTTTCATTATTCTTATGGAAGGGTTCGATTAGTCCTGAGCTAAGGTTAAACAATACGTCCAAGAGGTTGGGTTCAAACGTGATGATAAGGCCTAAATCGTTGAAGAATTTTCTAATCTTCTTCCTTAATCTTTCCAAGTTCTGACTATTTAAGTTTCTAGCTAAAAGCAGAGTATCGTCTCTATAGATACCGCCTTGTAGGTTACCAAATTCTCTATGTAAGAAATATGCTATATAAATTCCAACCAAGTCTGTGATCTGGGCTGAGTCGTTTGATCCCATAGTTATATCGAAGTTTTTCTGTCTATTTTTTCGCTCCCAGTAACTGTTGTCGAATTTAATGATTGTTCTTCTAGCGGCTAGTATTATTTTAATCTCATCTGCTGAAAGATCCGAATTTTTTTTGTGTGCAAAGGATAGTACCTTATTAAGGGTGACTGGGGAGATAGAAGAGTAGAAGTCATTTATGTCAAATTGTCGGACGATTCTCTATTGTCTAATGTGTTGAATAAGTCTATTGCTTCATTTGTGTTACCCCACAGCTTGATTGTTAGTTGCTCCTTAATTTGTGGTAATATTCTATCTAGTATAAACTTATTAATTTTGCCTATATCTGATTTTGCACAAGGTGTTAGAGGTTCAGTTCTATCGGATAATTTATGTTTTGTTACTATGTTAAGACCTTCCTTGTTAATGCTGTTGAGTGCAGATTCAGTAGTTTTCTTGTATTTTTTATGTAATTCCCGGCGTATAAAGTTGTTGTATGTGTGAAGGCTCATGGTGTATACATTAGATGTGTTGTCTGCCTTTACAATGATACCCTTGGTGGCATGTAATTTTATTATAAGTACATTGATGTTATACTGCAGTTTGTTGAGATGGGTTCGTTTTTTGAATTTAATTTCTTTTATCATGTTCATGAGATCAAGTTCAAAGGCATCAAGATGTTGGTTGCCTGGTGGATTTTTACAGGATTTGAACCCATATTTTTCACTGGTAGATCCGTTATTTCTATCACTATTATCCTTTATCGTAATGATATGCTTTCCATCTGATTCTTTTATCTTTTTCTTTCTATCCGTATCTTTATTATTAATATTATATTTATTCTGACGTGTTAGTTTGATTTCGGAATTTTGCTGGTTATGCATTTAACTTTATTTTCGTTCCCCCCCCCCTTTCCATCTGCCCCCTTCCTTTATTTCTCTCTATATACATTTATCATCAATACTATTTATTTACCGTTACGCATATATGTTGTATTCTTTTCAGTGTCCGATGAAATGATGGGGATCAATGTATTTTAAATTGAGTCTCACTATCTTTAGTGTTTAGCAATGTTTAGACTACTCTATTATAGAAACAATTGTCAGACTGTAAATAAATCTCCTTGTTTATAATCTTGTCCATGTTATTCTTCCCTTTTATATATATATATATATATATATATATATATATATATATATATATATATATATATATATATATATATGTATATATATATATATATATATATATATATATATATATATATATATATATATATATATATATATATATATATATATATATATATATATATATATATATATATATATATATATATATATATGGGATAACAAATTATCGTTATAGGTAATCCAGTTAGAGGTTGTGAGTACTCAGTATTGTGGATAGTTTTAACGTACGGCGTTGTTTGACTCAAAAAGAGGTTTCTTTAGTTAGGTGGCGAATTCCTATGCAGGTTAATCTTGGAGTAATAATATAATAATAATGAAAGATTGAAGAATAATATGGTCAACAGTACAAAAAGGGTTATATTTACAGTATTAACAATTGTTTCATTGATTAGGATGTCTAAAGATTGCTAATCACTTGAAGTTGTGTCACTCAATCTTAAATACGGTGTATGCTTAATCAAATCATCGGAATAACTGACAAAATTATACTTGATATTTGCATTTATACTACAAAGAATTCAAATACCAACATCAATAATAAAGAAAGAAAAAGAAAAAGAAGAAAGAAAAAATAATAAAGAAGTTAGAAAGAAGATGATAAAATATATGATAAAAAATATATAAATAAAAAAAAAATATATATATATATATACGTGAAAAGAATATATGAACATAATATGATTGTTGAAAATAGTGGTGGTGGTGGTGGTGGTGGTGGTGGTGGTGGGGGTGGTGATGTCGGTTAAAATTATAGTGGTGTGTAAGTATAAAGATGTGATGAGGGTAGGAATATTATTAGTATGAAAATAAATATTAAATATATACATATTTGTATTAGGATTGGTGCTCTGAAATAACGATGTATACATGAATATATGCATAGTATATTTGGCAATATACCGTATGTTTAATTAAAAACATTTAGAAGACCTTACGCTATCATTTTAAAGTAGTGACTATGTCACTTACTTCTTTTCAGCGAAAGAAGGCAGAGAAGCTATCAGTCTGTTTCATGCTGTTTGGCAATCATCAGAGCTACGTACTGCCCTCTTCCGCCGAAAATTATAGAAGCTGGATTCTTATAGAATTCCAGTAATAATCAGGAGCTGATTATACAGAGCGATTGCCGGTCCAGCAAAAATTAGGTATTAGGATTGGTGCTCTGAAATAGTGATGTATACATGAATGTATGCATAGTATATTTGGCAATATTCAGTATGTTTAATTAAAAATGATAGCGTAAGGTCTTCAAAATGTTTTTTAATTAAACATACGGTATATTGCCAAATATAGTATACACACATTCATGTATACATCGCTATTTTAGAGCACCAAATAAACAGATAATAAGAGAAGACAGGTAAAAGAGAAAATGACTGTATTGGATGTTTGTCTGGTTACAGTATGAGGCGAGTCCGTGCTGTCTGTGTGATACAAAAAACAGTAAAAAAAAATCTTCCAGATATACCCAGATTTTTCGTTGTACCGTTTGTGCATAGTATATGAACAATTGTAGGTGCTCCCACCTAGAATAGTGACCTCTAGGAGATGGTTCATCTTCTGCCTGACTGTAAAACGTGTATCATTGCATAGACGTGGTTGTTCCACGTTTCTCAAAAGGATGATGGAAGTTCCAATCTTTTATATTATATGTAGATATAGATATAGATAATTAATATAAAAGATGTCCGTCAATGTAAAAAAAGGTCTCTATTTACTCCCTTCACAACTCTGTGTATGTTAGACTGACAGACAGGCACACAGACAGATAAACTGCGTGGCGATTGTGGGATGCCGCACGTACACACACATACACGCATGGAAATGCGCACACGCACGCAAACTTACACACGCACCCGTGCACTTACATACACGCACACACTCACATATGTTGATAGTTTTTACTTTCTGTGGAACGCTGCACGCACGCACGCACATAAACATACGCGCACGTACATACACACGCACACATAGTTATTGCTTTTCTTCCCCTCTTATTTCCATACACATCACACACACGTCTCTACACTGACACATATTCATGGTGTATCCAAACACAGCGTTCACTTTGCCTCTCTCTCCCCTCTCACTCCATCATTGGCATCATGCATATTAATTTAAGTTTGGCGTCGTTGAGGTGGGCGGAGTCGTTTGAAACCTATGAACCAATGATAATCGAGAATTATGACACACGGAATACTGACATTGTTGAAATTAATATATAGATATATATAATGTTTAAATTATACCTTAGTGTGCAATAGATTCCATTTTTTTTTGTGATTTGTTATTTTTACATCATTTATCATTTGTTCTAACTCGTTTATGTTTTCTATCTTATTTAATTTTATTTCATCTATATTTTATTTCATTTCTCATTCCATTCAATGTCTTTTTTTGGTTTTCAACCCTATTTGTATGCGTATGTGTGTCTATGTATATATTAATATGCCTGAATGTATGTATGTATATATATATTTCATTCATTTATTTTGTTTGATCCATTTAGCTTGCTTCGTTTTTTTTTGGTGTAGGTGGTTGATATTTTCTTAACCGTCGTCTCAGTTTGTATGGCCTTTATAACATATGTTTATTGCTCTGGTCTCTTTTGGTCCATGGAGTGCTTGCCAACACAAATCGGAAATTGCGTTTCGCTTATTTCTACCCGCCGAAATACGAGATTCTCGCTGAATTTATATTTGTATTAATCTCCCGAGTCTAACAATTAACCAGTTATTGTTTTTAGATAATTCTATTGACTGATTAATTGCTCAACGTAAGTTTATTTTAAAAACTATCCGGTCGAGCTTAATTCGATTTGTGCTGTTTTTGCAATGTTTGCATTGATTTACACATACTGAATTCATTTACCAAAATTTGGGGCTTTCTCCCCTGTAGAGTTACACATGTGCATTCAAAACACTGTGAGATTCAAAACGCTGGCGCAGAACAAAATACCTGTTAAGAAAGTGATATGATTGTTCGATCATTATACCAAAAGCTTATTTTTTTAAGCAGACAGTATTATTGATTTAGGTGTCGCAGAAACCCTGTACTGGACTATACCATCATTTCCAGGGTCCGGGTAAATATTTCATTCATTTATTTTGTTTGACCCGTTTAGCTTGCTTCGTTTTTTTTTGGGGGGGGGGGGGCTTAGGTGGTTGATAGCTTCGTAAACGCCGTCTCAGTGTGTATGGCCTTTATAACATATGTTTATTGCACTGGTCTCTTTTGGTCCATGGAGCGCTTGCCAACACAAATCGGAAATTACGTTTCGTTTCGCTTATTTCTACCCGCCGAAATACGATTCTCGCTGAATTTATATTTGTATATATATATGTATCATCATCATCATCATCATCATCTTCGTTTAACGTCCATTTTCCACGCTAGCCTGGGTATATATATATATATATATATATATATATATATATATATATATATATATATATATATAGAGAGAGAGAGAGAGAGAGAGAGAGAGAGAGATACGTATATATATATATATACGGTATATACATACGTATATATATATATATATATATATATATATAAGGTATATACATACGTATATATATATATATATATATATTTATTTATTTATATATATATATATATATATATATATATATATTTATTTATTTATATATATATATATATATATATATATATATATATATATATATATATATATATATATATATATATAAGGGTTAAAATACTGGAGCGTGTTGGAGTTAAACACCCTCTTCGTATTATAGAAATGACAGTAAAAGGTATAGCTCAATGTAGTTAAACAGAGCCGAAAAATTAAAAGAGTAAAACAAAGAAGCCTTCAATACATCAAAGGTCTTTATTAGCCGACAATGTTTCGTCCTATTAAGGACTCATCAGGGCAATTAAAACAACAAGAAGTAATATCGGCAGATACAAGCCGGAAGCTCCGAAGAATATGGAGTGTACATACACTAAAGTATTGCAAAAATATATAATAAAAATAATAAAAATATATAATAAAAATTACTAAGGATGTATATAACATTAAGAACCATATTACAAATATAGTCCAAAGCAAAAAAACCTAGAGCTAAACAAAGGTGGTTATATAGAGCAGGAATTATATATAATACAATGTAATATAATATAATATAATATACCTTTACCAACATTAAAATTACAATAAAAATCAAAAGGTACAATATGCATATGTATATATGTGCGCACACGTACACACACATACACATACAACAATACACACATCCATCTTCAACTGCACAAATTAAACCTTATTAAGAGTTTGAATATAAAAATAAGCATGATAGGAATGAAAATAATAATAATAATAATACTAATACATCTACCCAATATACATGAGGTAATAATATGATATAATTATAAGTAGCACATATAATAAATAATAAACAATACAATTATATACTATATAATACAATATAATAGAATAGATAATCTCCGGTTAATTTACACAAACAATATAGATGTCACAATAATAATATAATAATAATATACTAACATTTATAATATACAATATACTAACATTTATAATAAACAATATATAATGGTACTCAAGTTAACAAATCAATTCATACTGGGTTACAGAGTAGGTGAGGAAAAATAAATTGTACAATACCCCAAAAAAATGTTGATGGTACAAAAATACAAACATCTTACATGATATATAAAGTTTAACATGTCATAATGTTACATATAATTAACGGTAAGTAATAAGGATCAATATTACAATAAAAAATACAATATAATATAATATATTATATAAAATAAATTAATATAATATAATATATAATTACTTATTATTACAAGGTTGGTAGACAAACATGTATATGGATGAGTGAGTAAGTGCCAGACAGTAAATATAATGCACAGTAGTATTACAAATAAAATATAAAATATAAAATATAGAATAAAATAAATAAATAGAATCAACCGGAAATTAAAAAACAAAAACAAATGTATACATTTAGGTCTCACATGCAGTTAAGTAGTTAAGTAAAAACTAAGGAAACAACCCCTGTAAATGACTCGAAAACCCTATTTGATAAATTAATATTAAAAATATGTAAACTATCCAATAAGGCAGTATAATATTAGCTATAGTTTAAGTAATTAAAGTTTATAAACGTTAATATTTCGTTACAAATGTTTACAAAAAGGAATGAAAATTTGTTACTATCATATACATAACGATATCTAAAAAAAACTGACTTAAGCAGAATTAAGGTAGGCTAATAGGGACAGAAATGAAGAAATATATGGAGGATGCAAAGGGGCATAAATATAGTCGATATACTATATTACATAATAGAAAGGAGCGTAAAAGAGGGGGGGGGTTAAATATAATCATAGTCAATTTGGAGGGGTTGACAATAAGACTGTAGGGGTATGAGAGAGATAGAGAGAGAGAGAGAGCAAGAGACTGTGCAGTTATGAGAGAGATAGAGAGAAAGAGACTGTGAGGTGTATGAGAGAGAGAGAGAGAAAGACACTGTGGGGTGTGAGAGAGAGAGAGAGAGAGAAAGACACTGTGGGGGGTATGAGAGAGAGAGAGAGAGAGAGAGAGAGAGAGAGAAAGAGACTGTGGAGTTATGAGAGAGAGAGAGAGAGAGAGAGAAAGAGACTGTGAGGGGTATGAGAGAGAGAGAGAGAGAGAGAGAGAGAGAGAAAGAGAGAGAGAGAGACAGTGGGGGTATAAGAGAGATAGAGACAAAGAGACTGTGGGGGTATGAGAGAGAGAGAGAGAAAGAGACTGTGTGGGGTGTGAGAGAGAGAGAGAGAGAAAGAGAATGTGGGGGTATGAGAGAGAGAGAGAGAGAGAGAGAGAGAGAGAGAGAAAGAGACTGTGGAGTTATGAGAGAGAGAGAGAGAGAGAAAGAGACTGTGAGGGGTATGAGAGAGAGAGAGAAAGAGACTGTGGGGGTATGAGAGAGAGAGAAAGAGACTGTGGGGGTATGAGAGAGAGAAAGAGAAAGAGACTGTGAGGGGTATGAGAGAGAGAGAGAGAGAGAGAGAAAGAGACTGTGAGGGGTATGAGAGAGCGAGAGAGAAAGAGACTGTGAGGGGTATGAGAGAGAGAGGGAGAGAGAGAAAGACACTGTGAGGGGTATAAGAGAGAGAGAGAGAGAGAAAGAGCCTGTGGGTGTATGAGAGAGAGAGAGAAAGAGACTGTGAGTGTATGAGATAGAGAGAGAGAAAGAGACTGTGAGGGGTATGAGAGAGAGACAGAGAAAGAGACTGTGGGGGTATGAGAGAGAGAGAGTGAAAGAGAGTGTAAGGGGTATGAGAGAGAGAGAGAGAGAAAGAGAAAGAGACTATGAGAGGTATGAGAGAGAGAGAGAGAGAGAGAGAGAGAAAGAGACTGTGAGGGGTATGAGAGAGCGAGAGAGAAAGAGACTGTGAGGGGTATGAAAGAGAGAGAGATAGAGAAAGACACTGAGGAGGGGTGAGAGAGAGAGAGAGAGAAAGAGACTGTGGGGTTATGAGAGAGATAGACAGAAAGAGACTGTGAGGGTATGAGAGAGAGAGAGAGAGAGAGAGAGAGAGAGAGAGAGAGAGAAAGCGACTGTGGGGGTATGAGAGAGATAGAGAGAAAGAGACTGTGAGGGGTATGAGAGAGAGAGAGAGAAAGAGACTGTGGGGGTATGAGAGAGAGAGAGAAAGAGACTGTGAGGGATATGAGAGAGATAGAGAGAAAGAGACTGTGGGGGTATGAGAGAGAGAGAAAGAGACTGTGTGGGGTATGAGAGAGAGAGAGAGAGAGAGGGAGAGAGAGAGAGAGAGAGAGAGAGAGAGAGAGAGAGAGAAAGAGACTGTGAAAGATATGAGAGAGATAGAGAGAAAGAGACTGTGGGGTATGAGAGAGAACGAGAGAAAGAGACTGTGAGGGGTATTAGAGAGAGAGAGAGAGAAAGAGACTGTGTGGTATGAGAGAGAGAGAGAGAGAAAGAGACTGTGGGCGTATGAGAGATAGAGAGAGAGAAACTGTGGGAGTATGAGAGAGAGAGAGAGAGAGAGAGAAAGAGAATGTGGGGTATGAGAGAGAGAGAGAGAAAGAGACTGTGGGGGTATGAGAGAAAGAGAGAGAAAGAGACTGTGGGGTATGATAGAGAGAGAGAGAAACAGACTGTGAGGTGTAAAGGAGAGAGAGAGAGAGAGAAAGAGAAACAGACTGTGGGGTTATGAGAGAGATAGAGAGAAAGAGAATGTGCGGGTATGAGAGAGATAGAGAGAAAGAGACTGTGGGAGTATGAGACAGAGAGAGAGAGAGAGAGAAAGAGACTGTGGGGTATGAGAGAGAGATAGAGAGAAAGAGACTGTGGTGGTATGAGAGAGAGAGAGAGAGTGAGAAATAGACTGTGGGGGTATGAGATAGATAGAAAGAAAGAGCCTGTGGGGGTATGAGAGAGAGATAGGGAAAGAGACTGTGCGGGTATGGGAGAGATAGAGAAAAAGAGACTGTGGGGCTATGAGAGAGATAGAGAGAAAGGGACTGTGGGGGCATGAGAGAGAGAGAGAGAAAGAGACTATGGGGTATGAGAGATAGAGAGAAAGAGATTGTGGGGGTATGAGAGAGAGAGAGAAAGAGACTGTGGGGGTATGAGAGATAGAGAGAGAGAGACTGAGGGAGTATGTGAGAGAGAGAGAGAGAGAGAAAGAGACTGTGGGGTATGAGAGAGGGAAAGAGAAAGAGACTGTGGGGGTATGAGAGAGATAGAGAGAAATAGACTGTTGGGGTATGAGAGAGAGAGAGAAAGAGACTGTGTGGGTATGAGAGAGAGAGAGAGAAAGAGACTGTGGGGGTATTAGAGAGAGAGAAAGGGACTGTGAGGGGTATGGGAGAGAGAGAGAGAAAGAGACTGTGAGGAGTATGAGAGATAGAGAGAGAAAGAGACTGTGGGGGTGTGAAGGAGAGAGAGAGAAAGAGACTGTGAGGGGTATGAGAGAGAGAAAGAGAAAGAGACTGTGAGGGGTATGAGAGAGAGAGAGAGAAAGAGATTTTGGCGGTATGAGAGAGAGAGAGAGAGAAAGAGACTGTTGGGGTATGAGAGAGAGAGAAAGAGACTGTGGGGTATGAGAGAGAGAGAGAGAGCGAGAGAGAGAAAGAGACTGTGTGGGTATGAGAGAGATAGAGAGAAAGAGACTGTGGGGAGTATGAGAGAGTTAGAGAGAACGAGACTGTGAGGGGTATGAGAGTGAGAGAGAAAGAGATTGTGGGGGTATGAGAGAGATAGAAAGAAAGAGACTTTGGGGGTATGAGAGAGATAGAGAGAAAGAGACTGTGTGGGTATGAGAGAGATAGAAAGAAAGAGACAGTGGGGTTATGAGAGAGATAGAAAGAAAGAAACAGTGGGGGTATGAGAGAGAGAGAAAGAGACAGTGGGGTGTATGAGAGAGAGAATTAGAAAGAGACTGTGGGGGTATGAGAGAGATAGAAAGAAAGAAACAGTGGGGGTATGAGAGAGATAGAGAGAAAGAGACTGTGGGGGTATGAGAGAGAGAGAGAGAAAGAAACTGTGAGGGGTATGAGAGTGAGAGAGAAAGAGATTGTGGGGGTATGAGAGAGATAGAAAGAAAGAGACTTTGGGGGTATGAGAGAGATAGAGAGAAAGAGACTGTGTGGGTATGAGAGAGATAGAAAGAAAGAGACAGTGGGGTTATGAGAGAGATAGAAAGAAAGAAACAGTGGGGGTATGAGAGAGAGAGAAAGAGACAGTGGGGTGTATGAGAGAGAGAATGAGAAAGAGACTGTGGGGGTATGAGAGAGATAGAAAGAAAGAAACAGTGGGGGTATGAGAGAGATAGAGAGAAAGAGACTCTGGGGGTATGAGAGAGATAGAGAGAAAGAGACTGTAGGTGAGAGAGAGAGAGAGAGGGAGAAATAGATTGGGGGGGTTATGAGAGAGAGAGTGAGAGAAAGCTACTGTGTGTGGAGGGGTATGAGAGAGAGAGAAAGAGACTATGGGTGTATGAGAGAGATAGAGAGAAATAGACTGTGGGGGTATGAGAGAGAGAGAGAGAGGAAGAGACTGTGGGGGTATGAGAGAGAGAGAGAAAGAGACTATGGGTGGTATGAGAGAGAGAGAGAAAGAAACTATGGGGGTATGAGAGAGAGAGAGAGAAAGAGACAGGGGGGAGAGAGAGAGAAAGAGACTGTGGGCGGGCTATGAGAGAGAGAGAAAGAGACTTGGGTGTATGTGAGAGATAGAGAGAAAGAGACTGTGGGGGTTATGTGTGTATGAGAGAGAGAGAGAGAGAGAGAGAGAGAGAGAGAGAGAGAGAGAAAGAGACTATGTGGGTATGTGTGAATGAGAGAGAGAAAGAGACTGTGTAAGGGGTATGTGTGTATGAGAAAGAGAGAGAGAAAGAGACTGTCTGGGGGGTATGAGAGAGATTTGTGGTGGGGGGGAGGCACACGTAGATTCAGATAGAGAAGGTGACAAAATGGCGTGAGGTAGAGAAAGAGAATGAGAAAGGGTACATGAGAGGAGAGTGACATGACGATAAACAGTGAGGAGGAAAGAGGGAACTGGATGAATATGGCAGCCATGTGAAAAAAAGAAAGAAGGAAATAAAAATAGAAAGAAAGAAGGATATAAAAATAGAAAGAAAGAAAGAAAGAAACAAAGAAACAAAGAACGAAAGAAAGAAAAATAGTAAGAAAGAAAGAACGAATGGAAGAAAGAAAGAAAGAAAGAAAAAAGAAAGAAAGAAGAAAAGAAAGAAAAGATCAAAAGAATGAATTATGGCTAGTAAAAGGAAAGAAATAATAAAGATAACGAAAATGATTTCTAATGTATGCACAAGGCCAGCAATTTTAGAAATAGGAAAATCGATTATATCAGCCCCACTTCTTTATTGCTATTTTATTTTATCGACCATGAAAGAATGACAAGCAAATCTGAGCTGGGCGGGATTTTAACTCAGAACGTAAAGAATCGGAACAAATACTGCTAAACATATGTTCGGGGATCTAATTACTCTGGTAATCCAATACACTAATAATTGTTTCTACTGTTGGCACAAGGCTAGCAATTATTCCAGTGTATTACTGGTACTTTATTTTATCGACCCCGTAAATATGAAAAGCAAAGTTAACCTCGGCGGGATTTGAACTCACGCCGTAAAGGGACATAACTCTATGCTGCAAAGCATGGCGTCCGACCCTCTACCGATACTGCCAATTCAACGCCCTATAATATAAAATCATTGTTTCTACTTTTGGCACAAGGCCAGCAATTATTCCAGTGTATTACTGGTACTTTATTTTATCGACCCCGTAAGGATGTAAGGCAAAGTTAACCTCGTCGAGATATGAACTCAGGCCATAAAGGGCTGTAACTCTTTGCTGCAAAGCATGGCGTCCAACCCTCTACCGATACTGCCAATCCACCGCCTCTAAAAATAATTGTTTCTACTTTGGGCACAAGGCCAGCAAAACCCAGTGCATTACTGGTACTTTATTTTATCGTCCCCGTAAGGATGAAAGGCAAAGTTAACCTCGGCGGGATTTGAACTCAGAATAGCAAGGGCCGTAACTCTATGCGTCAAAGCATGGGGTCCAACCCTCTACCGATATTGCCAATCCACCGCCCCTAAAAATAATGATATCTAGTATAGGCACAAGGCCAGTAATTTGGGGGAGGAGAAAGTCGATTAAATCGACTCCACTACATTACTGATACTTTATTTTATCGGCCCCGTAAGGATGAAAGGCAAAGTTAACCACGGTGGGATTTGAACTCAAACCGTAAAGAGCCGTAACTCTATGCTGCAAAGTATAGCATCCGACCCTCTACCGATACTGCCAATCCACCGCCCTATAAACATGAAATAATAAAATAAAGACATGTATAAACTCATATACAATCGGTTTCTATAAATATGTGAGCGCTAATGAACTTTAATGACAATGAAATGCATCCGCTATTTTTACTCCGATGTTGAAACAGCTATGATGTTATCATAACCTTGGGTAGTTGTGGCCTGATCTCAGCGAGAATAAATCTATGTTTATTATCGGTTAATATATTGTATACAGAGTCATTTGTCCTGAAGAGTGTACGCAGCTTGGTCGAATTGGTAAAGGATTTGCTTCACAAAGATTGGGTACCAGGTTCGATCCCACTCTGTGATATCTTCGGGAAGTTGCTATAGCCTCGGATCGACGTTTGCCTTGATCGACGCATGCCCTGTGTAGGCAGGGGATATTGGATGTGTTTTTTGCTTTGGAAGTTCCCAGTATGCATATTAAGTATAAAATAGCGGAATGTATTTGAAGAAATAACTACTGATTCGGAAAATGAACAGGTACAGACTTCCTGGTGAATTGAACCACGTATCTACCAATGGTGGTGAAACTATCATACTAAAGCGCTTCTCAATTTGCCGAAATATTACCTTCTTTCTACATTTCGTTCACATGTTGATGCTATGTATACTTTTCTCTTATGCCAATAACTTGACTTTATGCTTAGGTTTTTTCCGCATGATATAAAAACAGTGGTCTTTTTTTGTTATTGTTTTCTTCTTTAACCAATCAATCATTGTATAACACGTCCTATTGGGAATGACAGCGCATAAGGCATGTACCAATCGACAATGAATTTAGAAATAAAATCCTATCAAAAAGGCATAATATGTCTAAAGTACTGGTGAAACTCAATGAATCTGACCCTTGCAAATGAAGATTTATTACTGTTCCATTCGTTTATAACATCGATATGCTCTGAGGAATACAACCCTCAATCATCATGCTTTATGAGTGTTTGCCCCACTGGGATATACTTTTCATATAATTAATAGTTTTCGTGAATTATGATAGTTCGATAATTGCTTATTTCAGTTAATAATTCCTTTTATATGCTAGATAATATTAGATATCAACGCGTTTTAAGCGAAGTAAATTCGAAAACTTTTACTTTTACTCTATAGTAATTATATTTGTACTAAGCAACACAAACATTTTATAATAACTGTTCATATTAAAGATTCTAGCAATTGTTGAACTACAAGAGCGGAAATATATGTTATGACTTTACACGCAAATTTTCTTCCATTTAAATCTCTAAATATAGAGTTGAAATCACCAATGTGCCATCAAATAATAGTTTATTATACAAAGCTTTAGGTTGACAACGAACCAGTGGTTGAACTATATACAAGACTTTGTTTGAAAGGTTACACTAGGACGACATCACAACCGCTCTCTTGCCAAAATCCTTTGGCAGAAGTTAGCACAATGGTGTTAGCTAACAAAACAATTTTCCATTTTATAATTAGCCTGATCTCTGTAAGCAGTCTCTGTGTGTGTGTTAACTAGATTAGATATGTAATGCTCAAAAGAAGGAGAGTGTGGCTATTGCAGAAATGCCTTTGATCATAGATCTTCTTAGTGCTGACCTGGAAGAAGACAACAAGAGTAACAACAGTATATAAGATTTTAAAAGACAGAAGACTTTGTAACTTGTTTCACAGACATAGCACAATACTGAGGGCGATATATAAATCCTCAGACAGTGTCATCTATAGTGTCGTGTTCGCAGAAATTTTCAATTGAAATTTTACAAAGGCTGATTATTAAAATGTAACATCTATATGGATTTGATGCTTATTAAATCTTCGACGTATTGAATCAAAACACTCACTAGCTTAAATATATTTATGGTTATCAAGTCTAATATGTTAGCTGTCATACACTCCGGGAACTATTTGATCATGGCCATTGACCTAAAAGAGGTTCCTTTGACCTGCATTATGTGACTTTCACCGCTGATCAATGGATGACATTTTTATGGATATTGCACATTCTGTAATGCTATTTCCGATAGCTTCAGCTGTTGGGTGGTATATCTAACCAAATAGTGCTCCTTCTTTGATCCAGACTGGCATATTTTTATATTAGCCGCTAACCCCTGCATTTAGAAGTTATACTCCTAGTCACGACCTCCGGAACCACAGATCATGAACTATATATTCTGTATACGAAATACCTCGGTTTAATCTGAGCAAACTTAAAAAGATGAAGATAAAATATGTTTTACAATAACAACACAATTGATTAAAAACGATTTGAATAGCTTTTTATTATTCTAAATCCCGCCGAGGTTGACTTTGCCTTTCATCCTTACGGGGTCGATAAAATAAAGTACCAGTAATGCACTGGGTAATTGCTGGCCTTGTGCCTAAAGTAGAAACAATTATTCTAAATGGAACACTAATATTTACATATATACCTCTAATACTTGTGCAGCGGCATGGAACAACTTACTCACGTGGGGTCATTTTTGTTTCTTTAATTTTGGCTCCCTAAATCCCGCCGAAGTCAACTTTTCATCCTTTTAGGGTCTATAAAATAAAGTACCATTAAGGTGCTTAGGTCGGTATAATCGGCTTTCCCACACACACCTAGATTTCTGCCATTATGCCTAGTTTAGAAATCTTTGATATCGATTTTCAAATCAGTGGATTTCTGGTTTTAATATTTTCGTCAGTTGTCTCCTATTGTGGATTTGATCCACACCAAATTAAACCTCGCCTATCACATATGCATACATACATACATACATACATACATACATACATACATACATACATACATACATACATACATACATACATACATACATACAGATAGATAGATAGATAGATATGTTTCTTTTATTTGCCACTAGGGCATCAAAAGTGGGACAAGTACAAAGGGGGGAGTTTACACAAAAAGGCGTCCTCAATAAGGAGGAGGCAATAACAAAATATAAAAATAAAATAAGATATAACAAAAAATAAAATTTTTAACAAAATCCTCAATAGAGAGGAGGCGCCTTGGGGGGTCGCACACACCCCCGAAAAAAGTGTGCAACCCTTCTCCTCAGGAGCACAGAGAAGGGGTGCTCCCTTGGTCTTTCATCTTCCTCACCTATAGTCTGATGTAGAGTGAAGGCCCATTCACACGGGCCATTCTCGCCACTTTCACCCATCTTTCATAGAAACGGCTGGGGTGCAGCACCTCTCTCTCCATCCTGATCCTTCTTCCGAAATGATATCGGAAGAAACGGACCAGTTGTTGGCCAGAGAGAAAGGTGCCTGACCTCAGTCCTTTCAGACGCGTCCACCATACAACCTCTTTCGCCATGGCTATTACGCACAGAAACACCGCCTCTGCTTCATCTTTGAAGGGGGGAGGCGGCTTGATCATTACAATAGACTCGGTGG
>OZ024742.1:46644004-46669004 GCA_964016885.1 Eledone cirrhosa | reverse complement strand
AGCACCAACAACACCTAAAACAAGCTTAACACCGACAACAGCAACAGCACCAACAACACCTAAAACAAGCTGAACACCAACAACAGCAACAACACCAACAACAGCAACAGCACCAACAACAGCAACAGCACCAACAACAGCTAAAACAAACTGAACACCAACAACAGCAACAACACCAACAACAGCAACAGCACCAACAACACCTAAAACAAGCTTAACATCAACAACAGCAACAACAACAACAACAGCACTAACAACAGCAACAACACCAACAACAGCAACAGCACCAACAACACCTAAAACAAGCTGAACACCAACAACAGCAACAACACCAACAACAGCAAGAGCACCAACAACACCTAAAACAAGCTGAACACCAACAACAGCAACAACACCAACAACAGCAACAGCACCAACAACAGCAACAGCACCAACAACACCTAAAACAAGCTTAACACCAACAACAGCAACAACACCAACAACAGCAACAGCACCAACAACAGCAACAGCACCAACAACACCTAAAACAAGCTGAACACCAACAACAGCAACAACACCAACAACAGCAACAGCACCAACAACAGCAACAGCACCAACAACACCTAAAACAAGCTTAACACCAACAACAGCAACAACACCAACAACAGCAACAACACCAACAACAGCAACAGCACCAACAACACCTAAAACAAGCTGAACACCAACAACAGCAACAACAACACCTAAAACAAGCTTAACACCAACAACAGCAACAACACCAACAACAGCAACAGCACCAACAACACCTAAAACAAGCTTAACACCAACAACAGCAACAACACCAACAACAGCAACAGCACCAACAACACCTAAAACAAGCTTAACACCAACAACAGCAACAACACCAACAACAGCAACAGCACCAACAACACCTAAAACAAGCTGAACACCAACAACACCAACAACAGCAACAGCACCAACAACACCTAAAACAAGCTGAACACCAACAACACCAACAACAGCAACAGCACCAACAACACCTAAAACAAGCTTAACACCAACAACAGCAACAACACCAACAACAGCAACAGCACCAAAAACACCTAAAACAAGCTTAACACCAACAACAGCAACAACACCAACAACAGCAACAGCACCAACAACACCTAAAACAAGCTTAACACCAACAACAGCAACAACATCAACAACAGCAACAGCACCAACAACACCTAAAACAAGCTGAACACCAACAACAGCAACAACACCAACAACACCTAGAACAACATTAATAACAACACCAATAACAACAGTAAAAACAAGTGTATCAACAACAGTAACAACAACACAGAATATTGAGCGGCAAGTAAGTAAATATCAACTTCCGGTGATTGTTCATTTGTCAAACTAACAAGTAACATTCCTCCCTGACACTTCCATCTTTCAATCGTTATTCCTGGTTTAGTTGTTTTGTTTAGATGTTAGTTTTTAGTAGCTGTTGTAGTGTTGGGTGGAGGTAGTAGTTGTGGGGGAGGTAGTAGTTGTGGGGGGAGTAGGTGTGGGTGGAGGTAGTAGTTGTGGGGTGAGGTATTAGTTGTGGGTGGTGGTATTAGTGGTGGGGGGGAGGTAGTAGTTGTGTGGGAAGGTAGTAGTTGTGGGGGGAGGTAGTAGTTATGAGGGGAGGTAGTTGTTGTGGGGGGAGGTAGTAGTTGTGGGGGGAGGTAGTAGTTATGAGGGGAGGTAGTTGTTGTGGGGTGAGGTATTAGCTGTGGAGGGAGGTATTAGTTGTGGGGGGAGGTAGTATTTGTGGGGAAAGTGTTAATTGGGGCGAGGTATTAGTTGGGGGGGTATTAGTTGTGGGGGGAGGTATTAGTTGTGGGGGAATGTAATAGTTGTGGGCTGAGGTATTAGTTGTGGGGAGACGTTTAGTTGTGGGGAAGGTAGTAGTTGTGGGGGAGGTAGTAGTGGTTGGGGAGGTAGTACCTTCCCCTCACTACTATTACCTCTTCCTACAACTACATTCCCCTCACTACTATTTCCTCCCTCTACAACTATATTCCCTCACTACTATTACCTCCCTCACAACTACCTTCCCTTCACTACTATTACCTCCCTCTACAACTACCTTCCCCTCACTACTATTACCTCCCTCTACAACTACCTTCCCCTCACTACTATTACTTCACTCTAAAACTACCTTCCCCTCACTACTATTACCTCCCTCTACAACTGCCTTCTCCTCACTACTGTTACCTCCCTCTAAAACTGCCTTCCCCTCACTAATATTACCTCCCTCTACAAATATCTTCCCTCACTACTATTACCTCCCCGTACAACTACCTTCCCCTTAATAGGAGGTAATAGTAGTGAGGGGAAGGTAGTTGTAGAGGGAGGTAATAGTAGTGAGAGGAAGGTAGTAGTAGTGGGAGGTAATAGTAGTAAGGGGGAGGTAGTTGTAGGAAGAGGTAATAGTAGTGAGGGGAAGGTAGTTGTAGAGGGAGGTAATAGTAGTGAAGGGAAGGTAGTGGTAGTGGGAGGTAATAGTAGTAAGGGGAAAGTAGTTGTGGGAAGAGGTAATAGTAGTGAGGGGAAGGTAGTGGTAGTGGGAGGTAATAGTAGTGAGGGGATGGTAGTTGTAGAGGGAGGTAATAGTAGTGAGGGGAAAGTAGTTGTAGGAAGAGGTAATAGTAGTGAGGGGAAGGTAGTAGTAGAGGGTAGTAATAGTAGTGAGTGGAAGGTAGTAGTAGAGGGAGGTAATAGTAGTGAGGGGAAGGTAGTTGTAGAGGGAAGTAATAGTAGTGAGAGGAAGGTAGTAGTAGAGGGTAGTAATAGTAGTGAGGGGAAGGTAGTAGTAGAGGGAGGTAATAGTAGTGAGTGGAAGGTAGTAGTAGAGGGTAGTAATAGTAGTAAGGGGAAGGTAGTTGTAGAGGGAGGTAATAGTAGTGAGGGGAAGGTAGTAGTAGAGGGAGGTAATAGTAGTGAGGGGAAGGTAGTTGTAGAGGGTAGTAATAGTAGTGAGAGGAAGGTAGTAGTAGAGGGAGGTAATAGTAGTAAGGGGAAGGTAGTTGTAGAGGGAAGTAATAGTAGTGAGGGGAAGGTAGTAGTAGAGGGAGGTAATAGTAGTGAGGGGAAGGTAGTTGTAGAGGGAAGTAATAGTAGTGAGGGGAAGGTAGTAGTAGAGGGAGGTAATAGTAGTGAGGGGAAGGTAGTTGTAGAGGGAAGTAATAGTAGTGAGGGGAAGGTAGTAGTAGAGGGAGGTAATAGTAGTGAGGGGAAGGTAGTTGTAGAGGGTAGTAATAGTAGTGAGAGGAAGGTAGTAGTAGAGGGAGGTAATAGTAGTAAGGGGAAGGTAGTTGTAGAGGGAAGTAATAGTAGTGAGGGGAAGGTAGTAGTAGAGGGAGGTAATAGTAGTAAGGGGAAGGTAGTTGTAGAGGGAAGTAATAGTAGTGAGGGGAAGGTAGTAGTAGAGGGAGGTAATAGTAGTGAGGGGAAGGTAGTAGTAGAGGGAGGTAATAGTAGTGAGAGGAAGGTAGTAGTAGAGGGAGGTAATAGTAGTGAGTGGAAGGTAGTAGTAGAGGGAGGTAATAGTAGTGAGGGGAAGGTAGTAGTAGAGGGAGGTAATAGTAGTGAGGGGAAGGTAGGAGTAGAGGGAGGTAATAGTAGTGAGGGGAAGGTAGTTGTAGAGGGTAGTAATAGTAGTGAGAGGAAGGTAGTAGTAGAGGGAGGTAGTAGTAGTGAGGGGAAGGTAGTTGTAAAAGGAAGTAATAGTAGTGAGGGGAAGGTAGTAGTAGAGGGAGGTAATAGTAGTGAGGGGAAGGTAGTAGTAGAGGGAGGTAATAGTAGTGAGGGGAAGGTAGTAGTAGAGGGAAGTAATAGTAGTGAGTGGAAGGTAGTTGTAGAGGGAAGTAATAGTAGTGAGGGGAAGGTAGTAGTAGAGGGAGGTAATAGTAGTGAGTGGAAGGTAGTTGTAGAGGGAAGTAATAGTAGTGAGAGGAAGGTAGTAGTAGAGGGAGGTAATAGTAGTGAGGGGAAGGTAGTAGTAGAAGGAGGTAATAGTAGTAAGGGGAAGGTAGTTGTAGAGGGAGGTAATAGTAGTGAGGGGAAGGTAGTAGTAGAGGGAGGTAATAGTAGTGAGTGGAAGGTAGTTGTAGAGGGAAGTAATAGTAGTGAGGGGAAGGTAGTAGTAGAGGGAGGTAATAGTAGTGAGGGGAAGGTAGTAGTAGAGGGAGGTAATAGTAGTGAGGGGAAGGTAGTTGTAGAGGGAAGTAATAGTAGTGAGAGGAAGGTAGTAGTAGAGGGAGGTAATAGTAGTGACGGGAAGGTAGTAGTAGAGGGAGGTAATAGTAGTGAGGGGAAGGTAGTAGTAGCGGGAGGTAATAGTAGTGAGGGGAAGGTAGTTGTAGAGGGTAGTAATATTAGTGAGTGGAAGGTAGTAGTAGAGGGAGGTAATAGTAATGAGGGGAAGGTCGTAGTTGAGGGAGGTAATAGAAGTGAGGGGAAGGTAGTTGTAGGAGAGGCAATAGTAGTAAGTGGAAGGTAGTTGTAGAGGGAGGTAATAGTAGTGAGGGGAAGGTAGTAGTAGAGGGAGGTAATAGTAGTGAGGCGAAGGTAGTTGTAGAGGGAGGTAATAGTAGTGAGGCGAAGGTAGTTGTAGAGGGAAGTAACAGTAGTGAGGGGAAGGTAGTAGTAGAGGGAGGTAATAGTAGTGAGGGGAAGGTCGTAGTTGAGGGAGGTAATAGTAGTGAGGGGAAGGTAGTAGTAGAGGGAGGTAATAGTAATGAGGGGAAGGTCGTAGTTGAGGGAGGTAATAGTAGTGAGTGGAAGGTAGTAGTAGAGGGAGGTAATAGTAGTGAGGGGAAGGTAGTTGTAGGAGAGGCAATAGTAGTAAGTGGAAGGTAGTTGTAGAGGGAGGTAATAGTAGTGAGGGGAAGGTAGTAGTAGAGGGAGGTAATGGTAATGAGGGGAAGGTAGTAGTAGAGGGATGTAATAGTAGTGAGTGGAAGGTAGTAGTAGAGGGAGGTAATAGTAGTGAGTGGAAGGTAGTTGTAGAGGGAAGTAATAGTAGTGAGAGGAAGGTAGTAGTAGCGGGAGGTAATAGTAGTGAGGGGAAGGTAGTAGTAAAGGGAGGTAATAGTAGTGAGGGGAAGGTAGTTGTAGGGGAGGCAATAGTAGTAAGTGGAAGGTAGTAGTAGAGGGAGGTAATAGTAGTGAGGGGAAGGTAGTTGTAGAGGGAAGTAATAGTAGTGAGGGGAAGGTAGTTGTAGAGGGAGGTAATAGTAGTGAGGGGAAGGTAGTAGTAGAGGGAGGTAATAGTAGTGAGGGGAAGGTAGTTGTAGAGGGAAGTAATAGTAGTGAGGGGAAGGTAGTTGTAGAGGGAGGTAATAGTAGTGAGGGGAAGGTAGTAGTAGAGGGAGGTAATAGTAGTGAGGGGAAGGTAGTAGTAAAGGGAGGTAATAGTAGTGAGGGGAAGGTAGTTGTAGGGGAGGCAATAGTAGTAAGTGGAAGGTAGTAGTAGAGGGAGGTAATAGTAGTGAGGGGAAGGTAGTTGTAGAGGGAAGTAATAGTAGTGAGGGGAAGGTAGTTGTAGAGGGAGGTAATAGTAGTGAGGGGAAGGTAGTAGTAGAGGGAGGTAATAGTAGTGAGGGGAAGGTAGTTGTAGAGGGAAGTAATAGTAGTGAGGGGAAGGTAGTTGTAGAGGGAGGTAATAGTAGTGAGGGGAAGGTAGTAGTAGAGGGAGGTAATAGTAGTGAGGGGAAGGTAGTTGTAGAGGGAAGTAATAGTAGTGAGGGGAAGGTAGTAGTAGCGGGAGGTAATAGTAGTGAGGGGAAGGTAGTAGTAAAGGGAGGTAATAGTAGTGAGGGGAAGGTAGTTGTAGGGGAGGCAATAGTAGTAAGTGGAAGGTAGTAGTAGAGGGAGGTAATAGTAGTGAGGGGAAGGTAGTTGTAGAGGGAAGTAATAGTAGTGAGGGGAAGGTAGTTGTAGAGGGAGGTAATAGTAGTGAGGGGAAGGTAGTAGTAGAGGGAGGTAATAGTAGTGAGGGGAAGGTAGTTGTAGAGGGAAGTAATAGTAGTGAGGGGAAGGTAGTTGTAGAGGGAGGTAATAGTAGTGAGGGTAAGGTAGTAGTAGAGGGTAGTAATAGTAGTAAGTGGAAGGTAGTTGTAGAGGGAGGTAATAATAGTGAGGGGAAGGTAGTAGTAGAGGGAGGTAATAGTAGTGAGGGGAAGGTAGTAGTAGAGGGAGGTAATAGTAGTGAGGGGAAGGTAGTAGTAGAGGGAGGTAATAGTAGTGCGGGGAAGGTAGTAGTAGAGGGAGGTAATAGTAGTGAGGGAAGGTAGTAGTAGAGGGAGGTAATAGTAGTGAGGGGAAGGTAGTTGTAGAGGGTAGTAATATTAGTGAGTGGAAGGTAGTAATATAGGGAGGTAATAGTAGTGAGGGGAAGGTAGTAGTAGAGGGAGGTAATAGTAGTGAGGGGAAGGTAGTTGTAGGGGAGGCAATAGTAGTAAGTGGAAGGTAGTTGTAGAGGGAGGTAATAGTAGTGAGGGGAAGGTAGTTGTAGGGGAGGCAATAGTAGTAAGTGGAAGGTAGTAGTAGAGGGAGGTAATAGTAGTGAGGGGAAGGTAGTAGTAGAGGGAGGTAATAGTAGTGAGGGGAAGGTAGTTGTAGGGGAGGCAATAGTAGTAAGTGGAAGGTAGTAGTAGAGGGAGGTAATAGTAGTGAGGGGAAGGTAGTAGTAGAGGGAAGTAATAGTAGTAAGTGGAAGGTAGTTGTAGAGGGAGGTAATAGTAGTGAGGGGAAGGTAGTTGTAGGGGAGGCAATAGTAGTAAGTGGAAGGTAGTAGTAGAGGGAGGTAATAGTAGTGAGGGGAAGGTAGTAGTAGAGGGAGGTAATAGTAGTGAGGGGAAGGTAGTTGTAGGGGAGGCAATAGTAGTAAGTGGAAGGTAGTAGTAGAGGGAGGTAATAGTAGTGAGGGGAAGGTAGTTGTAGAGGGAAGTAATAGTAGTAAGTGGAAGGTAGTTGTAGAGGGAGGTAATAGTAGTGAGGGGAAGGTAGTTGTAGGAGAGGCAATAGTAGTAAGTGGAAGGTAGTTGTAGAGGGAGGTAATAGTAGTGAGGGGAAGGTAGTTGTAGAGGGAGGTAATAGTAGTAAGTGGAAGGTAGTTGTAGAGGGAGGTAATAGTAGTGAGGAGAAGGTAGTAGTAGAGGGAGGTAATAGTAGTGAGGGGAAGGTAGTAGTAGAGGGAGGTAATAGTAGTGAGGGGAAGGTAGTTGTAGGGGAGGCAATAGTAGTAAGTGGAAGGTAGTTGTAGAGGGAGGTAATAATAGTGAGGGGAAGGTAGTAGTAGAGGGAGGTAATAGTAGTGAGGGGAAGGTAGTAGTAGAGGGAGGTAATAGAAGTGAGGGAAGGTAGTAGTGGAGGGAGGTAATAGTAGTGAGCGGAAGGTAGTAGTAGAGGGAGGTAATAGTAGTGAGCGGAAGGTAGTAGTAGAGGGAGGTAATAGTAGTGAGGGGAAGGTAGTAGTAGAGGGAGGTAATAGAAGTGAGGGAAGGTAGTAGTAGAGGGAGGTAATAGTAGTGAGCGGAAGGTAGTAGTAGAGGGAGGTAATAGTAGTGAGGGGAAGGTAGTAGTAGAGGGAGGTAATAGTAGTGAGGGGAAGGTAGTTGTAGGAGAGGCAATAGTAGTAAGTGGAAGGTAGTAGTAGAGGGAGGTAATAGTAGTGAGGGGAAGGTAGTAGTAGAGGGAGGTAATAGTAGTGAGGGGCAGGTAGTAGTAGAGGGAGGTAATAGTAGTGAGGGGAAGGTAGGAGTAGAGGGAGGTAATAGTAGTGAGGGAAGGTAGTAGTAGAGGGAGGTAATAGTAGTGAGGGGAAGGTAGTTGTAGAGGGAAGTAATAGTAGTGAGAGGAAGGTAGTAGTAGAGGGAGGTAATAGTAGTGAGGGGAAGGTAGTAGTAGAGGGAGGTAATAGTAGTGAGGGGAAGGTAGTAGTAGAGGGAGGTAATAGTAGTGAGTGGAAGGTAGTTGTTGAGGGAGGTAATAGTAGTGAGGAGAAGGTAGTAGTAGAGGGAGGTAATAGTAGTGAGGGGAAGGTAGTAGTAGAGGGAGGTAATAGTAGTGAGGGGCAGGTAGTAGTAGAGGGAGGTAATAGAAGTGAGGGAAGGTAGTAGTAGAGGGAGGTAATAGTAGTGAGCGGAAGGTAGTAGTAGAGGGAGGTAATAGTAGTGAGGGGAAGGTAGTTGTAGGAGAGGCAATAGTAGTAAGTGGAAGGTAGTAGTAGAGGGAGGTAATAGTAGTGAGGGGCAGGTAGTAGTAGAGGGAGGTAATAGTAGTGAGGGGAAGGTAGTAGTAGAGGGAGGTAATAGTAGTGAGGGGAAGGTAGTAGTAGAGGGAGGTAATAGTAGTGAGGGAAGGTAGTAGTAGAGGGAGGTAATAGTAGTGAGGGGAAGGTAGTTGTAGAGGGAAGTAATAGTAGTGAGAGGAAGGTAGTAGTAGAGAGAGGTAATAGTAGTGAGGGGAAGGTAGTAGTAGAGGGAGGTAATAGTAATGAGGGGAAGGTAGTAGTAGAGGGAGGTAATAGTAGTGAGGGGAAGGTAGTAGTAGAGGGAGGTAATAGTAGTGAGTGGAAGGTAGTTGTAGAGGGAGGTAATAGTAGTGAGGGGAAGGTAGTAGTAGAGGGAGGTAATAGTAGTGAGGGAAGGTAGTAGTAGAGGGAGGTAATAGTAGTGAGGGGAAGGTAGTAGTAGTGGGAGGTAATAGTAGTGAGGGAAGATAGTAGTAGAGGGAGGTAATAGTAGTGAGGGGAAGGTAGTTGTAGAGGGAAGTAATAGTAGTGAGAGGAAGGTAGTAGTAGAGGGAGGTAATAGTAGTGAAGGGAAGGTAGTTGTAGGGGAGGCAATAGTAGTAAGTGGAAGGTAGTAGTAGAGGGAGGTAATAGTAGTGAGGGGAAGGTAGTTGTAGGGGAGGTAATAGTAGTAAGGGGAAGGTAGTTGTAGAGGGAGGTAATAGTAGTAAGTGGAAGGTAGTAGTAGAGGGAGGTAATAGTAGTGAGGGGAAGGTAGTAGTAGAGGGAGGTAATAGTAGTGAGGGGAAGGTAGTTATAGGAGAGGCAATAGTAGTAAGGGGAAGGTAGTTGTAGAGGGAGGTAATAGTAGTGAGGGGAAGGTAGTTGTAGAGGGAAGTAATAGTAGTGAGGGGAAGGTAGTTGTAGAGGGTAGTAATAGTAGTAAGTGGAAGGTAGTTGTAGAGGGAGGTAATAGTAGTGAGGGGAAGGTAGTAGTAGAGGGAGGTAATAGTAGTGAGGGGAAGGTAGTAGTAGAGGGAGGTAATAGTAGTGAGGGGAAGGTAGTAGTAGAGGGAGGTAATAGTAGTGAGGGGAAGGTAGTAGTAGAGGGAGGTAATAGTAGTGAAGGGAAGGTAGTTGTAGGGGAGGCAATAGTAGTAAGGGGAAGGTAGTTGTAGAGGGAAGTAATAGTAGTGAGGCGAAGGTAGTTGTAGAGGGAAGTAATAGTAGTGAGGAGAAGGTAGTAGTAGAGGGAGGTAATAGTAGTGAAGGGAAGGTAGTTGTAGGGGAGGCAATAGTAGTAAGGGGAAGGTAGTAGTAGAGGGAGGTAATAGTAGTGAGGGGAAGGTAGTTGTAGAGGGAAGTAATAGTAGTGAGGAGAAGGTAGTAGTAGAGGGAGGTAATCGTAGTGAGGGGAAGGTAGTAGTAGAGGGAGGTAATAGTAGTGAGGGGAAGGTAGTAGTAGAGGGAGGTAATAGTAGTGAGGGGAAGGTAGTAGTAGAGGGAGGTAATAGTAGTGAGGGGAAGGTAGTAGTAGAGGGAGGTAATAGTAGTGAGGGGAAGGTAGTAGTAGAGGGAGGTAATAGTAGTGAGGGGAAGGTAGTAGAAGAGGGAGGTAATAGTAGTGAGGGAAGGTAGTAGTAGAGGGAGGTAATAGTAGTGAGAGGAAGGTAGTAGTAGAGGGAGGTAATAGTAGTGAGAGGAAGGTAGTAGTAGCGGGAGGTAATAGTAGTGAGGGGAAGGTAGTAGTAGAGGGAGGTAATAGTAGTGAGGGGAAGGTAGTTGTAGGAGAGGCAATAGTAGTAAGTGGAAGGTAGTTGTAGAGGGAGGTAATAGTAGTGAGGGGAAGGTAGTAGTAGAGGGAGGTAATAGTAGTGAGGGGCAGGTAGTAGTAGAAGGAGGTAATAGTAGTGAGGGGAAGGTAGTAGTAGAAGGAGGTAATAGTAGTGAGGGGAAGGTAGTAGTAGAAGGAGGTAATAGTAGTGAGGGGAAGGTAGTAGTAGAGGGAGGTAATAGTAGTGAGGGAAGGTAGCAGTAGAAGGAGGTAATAGTAGTGAGGGGAAGGTAGTAGTAGAAGGAGGTAATAGTAGTGAGGGGAAGGTAGTAGTAGAGGGAGGTAATAGTAGTGAGGGAAGGTAGCAGTAGAAGGAGGTAATAGTAGTGAGGGGAAGGTAGTAGTAGAAGGAGGTAATAGTAGTGAGGGGAAGGTAGTAGTAGAGGGAGGTAATAGTAGTGAGGGAAGGTAGCAGTAGAAGGAGGTAATAGTAGTGAGGGGAAGGTAGTAGTAGAAGGAGGTAATAGTAGTGAGGGGAAGGTAGTAGTAGAGGGAGGTAATAGTAGTGAGGGAAGGTAGCAGTAGAAGGAGGTAATAGTAGTGAGGGGAAGGTAGTAGTAGAAGGAGGTAATAGTAGTGAGGGGAAGGTAGTAGTAGAGGGAGGTAATAGTAGTGAGGGGAAGGTAGTAGTAGAGGGAGGTAATAGTAGTGAGGGGAAGGTAGTAGTAGAGGGAGGTAATAGTAGTGAGGGGAAGGTAGTAGTAGAGGGAGGTAATAGTAGTGAGGGGAAGGTAGTAGTAGAGGGAGGTAATAGTAATGAGGGGAAGGTAGTAGTAGAGAGAGGTAATAGTAGTGAGGGGAAGGTAGTTGTAGAGGGAGGTAATAGTAGTGAGTGGAAGGTAGTTGTAGAGGGAGGTAATAGTAGTGAGGGAAGGTAGTAGTAGAGGGAGGTAATAGTAGTGAGGGGAAGGTAGTAGTAGAGGGAGGTAATAGTAGTGAGGGCAAGGTAGTAGTAGAGGGAGGTAATAGTAGTGAGGGAAGGTAGTTGTAGAGGGAGGTAATAGTAGTGAGAGGAAGGTAGTAGTAGAGGGAGGTAATAGTAGTGAGTGGAAGGTAGTAGTAGAGGGAGGTAATGGTAGTGAGGGGAAGGTAGTAGTAGAGGGAGGTAATAGTAGTGAGGGGAAGTTAGTTGTAGGAGAGGCAATAGTAGTGAGTGGAAGGTAGTTGTAGAGGGAGGTAATAGTAGTGAGGGAAGGTAGTAGTAGAGGGAGGTAATAGTAGTGAGGGGAAGGTAGTAGTAGAGGGAGGTAATAGTAGTGAGGGCAAGGTAGTAGTAGAGGGAGGTAATAGTAGTGAGGGCAAGGTAGTAGTAGAGGGAGGTAATAGTAGTCAGGGAAGGTAGTAGTAGAGGGAGGTAATAGTAGTGAGGGGAAGGTAGTAGTAGAGGGAGGTAATAGTAGTGAGGGCAAGGTAGTAGTAGAGGGAGGTAATAGTAGTGAGGGGAAGGTAGTTGTAGAGGGAGGTAATAGTAGTGAGGGGAAGGTAGTAGTAGAGGGAGGTAATAGTAGTGAGGGGAAGGTAGTTGTAGAGGGAGGTAATAGTAGTGAGAGGAAGGTAGTAGTAGAGGGAGGTAATAGTAGTGAGGGGAAGGTAGTTGTAGAGGGAGGTAATAGTAGTGAGAGGAAGGTAGTAGTAGAGGGAGGTAATAGTAGTGAGGGCAAGGTAGTGATAGAATAACGTGGCGTCTCTTTCATGGGGTTTCGCTTCATTTTCTCTCATAGCTTTTTTGTAATATTAATTTTATTTATTTTTAGTTAAGTTTGTTGTTGGATTTTGCTGATTGTCTTATTGCTTCATTACAATTATTATTATCATACCATTCAAATCCCGCCGATCTTAACTTTGCTTTTCATCCTTACGGGTTCGATAAAATAAAGTACCAGTAATGCACTGGGATAATTGCTAGCCTTGTGCCAAAAGTAGAAACAATTATTATCATCACCATAATGGCCACCTTCATTACCATTGCCAGCATTATGATACATACACATAGACACACACACACACACATATGTGTGTATATGTGTATCAAGAATAGGATTATATATTAAGATATCTATTTCAGCCATATATATCAAGATATGGAAAAGCTCAATGTATTATAATTATCAGCAACTATCTTCTTCTTTGCCCACTTATTCCTGAGAGGGTCGTGGGCCAGAGTCTTCAAACACTCCTTCCAGCAGGTTCTGTCACACGCAACACTCTCCAACTGATCCGGCTTGATCCCCAAGCTTGACTAGTGGAGTTCATGGATGTTATCCAACCATCTTGCTCGGAGTATACCCCTGGGTCTCATGCCGGCTGGTTTTGTCCGTAAAATCTATCTAGCGATTCTTTCCTGGGACATTCTAACTACATGCCCTTAGTATATTCCAACGTGGTAAGACATTGTATAAGGTCTCCATATCTAAAGACAAAAGTATTACGGCGTATACTTTAAGATTAGAGAATGCTAACCAAAGATATTCATCAACTTAACCTTTATTTTTGTAATATGTCTCTCTATTGATACAGATAAAAAAAAAACAGTTAATTCACAATTAACATTAAAAATTAACATGAAAAATAATTTCATTATCAAAGTAAATCACACTGACAATATATCAACTTATCTACACAATCTTTTCGAGAACAACAAAGACTTTCAAAATTGATGTGTCGATTTATATTGTCAGAAATACAGGACAGTCTCTCGAAATAAACAGTAGAAATACGTTTACTGAAAAGGCAAGCAATTTATTCATATTAGAGTAAATTAGTCATTTACAATGTATAAAAAATAAAATATAAGTTACCAATTAAGTGTAAGGAAATAGCGGGGTGAATTTACTAATTCATCCATTGCAGAAAGAAGACAAGCATACGTCTAGATAAAGAGCACCGGATACAGACGGTGTCAATTAACTGTTTAAATGATTTTCTTAAGTGACTAGACTCTCTAATTTGAAAACCCCCGGAACAATTGTTTAAGATAAGCGCATGCGCGCAACATATCAGGAATTTATATAAACACATCAATAATGTGAGTGAAGCATTCAATACACAAATGCACACATTAATATTTCTGAAATATACGAATATATGAAAACTGTTCATAAATACGTAGTTACACTTTATATAAAAGACAAATGTAGTATACTTCAGCAGATCTCATGTAAATAACGTTGGCCAACATGGTGTTGCCTGGAACATAAGCAACGCTACCCAATATAAGGTTTCTGAGACCTATGCAAGAGTAAGCTTTGGAATCTTAGTTGGCATGTGATGAGAATTCATTTACAATAACACACATACACATACTCAACCACACACACACGCACGCACACACATATACACGTAGACACACACGTACACACATACACACACACACATATATATATATATATATATATATAGTCGTTTCTGAAGCCTCAACAATGCAGATGGGTAAATCTCCGGGTAACAGAATCAGGTGGTAATGAGAGAGAGATGTAAGAGGAGGCGTAGAAAGAGACGTAGAGAGGGTAAAGGAACGTAGGAAAAGTGTATCGAATCGGTCCTCTATTTTCTAATGTCTTTTTGTATGTAATTGACGTAATCCTGTTGTCGTATGGAACTAATTCTGCAATTAACACCTGATGAAATCATCTACGTTTTGCATGTTGATCGGATGATAAGACTGAGCCACCGAAATATTCATAATGCGTTCGCGTAATTGAAATTCTGAAGACCAGTCATTTGGCGTCCTAATTCTCCAGATCTCAATCCACTAGACTAGTATGTATGGACCACCGTTGAGAAAAATGCCAATGAACACCACCATAGCACCAAAGATTTTTTGAAAGCCGCCATAATTCGAGTGTTGTCCGATATGAACAAGAACCACATAATCTGAGCTTGCAAACGATTTCGACCCCGTGTAGAGGCAGATATTTATGGGGGTTTCATTGAATGAAATTATTAAATTGATAATTTAGCTTTATGTTTATTATTTTTATAAGAATACAGTTTTTTTCTGTTATTATATAAGCGTTTTTTTTTAAACTATAAATCTGTCCTCAAATACCGTCCGCACTCTGTATATATGGGGACACGTGTGTGTATGAGAAAATAGAGTGGGAACATGTGCATCTTTTTATACAAGGTTCATTAATGTGCTATGATGTGTTAGCTGTTATATGTGTGCAGACGTAAATCTCCTTTGAATATGTCCAGGTATTTCTACACAATGCGCATGTATTGGCATATTTTCATTAGGTCATGTGTCAAATATCCAATATTGACACAGCAAAGTTGTTGGAACATGTTATAGAATGCATTGTTGGATTTGCTCCAGCATTCTGCACTCTTTAAATTCAAATCCTGCCGATGTGAACTTCGTCTTTCATCTTTTTGAGGTCGATAAAATAATACCAGTCTAGTATTGTGTTTGATTCTAATTTTTTTTAAATGTGTTGATATTAATAAATTTATTAAATATACTTTACGTCTAATGCACAAATATATATCATTCCAAAATATTTATCTCAGCTTACGATACGATATATAAGCATACAAATGCATGACACAATTCCACATAAAATTTCATAAGAAACTTTCTTTTCAGCTGCACTTAAAACAAAAAAGTTTCTTAAATAATAGATATATGCTTTTGAGCAATGTTTGCATATTTTCCTACATGAAACATTATAATACTACTTTCTGTTCTCATCACTCTTGAAATACAAATAGCAATAGTGTCGAGATTAATACAGTTATGTTTTAGCATAGACACACAATGAGAGTGCCTCTGGGAATAAAGTTTTTAATAGGAATGCAACCACACCATAAAAATACAATTATCTTTCTATACATACATTTACCGACAGCCTCTACTGAAATATATATATGTATATATATATATATATATATATTTATATATATATATATATATATATATATATATATATATATATATATATATATATATATATATATATATATATATATATATATATATATATATATGCATTTGCACATACTTACGTACTTACATACACACAAACATATATATATATACATATATATATATGTGTGAGTGTGTATGTAACTATAATATATATATATATATATATATACATGCATACATACATGCATATATACAAATGCACACATACATACAGACATGTATATATAAATATATATAAACTGAAAGACAGGTGAAAAAATAAAATGAATTAGAGCGTGATCTCAATGGGTTATACGAATCAACCTTTCACATATTCAAGTTAAAGTAACATTTCCTTGAATTTTAATTATACTTAAAATGTTACGTTTAATCTCTAGAAGTCTTACATCACACCTGAACAGCCATTTTCATCAACCTCAAGTAACAAAATTGTGTTGCCTTATTAGTACTGCTTGGTATATTAGTCTCATATTTGTTTTATTATAATCAACGTTGTTTTCCTAAATTGTAATTAAGAATATTTAGTCTAGATCATGTGGAAGAATCAAATTTCTAGATCTTTCTATTTCTAATTATATTGAATTTATTAGTGCAATGAGGTGAGAACATTCTGTACAGAACTAAGGAAATAGACTTCTGCTACTGTTGTTTTTATTTTTAAATTCAGAATTTCACGTTCCGCAGAGGTCGATATTTCAGGTAAGTTTCTTCATGACCATTTCTTTGACTTTTCTACCAATAATTTCTAATTTACTACTGTCTATGCAGCTAATATTTGTTTTCGAAGGTGCTTTATTGATTGAAAATATTTACTATGTATGTTGTTGTACAATTATATGTTTTAGTATAAATCTGCAATATGATTATAGAAAATGTGGAAACCGAAGAAATACTGGTGATCGTTCTTCTTTTAGTCTGGCTACCTTCTAACACTGCTGAGCAATGTCTACCAGTACACTTGTTTGAGTGTGTGCACCTCTGTGAGTGTGTGTATGTGTGTGTGTCTGTTTGTGTTTGTATGTCTGTGTGTGTGTATGTGTGTGTTTATATAAACTCGGTGATTAGATTCGAACCACCTATCTATCGCTTACGAATTGAATGTTTAATCGATTGATAAGTACAAAGTCGGTGTGGTGTTCCAAATTAGATTTTTCTAAAATTAGTTATAATAAATGTTTATATGGTTTTCCACTAATTTCCAATTTCTACAATCACATCAGTCGCGTGGCAGATATTTCAACTGACACTTATCATTATCAAGACATGATATGACCACTAACTTCCAATATACTAAGATATCATAAAATCATTCGATATTTTCGATGAGATTTAACTAAGTTATATATTGAATTTATTGTTACGATAAATCATATTGATTTCTAATACAGACGCAAGATCAAAAATTCGGAGAGAACAATATATTTTATCGAAACTTGAAGATGAAAGGCGGGATTCGAACTAAGAATATAATCAAATAATCTAAAAAACATTATTTGCCATTCTACCAATTATGTTAATCTACCGGCCTTCTAGTGAGTACCCCACTAGGCCTGAAAATCGATTAAAGGTATTTGTCATTTGTTTTTTCTTTATTTACAGGGAAATGCGTATATTTGGCAAGTGAAAATGTCTATACACTAAAAATGTGTAAATTTAAATGTACATTTGCCCAGTTTCGGTTACCTCTATTCTGTATAATACAGATATAACTTTATTACATATATATATGGGGGGGCGTGTGTGTGTATGTGTGTGTGTGTGTGTGTGTGTGTGTGTGTGTGTGTGTGTGTGTGTGTGTGTGTGTGTGTGTGTGTGTGTGTGTGTGTGTGTGTGTGTGTGTGTGTGTGTGTACGTGTGGGTGTGTGTGTGTGTGTATATTAATATTATATGAAAGAGAAGAGACGTGGTATTATCAAGTATTACAGTCTGGCTTGATTATAACCGGACTGCCAACATTGAGTTCTATACTATGGCGAGTATATCAGAAACAAAAACAAAATAATATTTCACCTAACTATCTGCCTGAAGAAACACATCAAATAATCGTAACACAACGACCTTGATAGCTTTCAAATGTGCATAACAGGACGATGTGTTAAACTGAAGATGTATACGTAATACCATGTCTCCTCTATTATAATATTGACCCTCCGTCTGATACCATACAGGTTATACCTAATGGTACTCACGGCGTGGAGTACTTAGTTCTGGTTATACACTTTTTACTTGGAATAATTGTATATCCAAGAGATATCAACATGGATGGACCTGTTATTTTTATCTAAAGGCATTTTTTCCAAATCCAACCCGCCCGTCCCTTCAATCTATCTTATTTCTCATTCTTTCTTCTGATAAAGGAATAGCGTCCGAAACGTTAAGACCCTCTTCCTGCTATTTCAAGCGTTAACCTAATATATTCCTTGCATACACTGTAACGATTGTGGTGTTATTTCTGTTTACCTTTTACATATATATATATATATGTGTGTGTGTGTGTGTGTGTGTGTGTATGTATATATATATATATATATATATATATATATATATGTATATATATATATATATATATATATATATGTGTGTGTGTGTGTGTGTGTGTGTGTGTGTGTGTGTGTGTAAGTAAAAGGTAAACAGAAATAACACCACAATCGTTACAGTGTATGGAAGGAGGAATATATTAGGTTAACGCTTGAAATAGCAGGAAGAGGGTCTACACGTTTCGGACGCTATTCCCTCATCAGAAGAAAGAAAGAGAAATAAGATATATTGAAGGGACGGGCTGGTTGGATTTGGAAAAAATGCCTTTAGATAAAAATAACAGGTCCATCCATGTTGATATCTCTTGGATATATAATTATTCCAAGTAAAAAGTGTGTAACCAGAACTTATATATATCCAAGAGATATCAACATGGATGCAACAATGCAGAATCGGCTTATGCGGCTTCATCAGCGGGTATCGCCTAATCAATAACCAATCGATCGACAGAATCCAAACACCAGCCCATGCCGGTCATGACTGTTTGTGACAACCGACACGATAAAGCGATTAGCAGCTGGCAACCGATAGGACTCTATCTCTCAACCAGCCACTGATTTACAAATTTTACGTGGGGACGGGAAGCTAAAAAGAATCAATCTTTTAGTTTCTGGCAGAAATCCTCACCCAACGTGTCTCACACACAAATTATCAAGGGGTGAAAAGATGGCTATTAGAAATAGCAGTTCACATTGATATAAAATAGAATGGTAGCATTCGGTTCATGTCTCCAAGCCCTATGGCTAGAGGAAAGCGATGGTAACAATGGTAGTGCCAAGAAACTTTAACGGACTTTAAATGCGATCATCCATTATATAGCAATATAATAGCGAGCTGAAATGTGTCAGCCACGTGCGTAGATAACCAGTCTAATTCACAACTTAAAAGAGTGAGAGACAAAATTAGTAGCAGGAAAAAGAGTGCATATCAAAACAAAAACACAATAAAAAGTGAAAAATTGTTTAACTTACTCTCAATATTCCGCTCGTTGGGAGATAATAATAATAATAATATATATATATATATATATATATATATATATATATATATAGGAACGAGTAGGACCCCGACGGCTGAGCTCAAGCCGTTTCGACGGCTAATTCTGGACTATTACCCACTCTACTAGCCTAAGTATTGAGTACTTTGGTGCGTTATGGTCCACCTGGTTCCTTACAACATTTCCTTCGTTATATATATATATATATATATATATATATTATTATTATTATTATTATTATTATTATCATGGGTGCTAATATGAGATATGTAGATATAATTGTTTGGTCCGAAAGAATAAACAAGACCAAAGGCTAGATTGATTTATGGGCTGACATGATAATTGGTAGATGTTTGTAGATATTACTGCCCCATCTTGGTGGATTGCCTATAACGATAACTTTTTATCCCGTATATATATATATATATATATATATATATATATATATATATATATATATATTGGCAGTTCAAGATGAAATTCCCTTAGTTTTTATACAATAATTATTTCCCATTAAACAACTAAGAAGTTAACAATTAAACAGAAAACTTATGATTTATATACCGATTCTTCGCCTTATAGACGTTACATTAGCCGGCTTAACTGTAGTGAGAATACAGCTTTAGCCACACAATATTAATTCACTATTCGCTGGCCCCTGACTTGTTCACTTATTCAACCTAACCTTACGCTTCACATCACAGGAGACGAGACCGAAAGGGGATTTAATTGTCAGAATTTAAAAGTATACCTATCAATAACTGAGCACGTATGAACAGAGCTTACATGATATATTAACTACAGCGAATATTTAGCTTAATGATACGTAACATCGCTATAGTCAGAAGAGAATCATAATTTATATCATCCGATCAATAAACGCCAATTAATTCTAGAACTATAAAAAAAATGTTGCATCGAACGAGGTTTTCATTTAACCGAAAGGAGAAGCAGATTCTAATGTTTCGAACTGGGCTCTGCATGAGAGGGGAAATATAAGGTATGTGGTGAGATGGTTATGTATAAACCAGAAATATATAATAAAGGGAATAGAACAGAGAAGGAAGATGCAGTGGGACTATAATACCATATGACCGGTATAGGTGAATGGATGAAGCGGATGAAATTATAAAATTATACTTACCTCTAAATATACTCACACAAGTACAATGGCAGAATGACACGTATATTATGTATAGACAGAACATATAGATATACTTATGGAAAAGTGCGAGGTAAAAAGGCTGCTTTCATAATTAATGGAGAATCTGTAGTCGAGTCATTAGCTCTGGCCATCTATGATATTGGAACCCTTAACTAGAATTTGAACTAAGAATAGAAAATTCCGAACAGATATCTGACGCATTAACAATTCCGTTAATCAATTTTGACTTTATGTTATCGACCCACGGAATGTTGAAAGGCAAAGTTGTTAATGGTGGGATTTTAACACAGATTTCAGAAAACCTGAATAAATCCCAGAATATATGAATCTCTTAATTGACCGTCTTTATTACTTACTGTATAATAAAACTAGAAATACTGAACAATTGTTATTTATGTTTTATTCTTGCATAGTAATGTGTATGTCTGTGAAATCTTGGATTTAAGAGATAATTTCTGTGTGAATATGAATTTATACTTGATTTTAGATCGAATTCAGACTATCGATAAGATATATTAATTTACTGTCAGGAAAAAGAATTCCTTACACATGTTATGTGTTTCAAATCTTTATGGTTTCCTGAGATTTCAGGCAAATATTGTTGGTGAACACTTACATAACAACACAGATTTTTTTATCTGCCATAGGTTCTAACGCTAAAAAGATAAAGAAAAAACATGGTATTCTGATTTGACATTAATGTTTTTCCTTCGTTGTTTCTGACGTGTTAGAGAAAATACTGATTTAATATATAAGTATTGTTATGCACATTTTGCTACTTTTGGTGTGAATAAATTCGTTTATTTCAATCTGAAAGAATTCACAGATGAAGATATCTTTGCGAAGACCCAACTCCACTAATATTTAATAGATCGACTTCAATAGTCAGTATCACCTTGGAGAAGATTAAATGCCCAGCAGCTTCACACTACTTTTCTTCTGCTAGAACCGAGATTTTATATAATTTGTTTCCATGGTACACGAATGTTGGTTATTATTTTCTGCATGAGAACTAAAAAATCTGGCTTCACCTCTTAGGGAAGCTATTGGTAGAACAACTTACCTACAAAAGTGATTCTCAATGATTCTATAATATTGAGCTAGCTTTGATTCTGAAGTCCATGCTCGTAACTCAAATTATTACCACATTCTTAGCAAATATTCATACAACACATTGCTATTTCTAGATAAACGTATCTCTTAGAATTTATTTATGCTGAATTTCGTCATTCATGTTTGAGCCATTTTGCTTATAATAAAACAAAGATTATATGTGTAATGGGGTCAAACTATTTACTGGCAGAGAAGCTGTTCCCGGCTGACAGGCATTTACAGTTCATAGTTAATAATGATTACTGAGTTAAGCACAAGGCTAACAATTTTGGGGTTTGGAAAATTCGATTAAATCCCGTAGGGATGAAAGGCAAAGCTAATCTTGGCGGGATTTGAACTCAGAGCGTAAAGGGCCGTAACTCTGTGTTTCAAAGCATATTGTCCGACACTCTACTAATACTACCAATCCACTGCCCCTTTTAGGTTTATATTTAATAATTGTTTCTACTTTTGGCACAAGGCCAGTAATTACCCAGTGTATTACTGGTACTTTATTTTATCGACCCCGTAAGGATGAAAGGCAAAGTTAACCTCGACGGGATTTGAACTCAGACCGTAAAGGGGCGTAACTATGCTGGAAAGCATGGCGTCCGACCCTCTACCGATACTGCCAATACACAATAATGATGACCAGAAACTTCGTAAGATTATTTTCTGTTTTTAGACGAAGATTATTGTTTTAATGGTGTTAATATAATGTTTTCGTATCATCCATTTCTCACGTCACTTCCGGTCTCCTCTTCGTTAGGCTGCTAGTTAACATAGTTTTACCCCTTTTTATTATTGACCTCCTCCACCTTTGGGCAAAAAGAATGATAGATAAAGGGAATGACATGGTCATTCAGCACGGTCATTCTACATAAAATAATAATTTCTAGTATAAGTACAAGACCTGCAATTTATGGAGGAGTAAGTCGAATATATCGACAAAAGTACATAACAGATACTTTATTTTATCATCCAGAACGATTAAAGGCAATCTTAATCTCGGAAGGATTTGAACTCAGAACGTAGAAAGTCGTAACTAAACCCTAGAAATCATTTTATCTGTCTGACGCTCTACCAATACTACCAATATAACGTTGTTCTTCTTCTTTGACCTCTTATTCTTAAGAGCTTCTTGCGGGTAGAGCCCTCAAACACTCCTTCCAGCGGGTCATGTCAGAAGCAACCGTCTCCAATTTATTCTGCTGGATCTCCAAGCAAGACCAGCAGGGCTCAAGGATATAATCCAACCATCTTACTTGGGTTATACCTGGGTCTTCTTTCGGTAAGTTTTGCCAGAAAAATCTGTCGAATGAACTTTTTCCTGAGACATTCTAACCACATGCCCGGCCATAGTATTGGAGCTGTGATCTCTCAATTCGGAGAGCTAGTGGTTCTAACTGGAGTAACCCTCTGATCTCCGACCTACGCACTCTATCGAACGCATTTTGGCCACTTGTGTTCGCGATCGTAATCTTTCGGACATTATGCAAGATTCATGACCATTGGTAAGGGTTGGCACGAATAACGAATTGAAGATAGCAAGTTTGGCTTTTACACATACCTCCATTCTTCTGATTACCGGATACTGAAGCTGATGCATTACTGCAGTAAATCTTGCGATTCTTGCACTTAATTCAGCCCCTTTCCTCACATCACTCGGGAACATGGCCCCGAGATACTTAAATTCCTCCACCTATTTCAGTGGAACTCCATTCATTTGTAGAGTGCACTGTACGGGATTCCTTGAGAGTAGGAGTGTCTAAGTTTTCTCAGCACTGATTTTTATTCCAGCCATGCAGCATTTGGCATGAAACCTATCAAGTGCAAGTCGGAGATCACCTTCTGTCGAGTAAACTAATAACATGGCATCTTAAAATTCCAGCCGACTGATCCTTCACCCAGCCGTCGTGATACCACTTCCAACACGATTGCTTATGTCAATCCTGTTCATTATGAACAAGAGCAGTACGCACTCTTGGCGGAGTCAGACTCCCACATTGAATGGTTTTAATTTAGCACAATTTATCCGAACACATATACTCTGGCATTCGTATAGATACATCAGGGCAACAAGAAGCTGACCATCGATCCCATACTCCTGCAGAACCTTCCACAACAGGTCCTGGGGAACGCGATCGTATACATTTGCGAGGTCTACAGAGAAAGAAAATACCTCTTGGTAATACTCACATGATTTCGCCAAGACCTGTCACAGTGTGTTATTTGGTCGGCTGTGCTGCGTCCGGGACGAAAACCATACTGTTCATCAACGCCTTCACAATCCTAAATTATATCTTTGGTTTATATCTATTTATATCATTATAAAAGAGACAAAATACAAGATAGGAATTTAATATAATATCACGGTAAATTACATGTCTGCCTCCTTCCAATAACTGGTCATTCGATTTGCTCGAAATAACAGCCAAAATCTTCCCTAAATGCCATCATATCGTAGATAAAACGGGAAGGAGATATTGTTAAAGCTGAACCTGTACTCTCTGTGTTTGACTGAAAGATGTAGTACATTTGATCATATAGTTAATCTGAGGTGAAAGAGCAATACATTTCGAATTGTTAATCTCATCAGCAAGAGAGCAAACTAAACCTATCTTAGTTCGTTCTAACTGAAGTAATGATATTTCTCTTTTATTCACAGTTAAATAATATACCATCTAATAAGCAGTGGATACAGCATACGTATATTACTCCTGGAGGGATAACGGGAAAGTTCTCGTCGGTGGAAATTGAGCATGTAAGCAAGAGGGACCAAAGCAGATATAGTAATGCATTCAGGTCGGTATGATCACGGTTATCAATACCTCCTTAATTTCGCACACGTGTACAATATTCATTTGCACAAGTCCAGTAAATTTGAGGGGAATGGCAAAGTTGATTAAATCAGCCTCAGTACTTAACCAGCACTGTGTTCTATCGACTCCAGAAGGATGAAAGGTAAAACTGACCTCGGTGAGTTTGACCTCAGAATGTATAGAGCCAGAACGAATACAGCAATGACATTTTACAGTATGTTCTACCAATTCTGCCAACCCATCACTCTCAATGATTTCTGACAAAGACACAAGGCAACACATTTGGGTTTGGATGAAACAATCGTCGATTAAATCTACCCCAGTAATTGACTGTTACTTCATTTTGGCGATCCCAAATAGATGAAAAAGGACGTTAAACCACCATGTTAGCATTTGAACTCAGAATAGAAAACAAAAATATGTTTAAAAGTTAATATGTTTGAAATCCTATATAGGAAAAAGACCTCAAATAATTCCAAACGCAGGGGATTACATCTTACTATATTTTATCAACCCTGGAAGGATTAAAAGTAAATTTGACTTCGGCAGGAATTGAACTCAAAATGTAAAAAGCATTAATTAATTGTTGCAAGGCTTTATTGTCCAAAGTTGTTACGAATATGCTAAACGACCACCATATTCAATTCCAGCTTTATACTTTACAACAAGGCAATAAAGTTGAATGGGTCCTAGTTTATTACTGAACTATTTCATTCTCCTTTGGAGACACATACTCTCACAGAGAGCATAGCTTTTACACCATCCCTCTTCCTCCCTTTTACATTCACAAACACTCACACAGAGCTTTGTGCAAAAGTTTAAACATTGTTTGATTTTTGTTTTTCGCCGTAGAATTTTCGCCATCCAACTTCCTTCGTTTTAACTCATTCATCTCACGAAAGGAGTGACACACGGACGGACACGATTCGAATTTTATTTATATAGATAACACGGCGAATTGGCAGAGTGGTTAGAACGTCGAATAGGATCATTTGCAATGTTTTCCCGGCTCCCTCCATTCTTTCAGTTCAAATCCCGTCGTAGTCCACTTTGCCTTTTATCCTTTCGAGGTAGATAAAAAAAGAACCAGTCCAGTACTGATGTCGTTTCTTCTTCTATATCTCATTCTGACTTCCCCCTCCTCTCTCTCTCTCTCTCTCTCTCTCTCTCTCTCTCTCTCTCTCTCTCTCTCTCTCTCTCTCTCTTTCTCTCTCTCTCTCCCTCCCTCTCTCTCTCTCTCTTTCTCTCTCACTAACTCTCTATCATCATTTCCCTCTCATTCGCTGGAAGAAATCGGCTATATTAAGACATATAAAGAAGGTAGGCTCTCAAGGTTTAATGAATCCCTATGATTCCAATAGGAGTTATGAG
>OZ024742.1:46571504-46639004 GCA_964016885.1 Eledone cirrhosa | reverse complement strand
CAACTCCAACTTCCGCAGCAGTCATTACATACAGAAGGGAGGAGAGAGGGCACCCCTGTCGGATGGACCGCGCGATTTCGAACGGCTCCAAGAGGTAGCCGTTCACCTTGACCCTAGAGCAGATGCGGCTGCTGTGCATGGCATTGATCCAGCCGCTGAAAATGGATCCGAAGCCTGCCGTCGCTAGCACCGCATCCAGGTAACCATGGTCGACACTATCGACGGCCTTAGATTGATCCAAGTTGATCAAGGCCCCACCGAAGCCGGGTTCGTTCCCAACCCTCTCTATGATGTATCGCATGAGGTGGAGGTTGTCGTGAATGGACCTGGACGGGATAGCACACGTCTGCGTATCTCCCACCAGGTTGCCACGACAAGCGCCATCCTTTTTGCTAACATCTTTGCTAAATGCAGAGTTAAAGATTTTGGCCGAGTTATGGGCCTGAAATTACTTACGTCCCCCTTGTTCTCGTCCTTCATCACTAGCGAGACTACGCCCTTGGTCACAGAACAGGGAATTCTCCCATTCTGTTGCCAGTTGCAGTAGACCGCCTCGAGGAGATCGGGGAACAAGTCCGCCATAGCTAGATATAGTTCGTATGGAAGCCCATCGAGACCCGGGGATTTGCGTTTGCAGCACGTTCCCTATTTCAGCAGCTGAAATCGGCCCCTCGCAGGACTTCGCCTCCTCGTCCGAAAGACGCGGCAGGCCGTCGAGGTAAGGACCGAAGTCCACATCCCCATCCGGCCTCCCACCCCTCCCGAACAATGGTGCAAAGTGCCTTTGAAAGGCCTCGCACATCTGCTTAGGTTCAAGGATCACCCGTCCATCCTGGTCTCGCAAAGATCGGATAATGGATCTGCTCCCTCTTTTGGCTTCTGTCACGCGGGCCAGCTAACAGCTTTGGTCGCCTCATTTCATAGAGCACGTATTTTGCTTCGGACAACGCAGCATTCGTCTTCGCGTCAAAGAACTGGCCCAAGGCCGTTCTCGACGCTAGCACTCTGGCCACGTCGCCACTTCTAATTGCCTCTTCTACACTATCTACCAACTCCCTTTCCTTCCTATTACTATCTGAGGCTAACTCCTTACTAAATCCTATTGAAACTACTCTACTCTCTCTTTTGAGAGATCCCCACCACCTGACCTGCTGTTGACGATCGCTCCCGTCAACCGCTCTTTAACTAAAGTACTAATCCGGTCCCTGTACACTTTACTTGCCGGTAAGGACAAGTTCAGTTTCCAGTAACCGGGTCCCTGTCTATGAGTTCTATCAAGGTTGAGTATGCAGGTCACTAATTTGTGATCCGAATAGCCAACCATTAGCATCTCTGGACAGCTTAAAAGGTCGCTATCCTTATTTATAACTAGGATCCTATCTAGGTACGACCTAGATGATCCGCTGCTGTTTGCCCAAGTCCAGGCTGGCGCAGTCGAAAAATCTAGTCGATATCTATCGGCCAGGTCAAATCGGCCGATTAACTCCTTGAGGCTGTTACAGCCCCCTCTATCGGGACATGCCCCTACATAATCCCAACGTGCATCTAGGATACCATTCCAGTCCTCCACTAAAAGTAAGGAGCGAGACGTCCCCAGAAAAGTCTCCAGGCGTTGGAAGAAGTCCGGCCGCGCTGACCCAAAAGGGGCGTAGGCGGCGACCAGCCTAAAAGCTCCGCCTTCACCACTGCCAACGTCTAAAACCACCAGTCGATCCTCCGGGGCCAGGTGTACCGTCTGTGCGGCGAGACCCAGATGTTTTTGCAGAAGTACGACAACCCCACTCCCACCTCCAGGCTGACAGAGAGATGCGTGCATCTCAAAGTCGTCAAAGGTGGGGGCTAGCTGCCGCACGCTGCTGATCCGGGCCTCGCAAATGACCATCACATTTATACAGCGTGACCTGAGGTCATTTAGAAGTTTTGCTTGCTTCCAATATGAGCCCAGGCCACGCGCATTTAGACAAGCCACTCTCAATACAGCCATGTTGGTGGTAAAGAGAAAAAGGGGGCTCCTACCTCTCTGCGTCCCGGGGACCAGGCCGCACAATTTCCATAGGGGTGGGGGAGGGGTTGTTGGGTGCGGTGGTGGTTTGTGGTGGTTTGGGGACATTAGAGTTTGGTGGGGTTGGGGTGTTTGGTGTGGTGTGGGTGTCTGGGGTGGGGGTGTGGACATTTTTCAAGAGGACTCGATTCATTGGTTTTACACAGGGGAGGGAGCACTTACTCAGGAAAATTGTATTTTAGTTCTATATAAATGTCTATCGGAGTTTTAATCATTTTTAAATAAGGGTTCTCTGTGTCCCTCGTGAAATTTGGCCCTTCGGTTTGCACCGAAGAGTTTTGTTCAATTTTGTTTACAGGTTTTATTTTTTTGTGTTGAAGTATGTGTATAGCTGTGTCTGTGTAATTTTTGTTGGTTTTTGTTCTGTATTTTTTTGTGTTTTGTTTTGGGGAGGGGTTATTTTCCTTTGTGTTGGTGCGGTGTATTTTCTTTTTTTTCGCTTTATTTTTTGGAAGGGTTCCCCCTCGTCTTCTGACGTTAAGGGATCCTCTTCCATGTTGGAGGTGAGGGGTATAGTTTGGGGCTTTGTTATGTATGTTGTTGGAGTTGTTTTAGGTTGGGAGGGGTTGGGTAGGACCGTGTTCAGTTTTTTGTTGACTTGTTGTGTTTGTTGTTTTGGGGGTGGTGGTGGTGGTGATTGTGTTTTTGTTTGTGGAGTTGTTATGGATGTGGAGGGGTTGGGTGGGTCCGTGTTCAGTTTTTTGTTGACTTGTTGTGTTTGTTGTTGTTGTTGTGGTGGTGGTGGTGGTGGTGTTTTTGAAGGTGTTTGCAGTAAAGGTCTTTTAGTTTGTTGAGTACAGGCAGCCCTCAGGTGACGTCTGCCTCCACAGAGGTAACAAGCGGGCCGCCTACCCTCAACTGCAATGTTCAAAAATTGGGAGCCTTCCAGAGACACTCTTTGGGGTATCTTTGCGATACGTTCTGGTTTCATTCCAATCAGAACCTGTATGCCTATACCGCCAAAGTGGCCCTGGTGGCTTTGCCTATATCAAGGAGTTCATCTTTGTCGTCCAGTATCCCTCCTAGTATCAATCACATATTTGTATTTGGGTGTATACCGGAGATTGTTATTTTTTGAGTTTTCTTCCCCATGTTGGTGGGGAAGAAAGTGTACTGTTTGGACACAATTGGTAACACTGAGTATTTTTGGGCCACCAATTGGTCCTTCATCAAAATTGTCAGACTCCCATATAACTTCCCTCTCTCAATAAAAATGTCCTTCAACGCGTCTTTTAACACCAGCTCAATTTCCCGTAGCGAAATTGAGCTGATTTTTTCGACGCATTTGATATAGTTCTAAAATTAATTGTCCTTAGGACCGTGTCTCTTTCACCAAAGCTCACCTGTTTTCTCCCCTCTTTTAGCAATTCTGCTGCATTACTGATGTCAACTGGGGTGAAAGTTTCGATCTCTTTAACGACCTGGGCAAAGGATATTCGTGTAGTGGGGTCTTTTTTGTGTTTCGTTGCTGTTGTTCTTGTTTTCTTGGGTGTTTGCGTTTTGATTGTTGTTGTTTGCGGTACAGTTTTGGGGGGTTTTCACCCATTTTTTCGGGTTTTGAGTTCACATTTATGTTGTTTTCTTTGTCATTGTTGCTGCTGTTTTCGCTTTTGAGTGTGTTTGTGTTATTTTCTTTGTTATTTATAGTAAATAATGTTTATGTTACATTTGCAGGTAATGTTTTCAGGTAGGTCAAAGGCATACCAATAGATGGGAACTGTAGCTCACTCCTGGCGGATTCATATTTATCCTCCTGTGAGTTTGACTATCTAGAGGGTTTAAGGAAGCTTAAAAGAATAAGCTTAATTAGGCAGTTGGGTGAATGCTGTAGGTATATCGATGATATATCTGTTCCTAATTATAGGCACTTCAAGAGTTTACTGCACAAGATCTATCCGAAAAGTTTAGAGGAGAATAGGAATGGATGTGACGTTAGCAAGTTTAATTATTTAGACGTCACTATCGAAATAGGCTGTGAGAAGATAGTTACAAAGTTCTGCCAAGGACTTTAGCTTTAAAGTGACTTGGGTGTCTTTTGCATCTAGCTAGACGCCAATATCTGTAGGATACAACGTGTTTTCTAATCAAGTTACACGTTATGGTAGGATAAGTAGACTGAGAAATGTTTTTACGGAGCTACAAAATAAATTTTTTAAACTAATGGTAGGACAGAAATACAAGAAGAAATTTCTGATATGGCGTTTTGATAGGTGCCTTTCTAAAAGGGAGATTCTGGGAAAATTTTGAGTTATTTTTAGGTTGTTAATGAGAGGCATAGGACTTTGAAATTAGCTTATTTGCATTAAAGTAATAAAAGCTTAGCGTATTTAAAAGAGATTCCCCAAAAAATTTGGGGTGATTAGTTTCAGTTTGCTTTGAAAAACGTATGGCTGGGAATTTAATTTAATTTAATCTTGATTTTTATTTATTTGCTTTGAAATCTTTTCTGGTACCCCACCGCACCCCTCACCCCCATTCAGCTTCCTGTTTACATAAAAGCTAGTCTTTGAATGTCCAATTCATATACCAACACGCGCCCATAGAAGCCACACGCACGCAAACACGCACACACACACACACTCACACACCACACACATGAATATATATATGTACATACACGTGCAAAGCTGCCCTACATATTATACTCCAAAACCCAGATACGCCCATACACCAAAAAATAAGGCCAATGCACCCATCATCTCATAAATCACAACAAACACTATATATATATATATTTTTTTTTTGTTACATTGCCAGTCTGAAGAACAGACTGATAATGGATTCGGGTCAATAACTCCTATGGGTGACCCTAAGCCAATTCACTGCGAAACGCGCGTAACAGTTCGATACACAATGAAATCTAAATACATGTAAACGAAATTTCACCAATTAAAAAAAATATATAGATATATATATGCATATGTATGTATATGTGTATATATATATATGTATATATATATATTTTGTTTCTGAATTTGTTTAGCAAGATTCTTTATCTGAAAACGTGAGTTAAAACCGATATTGTTATGCTTTGGGAGGGTCATGTTGCCAATAAGAAACACACGCACCAGTCGCTTTCACTCCAATTTATTATAAATTAAATTTATAAATTTAGGAATTTATAAATTTCCGGTTGGTTGGTTGGTTCCACCACCAGACGATTGTTCATATATTGTCAAAGTTCTTTCGTTACACATTCTGTGACCTCTTCAGTGACTGGGGATTCTTTTCTTTGTTTTTGTGCCTCTTCTTTGTTCTGTCCTACGCCATCTTGTCCTACAAAAACGAGATGGCGTAGGACAGAACAAAGGAGAGGCACAAAAACAAAGAAAAGAATCCCTAGTCACTGAAGAGGTCACAGAATGTGTGACGAAAGAACTTTGACAATATATGAACAATCGTCTGGTTGTGGAACCAACCAACCAACCGGAAATTTATAAATTCCTAAATTTATAAATTTAATTTATAATAAATTGAAGTCAAAGCAACTGGTGCGTGTGTTTTTATTGGCAACATAACCCTCCCAAAGCATAACAATATATATATATATATATACAATAATGAGAGGTATACAAATATATGTGTATACATACATATACATGTATATATAAACATATATTTTTCACAAGTATGTGAGATTGTATGTTGTCGACCTTAACCAGTGTTACTCTATGATTATCAGAGACAAGATAATCGAAATAATTAAATTGACACAATATCAGAGTTATGTAAAATATTATAAAAAGGAATAACAGATACAATATACCTATTTTTTCTTTAGTCCCGACTGTACAGTTTCGCTGGTCACTATGCAAAAATGTTATATCATAGATATGTAACATTGTTGTGAGGTAAGCCAGCTTGAGGTGCTCTGTTGATAAGCTGGCTTACCTCACAACAATGTTACATATCTATGATATAACATTTTTGCATAGTGACCAGCGAAACTGTACAGTCGGGACTATAGAAAAAATAGGTATATTGTATCTATTATTCCTTCTTATTTTATAATATTTTACATAACTCTGATATTGTGTCAATTTAATTATTACGATTATTTTGTCTCTCATAATCATAGAGTAACACTGGTTAAGGTCGACAACATACAATCTCACATACTTGTGAAAAATATATGTTTATATATACATGTATATATATATGTATACACATATATTTGTATACCTCTCATTATTGTCTCTAACTCCCTCACGGTAGAGTAACCACGGAAGTATAGTGACTGCTTTCAAGCAAACACTATATACACTTCTAGTCAACCTTACCACCCTTCTGTAGCCTATGTATCATAGCAATATCTCCCTCCGCCTTCTGAGATATTTTCACTGCTACAAGGGATTAATCCCCTTTCTTGACCGGTGTATCACGTGATAGAGTTTCCCTCCGCCTTTCTGAGATTTTCTCGCATGCTACGGACGTATGTAGTTAGGCCTCTTCCCTGAGGTGCTCTTGATAAGCTGGCTTACCTCACAACAATGTTACATATCTATGATATAACCTTTTTGCATAGTGACCAGCGAAACTGTACAGTCGGGACTAATGAAATAAATAGGTATATTGTATCTATTATTCCTTTTTATAATATTTTATATATATATATATATATAATATATATATATATATATATATATATATATATATAAATTATTATTATTTTAACAATAACACCGACAGCGTCAATGAAGGCGGTGGATCGGTAGAGGATCGGTAGAGGATCGGACACCATGCTTTGACGCATAGAGTTATGGCCCTTTCCATTCTGAGTTCAAATACCGCCAAGGTTTGCCTTTCATCCTTACGGGGTCCATAAAATAAAGTACCAGTAATGCACTGGGTAATTGCTGGCCTTGTGCCAAAAGTAGAAACAATTATTATTATTATTATTATTATTATTATTATTGAGTCTGAACGGACGTCTTTTTGCTCGCTCCCGTAAGTTCACTTATTTACCTATCAAAACTGATTTATTGAATTTTTGTTGTTGTGTAAGGCATACAAGCCCTTGGACTTTGCCCTGTGAAGGGGAAAGAATAATATTTGTGCCTTTTGGCCCAAATATTTGAACTTTTTTACATTTTAAAAAATTATCGAAAAAAAAAAACAAAAAAAAAACATGGCTGAGCCACGCCCCCAGCGATATGTCTGCTGTCGTGCGACAACGACGTAGAAGTTGAGAGGAACGCTATGGCGAAATTAACAGAAATTCATAACACAAACACCACCACAAACAATGTAAACAAAGACACCAATGATACCAATGAGAACTGTAATTTTGAAAAATGACAGTAACAGCGACAACGAAAATACAGATAACAAAAAAAAATGACAAATGCAACAACAATATCAACACCACTAGCATGTAAACAAATAGTGACAACACCAACAGCAACAATACCAACTTCACCGAGAACAACGGTGGCACCAAAGACAACAATTTTAACAGCGACAGTGATAACAACAGCACCAACAAGAACAACGACAACAACACCCACAACGACAACAAGAAGAACACTTTCGCTGTGGCAGCAAAAAAGAGACCATGCTTCAACATGGACCTCTCAAACAAAGATGAAAAGTTGGCCCAGGCATGGAAGCTCATCAAGCAAAAGAAAACCTGGGCCAACTTAACTGTCCCGGTAGAAGCTATTGAGGCAATGGAGCGCAGAACAGTGCATTGTAGGTGCATCTCAGCACAAACCAAAAGGGTAGCTTTAATCCCACAAGCAGATGTCGAAGTCGCGCTGAGGTGCATCAGAGAAGACACCGAATACATAGCGAGAGGCAGACAGTACGGCACCATTTCGGTGCTGTTCAAGCCCTCGCTATGAAACAAGCTATGACCCCTTGCAAAACCAGCAAGGTCATAATGTACTCCTCCCACATAGGAAAAAGAACGGCCCGTCTCCGCATTCCCAGAATCCCACCAGGACTTGACATGTGGTGGCTTCTGGGATGTGTGATTGTGGAGGGTACGGATACCGTCCCGACAGAAGTGACCAGAACGGCCAGAGAGGACTGGTCCGGGGTTGACCTGGAGATCCTTCTCCAGATCAGGCCCGAGAATGTGAAGACAATCCCGGATCACATCCGCCTTCAGAATGGGAAGCTCATTCATATTATGACCGAGGGCAAAATGCCGCATTGTTTTGTTTGTGGGGAAAAAACCCATTTGCGAGCCTTCTGCCCTCAACTGATGAAAGATGCAAGGGGTCGAAAGGCTCCACTGCTGCCGACGCCGGGGCGAGGACCACAACCAACACCAGCACCGGCAAAACCACCAACAACACCAATAGAAAAACCACCACCAACATTGACCACCCAGGAGGGAAACGAGTAAAGTTCTCAAATTCCCCCTCCCCCCCAAAATAACATACACCAATAGAACCATAAACACACACACAGACACACTTACAGACACAGACCCCTCATCTACCAGTAGTGAAGATGAGGGAAAACCAAAATCCCCCAAAATACAAAAAAGAAAACACAAAAAGAAAAAAAAAACTCAACAAAGCACAAAATCACCCACAATAAAAAATGCAGACACCACCCACGCAAACATCTCTCCAATAACACTAACATCAACACCACCATCACCATCACCAGAATTCCCCAAACGCAAACAACCTAAACAGACGCAAGAACAAATACACACACAAACATCTGAAACCACAGACACCGCACTCACAGCAAACACAGATACAACTGAAACAACACCACCAAAACCATCACCACTACAGCCACAGAAACAAATAAAATCACACCAACAAAACATACAAAACTTCGTGCTCGTCAGGAGGGCCAACAAGGAACTGGTGGCCCTCGTAGCACGAAGTGAAAATATACAAAAAAGAGGGGGACATTTTCAAATCGAGCACATTTCGCGTTTATACAAAGAAATACGAGACAGCTTTCCTCGGGACGTGGGAACCCCGAACGTAAAACCTACTTCAAGACTTTTAAAGGGGTTCGCAAAAGAAACCCCACTAACTATGGAGGTCGAACCACCCGACCTTCACAAGAGAGCGAAATGTAAGTAAACCTTTCCTCTCTCTCTATTTTTAACCTGCCAACATGGCCGTATTAAGAGTAGGAAGTTTAAATGTTCGATGCCTGGGATCGTCCTGGAAGCAGGGTCACCTGCTCAACGACCTCAGGTCTCTAGAAATGGATGTAATTGCCGTCAGCGAGACCAGGATTTCCGACACGCGCGCGCTAGCCCCCATTTTCGACGATTATCAGATCTTTGCATCTGTTAGCCGGCTGGGAATGGGAGGTGGGGTGGCAGTGCTGTTTAGGAAAGGCCTGGATCTTGAGGTAAGGTCGATCTTCCGGGATCCGGACGGAATGTTGGTGGTCCTGGACGTGAACAATAACGAAGGTGGTGCCTTTAGACTGGTGGCCGTCTATGCTCCTACTGGGGCAGGACCGCCGGACTTCTTTAGACGCCTGGAAGCCTTTCTGGGTACGTCTCGCCGTTTACTGTTAGCGGATGTGTGAGGCCTTTCGCCAACATTTTTCTCGGTTGTTCGTGGGAAGTGACGAGTCAGAGATGGTGGCGGACTTCAGTTCCTACGTCGATGGCTTGACGCAACCCTCGACGGCTGACGCTGGGCGCTGTGAAAGGCCAATTACTTCAGCCGAGGTTCAGGATGCCCTTGTCGGCTGCATGAGGCGCAAGTTACCGGGCTTGGATGGTCTGCCCTACGAGCTTTACGTAAATATGCCAGACTTGTTCTCCAGTCTCCTCGAAACCCTCTACTGCAACTGGCAGCAAAAAGGGAGTATTCTCAGTTCTGTGAGCCGGGCGTAGTGACGCAGATAAGGAAAGACGAGAACAGGAGGGACACATTAGACAATTTCAGGCCTATAACTCTGCTCAACACAGAGTTTAAGATTTTGGCCAGGGTGTTAGCGAAGAGGTTGGCGCTTGTCGTCGGGTATTTCGTTGAAGAGGCGCAAAATCGCGCAATCCCAACCAGGTCCATACACGACAACCTCCACCTAATGCGATACATCATAGAGAGGGTAGGGTGTAAACCTGGCTTCGGTGGGGGCTCTGATCAATTTAGATCAATCGAAAGCATTCGATAGGGTCGACCATCGGTACCTGGAGGCTGTCCTCAAGGCTGCTGGCTTCGGCCCCGTCTTCAGAAGCTGGATTGCTGCAATGCACAGCGGCACCTGCTCGGTGGTCAAAGTTAATGGTCCCCTCTCGGAACCGTTTCAGGTCTCCCGATCGGTCCATCAAGGGTACCCTCTCTCCTCCCTTTTGTACGTATTGACTCTGGAGCCTTTACTGCGGAAGCTGAAGCTGTTGCATAGCATCCCGCTCGAACCGGGACGTGGAAAGGCTGTGTCGGCTTATGCGTACGACATGACCGTGATGGTGTCGGACACCTCAGAAATCGAGGTGGTCGGCAACTAATTGGAAGAATATAAAAGGTTGACGGGAGCAAAACTTAAGCCGGAAAAGTCGGTGGGCTTGCAACTCGGCACCTGGAGAGGCAAGTCCATGCCGTCCAACAGCATCGTTAGGCGCTGGACGGACGGACCGGTAAAGTTGCTCGGGGTTTGTCCTTAATGTCTACTTTGTGTAAACCCTTGTGGTTAATAAAGAAAGCATTATTATTATTATTATTATTGGAAGGACTTTCGGGCCGGGGCCTATGGACAACTTCCAGAAATCCCTGGCTTGGCAGTGCTACCGGGGTGCTTTGCCAGTTCGGGATAAACTCTACATGCATGGAGGTGCCGTCAGCCGGGCATGTCCGAGATGCGCACAGGGCGACGAAACCGTCCTGCACGCACTCGTCCAGTGTCCGAGCATTGCTGACTTGTGGGTTTATGTCGAACACCTGCTGTCACGTGTAGGACGGATCCAGCTATCAGCTGAGTCCATTGTGAGGATTGCCCCGCCCTCTTCCTTTAGCCGGGAAGGGCAGGCAGTTTTTATCTGTCTGGTACCCGTGGCGAAAGAGATAGTATTGTGGATACGTTTGAAAGGGCTGAAGATGAGCACTTACCCCTTCGGTGATGCCCTGATTAACTTTTTCAAATTTCATTTGAAAAGGAAAATCAGGGTAGAGAGGGAAGTGCTCTCTTCCCAGCATTTTGTTGAAAGATGGGTGAGAGAAGCAAGTATGGCCCGAATGAATGGGCCTTCTCTGAGTATGTGTCAGTAAATTAGAGGTGGAAAACTGTGAGAGGGCACTTGCCCTGGTGGTCAGGGTCACTGTGGTCTTTTAATGGGCTTTCTCCACAAATGACCCTCGGAAGTCTCCCCCCTATTGGGGAATTTTTCTTTGTTATTGTATTACATCCTCTGTTTTTTACACGCAGAAATGCCCATTTGTACCGTCCTGTATTGTCCTGTACTGTCCTTAATGTCTACTTTATGTAAACCCTTGTGGTTAATAAAGAAAACATTATTATTATTATTATTATTATTATTATTATTATTATTATTGTTATTACTCTTTGAGTCTCTGTCATTGATGTTAGTTAACTGGAAAGTTTGTTGAAATGAATATCAAGCCACTACCTGCAGCCTCAGATATTCAGGACGTATCGGAGGGTTCTTGCTGTTCCCAGCAAGCATGCCTTTTGAAGCGTTCCAAAAAGCGTGAAGGGGCCAATTTTCTTTAACCATCCCTGGAAACTTTTTGAGATAGTCCCTAGTGCGCCTATGACAATCGGGATCACTTTCACTTCATGGCAGTTCCAAATCCTTTTTACCTCCCACTTTAAGTCCTAGTATCGGTTAATTTTCTTCCTCTCCTTCTCTTGCACTCTCGTGTCGAATGGGCAGGCCACATCCACAATCAGGCACGATCTTTTTTCTTTGTCTAAAACCACCAGGCCAGGTCTATTATGTTTCAGTTTCTTGTCCGTCTGTGTCCTAAAATCCCACAGCACCTTCACATGATCGTTTTCTATCACCGCCTCTGGCTTATGCTCATACCACTTCTCAGAATGTGGTAAATTGTTTACTTTGCATAGGTGAAAGTGGATCACCCTGCCCATCACATCATGTCTCCAGCCCTTATAGTGAGTCTGGGCTAGGTGTTTACACTCGGATACAATGTGAGCCACAGTCTCCTCTCTCTCTCCACAGATCCTGCACAGTGGGCTAGCCTCCTCCTTGTAAATATGGTGTTTCAACCACTTCGTTTTGAGGGCCTGCTCCTGCGCAGCCATTAACATTCCTTCTGTAGCCTTTTTAAAGTCTCCTCTTTTCAACCAGTTCCATGTCTGTGGATCTCTAAATTCAGTTTTCTCAAAGAAGGTACTATGAAGGGATTTTTCCTGAAGGCTACTCTTTCTCCTTGATGTTATTTCCTTCTTGGACATCCCCTGGCCTATTGTCCCCTCCTTCAGTACAGTTCTGAGCATTGGCTCCTTAATATCAGTCACGTATTTGTGTAGGTTGTTTTTCTCCATCTGAACACAGTCCTCTATGCTGATAAGACCTCTTCCACCTTCAGATCTCCTTAAGTAGAGTCTATCGACATCACTCCTCTTGTGGAACATATTGTAGATAGTCAATAGCTTCCTAGTCTTCCTATCCATTTCTTTTTGTTCAGCAACATTCCATCTCAGAATTCCCGCACTGTACCTAATAATAGACACAGCTCAGGAATTTACTGCACTTATGGCATTCCTACTGTTCAGATGTGACTTTAATACGCTCCTTACTCTCCGAAGGTATTCAGTTCTTATCAATTCCTTCATGTTTTTGTTCTTGATGTCATCAGCCTCCAGAACGCCCAAATACTTGTATCCTTCCTCAGAGTCAATTTCCTTTATCATCTCACCTGTTGGTATCTGGATTCCGTTACTTCTGTTCGACTTACCCATCCTCATCACAATGACTCCACACTTACTAATACCAAATTGCATACATATATCATTGCTGAAAATACGGACAGTGTCAACAAGCACATCCAACTCCTTCTCATTCTTCCCGAAGAGCTTAAGATCGTCCATGAAGAGGAGGTGATTGATGGTAAGCCCTCCCTTTCCCAACCTGTACCCTGCTCTCACTTTTCGCTATTACTATTATCATATATATTATTATTATTATATATGCATTGGCAGTATCGGTAGAGGGTGTGACGCCATGCTTTGACGTAAAGAGTTACGGCCTTTTCCATTCTGAGTTCAAATCCCGCCGAGGTTAACTTTGCCTTTCATCCTACGGGATCGATAAAATAAAGTACCAGTAATACACTGGGTGATTTCTGGCCTTGTGCCAAAAGTAGAAAATAATTATTATATATTATTATTATATATCCCGCCGAGGTTAACTTTGCCTTTCATCCTTACGGGGTTGATAAAATAAAGTTTCATTAATATACTGGGATAATTGCTGGCCTTGTGCCAAAAGTAGAAACAATTATTATATATAGGGCGTTGGATTGGCAGTATCGGTAGAGGGTCGGATGCTGTGCTTTGCAGCACAGAGTTACGCCCCTTTATGATCTGAGTTCAAATCCCGCCGATGTTAACTTTGTCTTTGATCCTTACGGGGTCGATAAAATAAGGTACCAGTAATGCACTGGATAATTGCTGGCCTTGTGCCAAAAGTAGAAACAATTATTATTATTATATATGTTTGGAGGCACATGTATGAAGACGTACAAATCTGCGGGGGAAAAGGTTCGTAACTTTAAGCTGTCTTAAAGTATCATTTTTTGTATTTTCTTGTCGTTAACGAAGCATAAGGTTCCAAGGAGGGAGACCTCTCAATATTCGGGCTTTAAGCCTGAATATTCAGATTTAATTTTAAAAACTTCGAAATAAATCGCTTCCCCACCAACAAAAATGGTAATTTTCGACCTTGAAACGGTAAACAACGTTCAAGTCAAAAGTTCAAAAACAGCCACTGTAGATTTCACCACAACTACTACTACTACTACTACTACTACTACTACTACTACTACTACTACAGTCATGCCTGTCGACCATTCCACTGAATGTGAAGGCAAAACACAAAAGTTACCATCACAACCGCTCCCTTCTGTGATAGTACCAGTATCATCTCAAAACGACATCACCACCACCACCAACGACATCACCACCACCACCACCACCACCACCACCACCACCACAACCACAACAACAACTCAGAACAATAACGACAATAACACGGACAGCCTCAATGTAAACACGGATGGCGGTGGCAACAGCAACAACAAACAAAACAATAACAACAACAACAGCAAGAACGACAACACCATCAACAAGAGCAACAGAGGCACCACCTTTGCAGCGGCAGCAGCGAAAACAACGCGCTTATTGAATGTTGATATTAGCGATAAAGACGAACAGTTGACCCAGGCGTGGAGGTTAATTAAACGGGAGAAGTCCTGGGCAAACCTGACCATCCCGGACGGGGCAATAGCGGCCATGCAAAGGAGGACGGTGTACTTTCGATGCATTTCAGTGCATACACGCAAAGTGGAACTTGCCAGCCAAGCAGAGGTCGAGGCTGCTTTGAAGTGCATCGGAAGTGACATAGAGTATAAAGCAAGGGCCAAGCAGTTCGGTACCATCTCGGTACTGTTCAAAACCGAGGCCCTTGCTATTAAGCACTCGGTGACCCCCTGCAGAACGGAACGCATTATCATGCACCCGTCCTACATGGGCAAAGGGACAGTAATGGTCCGCATTCCCAGGATCCCACTAGGAATGAATATATGGTTGCTCCTGGGATGCGTAATCAAGGAGGGGACAGACACTACCCTCCTGGATATTAAAAGGACAGAGAGAGAAGACTGGTCCGTAATGGATTTGGAGATTTCTCTCTAAATGAAACCTGAGGACATCAACAACAATTTTTGTTGTTAAGTGTTTATAAGTTCACATATCTTGCTTTCTGAAAAGGACACTCAATAATATTGGGGCCTTGATCCCAAAATTTAAATTTTTCTAATTATCAAACAAAAACTTTCATGGACGGCTCTCAGCCACACAAAGTTGACAGCCTTCCTAACAAACCAACGCCTGCCACAACCACCACGACCACCATTGTAAACGTTACTACGGTTGCCAACACTAAAAATATAAGCAGTGGCAATAATTTTAATTTGTCACATGCAGACGTTTATTTCCCGCCATTACAAATAACTGCAGATGTTAAAGCCGACACCACCACCACCACCACCACAGCGACAACAGAAACAAAATTTAAATTATTATCTCGTGACATCGGAATGGATTCACCCAGAATCGACTCTTCCACGCCGAACACCACTGACACCACCACTACCACCACCACAAGTGAAACTAAAAATAACAATAACAACAACATCAACACCAGCGCAAAATAAAATGGGTCGTTTGCCAAAGCAGCCAAGAAAAGCGAAACAATAGAAGTAAGCTAGGATGAATTGAATGAAGCCAACCGAATGGTAAAAAAAGATGGATACACGGTCAGCCTCACCCACCCCAGACCCACCCCCATCTAATAAAATGTAGCATCGGCGCCTATGCACCGTGTGATATCGGACTATAAACACAAAACCACGCCGAGTGGAACGGGCATCCGAGTCCCAGATACAAAAAGCTTTTGGACATGTGTGGGCTAAAAAACCCACATCAGACGTGGGAAGAGATATGGAACCGTGGACGTGTTCTTTGGAACCCCACACGAGAGAGAACTCTATGGCCCCATTAAGAAGTGACGAATTCACACTCGTCCCAAGCTATTGTGGTCAGAGACTCGTGAAGATCAGGGTGACCCACGTTCCGCTGGCCATCGAAATTCCCTGGCTAATGTCTGCCGCCTCGCCAACACGAAAATAATTGAGGTAACAAAAGAAAAGGAGGAGAATTGGTCCGGATCTGGAGCTCCTGATCCAAGCGGACCAAAAAAAGCATTGAGGAAATTCCAGAGGTGATAGACCTCAATGACGGCAGCCACCTCACCGTAATCGTTGAGGGTAGAAGGCCTAGGTGTGTTGTTTGTGGCGAAGGAACCCACCTAAGGGCTTTCTGCCTTCAGGCTAAATTGTTGAGGCCACCTCTCTTACCCACCCCAGTGACTCAACAATCGAAGCCAGCAGCAGAAATGGCAGCAACAACTGTAGCAGCAACAACAGAAGCAACTGTAGCAGCAACAGTCCAAGCAACTGTAGCAGCAACAGTAGCAAAACCAACATCACCAACACCCACGCGCCAGAATTAGCACCAGCGCCTCCACCATCCACCACGCCACAACCACAACCAACACCTGTGAAGGATTTTCCACTCCCCGACCTATCGCAACTGGAGACAGATTGTTACGACAGGGAGTGGGAAACTGTATCAGGAAAAAAGAAAAAAAAAAGAATCCCAAAAAAGAAAAAATCCTTTCCTTCCCCCTCCAAAAACAAAATGCTGGGGGAAACAAATAAACAAACAAACAAAAAAGTTAAGACAGCTATGCCACCATCCACACCAGCATCACCAACCCCATCATCACAAACACCAACCCCATCACCATCATTAACCCCAACACCACAAAAGTCACCAAAAAGCGAAACAGAAACAAACCCACAACAAATGCAAACAAAACAAAACAACCAAAACGATACACACTACACAGCATTAAATTTGAACAACAACCAATTATTACACTACATCCAACACAACACCAGCATCAACAGAAAAAGACTATATAACACCCAAAAAATTCACCCCAAATATTCACCCCAAAAATTCACACAAGTGGTGTTTCCCATCTTTTTCCACTCCTTTTCAGCATGACCTCACTCAGATTAGACAGCATAAATGCGCGTGGCTTGGGGTCGTCATGGAAGCAGCGCCACCTGCTCAACGGCCTCAGATCACTAAACATAGATGTGGTGGCCATCAGCGAGACCAGAATCTCCGAAGCACGGGCCTTCGCACCGATCTCCGGCGGCTACGATGTGTACGCATCTCCCAGCCGTCCTGGATAGGAGGAGGGTGCAAGAGCCTCAGCAACCTGCTCAGGCGTTTTGAACTGTCTGACAGATACCGATTGGATTTCCCGAATGTGCCAATATGGACTTGGACAAACCGCATAGGGTCATCCAGATCATATCTAGATAGAGTATTTTGTAGGGAAATAGATAGGTCTAGCATAGGCTGTCCACAATTCAAGATAGTCAGCTACACGGACCACAAATTCGTGATCTGTGTGGTTGACTTAGATACGCTTCATAGACAAGGACCCGGCTACTGGAAGCTAAACGCGTCCTTACCAGCGCGCAAGGCCTACAGAGACCGGATTACCGAACTAGTTAAGCGGGCGTTGACGGGGGCCATCGTCAACAACAAGTGGTGTTTTGCTCTGAAAAGAGCTATTAGAAAAGAGTCCATTAGGTTTAGTAAGGCTTTAGCAATAGAGAAAAATAGAGCAGAAGGAGAACTAGTTAGAAAATTAGAAGAGGCGCTTAGCAAAGGCATCGTGACCGACGTACTTGCGGCGAAATTGGCCCTTGACCAATTCTTCAATGCAAAGCACGAAGGCTGCGTTGTCAGAGCTAGGGTGCGCGCTCTCAGCCATGAGGGAACGAAAGCCGTTTAATGGGCCCTAGTGACGGAGGCGCGTCGTGGCAACAAAGCCACGATCTGGTATTTAGTGGACCACGACGGGCACATGCTACTCAATCCCGGGAAATGTGTGAAGCTTTTCAGCGACACTTTGCTCAGCTGTTCGGGGGTAGCGGCGGGCCGGATCGAGGGATGGACTTTAGTGTCTACCTCGACGGACTGTCGCGGCTCTCGGCCACTGAGGCGGAGTGTTGCGAAAAGCCGATAACAGCAGCTGAAATACGGGAAGCAATGACTGCCTGCACAAGGGGTAAATCGCCTGGATTGGATGGTCTGCCCTATGAACTTTACGTTTAGATGCCAGACTTGTTCGGAGGCCTCTTGGCGGACGTCTACTGCAACTGGCAACAGAACTGGAGAATTCCCAGCTCTGTGAGCCGAGGAGCGGTGGCGCTGCTGAGAAAAGATCCGAACAAGGGGGATAACATAGATAATTTCAGGCCCATAACTCTGCTAAACACAGAATTCGACGTTTTGGCCAAGGTGCTAGCAAAGAGGTTGGCGTTTGTCGTTAGTGGTCTGGTGGGAGAGGCGCAGACATGCGCCATTCCCGACAGATCCATCCACGACAACCTCCACCTCATCCGATACATCGTGGAGAGGGTAGCTAGGGAACCTGGCACGGGTGGGTCCTTGATCAATTTAGATCAGTAGAAAGCTTTCGATAGGGTCACCATCGTAACCTGGCGGCAGTCCTGAGGGCGGCTGGCTTTGGGCCCGTCTTCAGAGGCTGGATCGCTGCCATTGGCAGCGACATCTTCTCTGCGGTGAGAATGAACGGTCATCTTTCGGAACCGTTCAACATCATGCGCTCGGTCCGCCAAGGATGTCGCCTCTCGTCCCATTACTGCACAAACTGGAGACGTTGAGGGGCGTCCCGCTAGAAATAGCGTGAGGCAGATCCGTGTCAGCATATGCGGACGATGTCACCGTTGTGGTGTCGAACACCAAACACATTGAGGCGATCAGCACTACACTAAGAGGATACGAAGAGGTGACAGGAGCAATGATCAACCAGGAAAAGTCAGTGGGCCTGCAGATCGGCACCTGGAGAGGCAGGTTCATGCCGTCCAACAGCGTCGTCGGGCGCTGGAGGGACGGACCGATTAAATTGCTAGGGGTCTGGTTCGGTCCGGGCCTCCAGACGGACAAAAACTGGGACGAGGTGACGAGCAGGGTGGCTTCTCTCACACAGAAATGGGCGGAGAGGAAGCTATCCTTGAAAGGTCGAGCGGAGGTGACTAACGCGTACATCGCGTCCGTCATCTACTACCGCCTGACCGTCGTGCCTTGTCCTAAGTCTCACCTGACTGCGCTGGAGCGTTTGCTCTTTCGCTTTTTGTGGAAGAGACGCGCGGATGGTCAGGCGGTCCATCTACTCTCAACACCCGCTACGTGGAGGTCTGGGCATGCCGTAGCTGATGATGCGCAGACACGCGCTCAGGCTATGACGTCTCCACCTCTTCCTCGACGGTGATCAGATGTGGTCGCCGTTTGCTAGACGCGTCTCTCCCCAGTTCGTCTCCTTGGCGGAGCTACAGTCCTGGTTCAAGCGAAGATCGAGAGGGAGCGCTTGGAGACTGGAATGTCTTCAGGCGCTCACATCCCTCGACCAATCGGGTAATGTGATCGGTGGAAACTCCACCTTGGCGTTCTATAGAGGATTAGTGGAGGGGAAGAGCGACGACGTATTTGGGGAAACTCTAGGCGTCGACGAAAATTAACTAGCCAATCTCTTGAGGTAGAAGTTTCGGGCCGGGGCCTATGGACAACTTCCAGAAATCCCTGGCCTAGCAGTGCTACCGAGGAGCTTTGCCAGTTCGGGATAAACTCTACAGGCATGGAGGTGCCGCCACCGGGCATGTCCGAGATGCGCGCAGGGCGACGAAACCGTCCTGCATGCACTCGTCCAGTGTCCGAGCATTGCTGACTTGTGCGTTTATGTCGAACACCTGCTGTCGCTTGTAGGACGGATCCAGCTATCAGCTGAGTCCACCGTGAGGATTGCCCCGCCCTCTTCCTTTAGCCGGGAAGGGCAGGCAATTTTTATCTGTCTGGTGGCCATAGCGAAAGAGATAGTATGGTGGACGCGTTTGAAAGGGCTGAAGACAAGCACTTACCTCTTCGGTGATGCCCGGATTAACTTTTTCCAATTTCATTTGAAAAGGAAAATCAGGGTAGAGAGGGAAGTGCTCTCTTCCCAGCATTTTGTTGAAAGATGGGTGAGAGAGACAAGAATGGCCCGAGTGAATAGTCTGCGTATGTGTCTGTAAATTAAAGGTGGAAAACTGGGAGAGGGTACTTGCCCTGGTGGTCAGGGTCACTGTGTCTTTTTAATGTGCTTTCTCCACGAATGTCCCTCGGAAGTCTCCCCCCTATTGGGGAATTTTTCATTGTTATTTTTTTGTTACATCCTCTACTTTTGTTTTTCACACGCAGAAATGCCCATTTGTACCGTCCTGTATTGTCCTGTACTGTCCTTAATGTCTACTTTATGTAAACTATTGTGGTTAATAAAGAAAGCATTATTATTATTATTATTATTATTATTTTATTATATATATATATATATATATATATGAGAACAAAATGGTGTTACATAGGCGATTTATTGCTCAATTCTGGTTACAAATGTTTCTCAAGCAGCCGGCTTACTGAACATTCTGCACACATACACACATACACACACACACACACACACACACACACACACACACATATATATATATATATATATATATATATAAACATTTACATATATACGCCCATATAACTATGCGGTATCACTGTGTGATATTGACGGACGCAAGAATGAGTACACAATATATATATATATAAAAGGGGAAAATATTTATTTTGAAAGTTTCTCCTAATTTGAAAGTTTCTCTTTTGAAAGTCTCTCTTTCTTTTTCTTATGGCTATAAAATTAAGTTAAACATACGAAGAAAATGTTTATACTGAATCTATTAAACATATTATTATTTTAAAATTATAACTTGAAATATTCTATATTTTTTAAAATTATATTGATTTAAAGTTATATTGCTTATAATTATATTTCCAAATCGTAATATAATTCTTTTTTTTACTTTTTTATTTTTATTTTATTTTATTTTATTTTATTTTATTTTATTTTATTTTATTTTATTTTATATATATTATGTACTTCAATTATACTATGTACTGTATTTATATATCTCTCTCTCTATATATATGTATGTGTGTATATATGTATGTATATATATGTGTGTGTATGTATGTATATATATATGTGTGATGCATATCTACCTATATCTGTAAGTACGTCTATGTGTATCTATGTGGGGATTGTGTGTATATATATATATATGCATACAATTCGATTGCACTCGTTTATAAGGATTTTCTTAAGGTTCGTGATAAACAAACCTATATAATAAGAGTCACAACTACAGAACAGGTGGATTTATTAGATATAAAACTTATATTTAAAAAAATTTGTATCATAACATAAGGTGTCTATAACCTAAAATTTCCTTTATTATCTTAACATTTGTAACATTTAATATAAGTAAATAACTTAATTTCCTTCACGCAGTTTTGATATTACATAGAAATGATTTTCTCTGTTTTTTCTAAGATTTTCTCCGAAAAATCTATAAGTTTATGAAAATTCCTATATCTTAAATTAAAAAATCCTTTATAGCTTGTATGTATATGTATATATATATGTAGTTGTATGTATATATATTTATATGTATATATATCTGTGTGTGCGTATGTATATATATGAATATATTCTTTTAATAATATATAGATTTTTTAATAATATATAGTCTTAATAATATATAGATTTCTTAATAATATATAGATCTCAATTTTTAATGTATAGATCTCAATAATTTAAAAGATAAACTAAATATTTAAACAATGGTTAAAATTCTCCCATTATGTATGTATTTTCCATTCACGCTTATTTACACTTCTCTATTCATCCATTAAATATTTATTCTTTCACTTCATCTCAAAAGTTAAGATAATACAACAACCTATCACTTAGAGCTTTCACTTTCTCTTTTCTTTTTTCTTTTCTCTTTCTCCTTTTCTTATTTTCCTCTTAGAGTTTGCTCTTTTTTCTCCTTTTTCTCTTTTTTCTATCTCTCTTTTTTTTCTCTCTCTTTTTTTCTCCCTCTCTCTCTTTCTCCATAACCCAACGGCTTATTTAAATCTACTCTGATTTTAAAATATCCGAAACTAATATACATAATACTATAAATAAATTTATAACCCCACTATCCGGGAGCTTCCAACAGAAATGGTCGCGTTCTTTAAGGGTATGTCAATATTTATTTATAAAACTGCTCTATATTATATTTTATCTAATGAAAGCACACCATAATTTAACTTGATGTTCTTGAAATATGTATAATGAAATAAATATGGTTTTATAAATATAATTTCCCATTGTTAATATATCGTATATATATATATATATATATATATATTCTTTATTATGGTTAAGTGTTGAGTTTTGTTACTCTGAAGAACTCTACTTTGGTATTGTGTACTCATTCTTGCGTCCGTCAATATCATAGGGATTTGCATATTTATACTCGCGTCAGGCCTCTCATCGTTTCAGGCTTGATGAATAAAGTACCATTCTTTGCACTGTTTAATCTGGCTCCTTACGTTCCCACTTCAAATCTCGCCAACTTATTTTACCAGATGGTTCACATGTCACTAGAATATTCCCAAATATTTTTTGCGGGGCACCAAAGAGATATTTTGAAATATGCCATGGAAGAGACCTTGCTGGCTGTAAGATGTACAAAAGCATTTTTCGGTTAGCATTGGCTTGTTGTTTGTTATTATTGTTGTGAGGGCAGTAGGTTGGCAGTATCGGTAGAGCGTCGGACACTATGCTTTGCAGCATAGAGTTACGGCTCTTTATGATATGAGTTCAAATCCCGCCGAGGTTAACTTTGCCTTTCGTCCTTACTGGGTCGATAAAATAAAGTACCAGTCACGCACTGGGGTCGATTTAATAGATTTTTCCCTCCCCCCAAATTTTTTCCCTTGTGCCTATATAAGAAACCATTATTGCTGTTGTTGTTGAAATCGGTTGATTGAAAGAATTATCTGAGGGTCGGGCAAAAGTCTTGTTTTATTTGTTACGGCATTTTACATTCTCGACGAGGTCAGCTTTGCTTTCTATCCTTTCGTGGATCGATGAAGTAAAAGTATCAGCAAAATACTGCGATAGATCTAATCGATTTCCCCCTGCTCCCATATTGCTGGCCTTGTGCCAAATTTAGAAAGAATTATTATCGTCGTCATCCTTGTTCTCGTTTATAATGTTTCTGTATTTTAATCCATATTTTCATCTATGTAAAAATAAAACACATTAATATTTTATAACGTTACCACCTGACATGTATAGTGCCATCCTTCTTTCATTTTCTGTCTCTTTTCATTCCCTAAAACCTTTCATGTTTTCTCACAATCTAACAATGTATATATATATATATGTGTGTGTGTATGTATTCCTTCAATATACTGTGCCGATTGTGTTGTTATTTCTGTTTACCTTTTACATATATATATATATATATATATATATATATATTTCTGTTTACCTTTTACATACACACATATATATGTATATATATATATATATATATATTTGTGTATATGTGTTATGAGTGTAGGAGTGTGTGCCTCTCTCTTTCTCTCTTTCTCTCTCTCTCTTTCCATATATATATATGTGTGTGTGTGTGTGTATATATAGGTTACAAGTTGGGAAAACGGAAACAACTACCCTAGGAATTTTATTTTTATTTTTACTTTCATCAGAAGGCAATAAATCTAAAATAGATGCAAACTACTTCGTTTTATGGGCGGTCCCATCTTTACATTGGAGAAGATAACGTTTGCTTTCATCAGAAATTCAACAGAAAGATCAAATATCTCATTTCTTTCTTGCCTTAACCGTTTTTCTCATATGTCTATAAGATTATCTCTTTCAAAATAAAAAAGATCCCTAAATGATTGTTGCTTTGCTGTTGTTGTTGCTTCTGTTGTCATTGATTTTGCTCGCGTTGTTGTTGATTTTACTTTGTTGTCTTTGTTATTGATGTTACTGTTGTTGATGCTTATGTTGTTTTTGTTGTTATCATTGTTTTGTGTTGTTGATAATGCTTTGATATCTGTGTTGTTCTTGTTAATATTTTTACTGTTGTTGTTGATTTTGTTTTTGCTGTCTTTGTTGTTGCTCTTGTTCTTGCTGTTATTAGTGTTGTTGTTTATTATGGTTGGATGTCTTCTACCTTTTTTTCGTATCAACATATGTTGCTATCACTGTTGCCGTTGCTACAGTTGTTATTGTTACTGATGACAATGTTGTTGGTGTTGTTTTATACGCGGTTTTGTTTTTTTGTTTTTTGTTGTTGTTGTTTTTTCTTTTGTTTTTGGTTTATCAATGCTATTGTTTCTTTTTTCTTATTGATGCCACTAAAAAATATCATTGTTTTTATTGTTGCTATAGTAAATTTTTTATTACTATTTCCACCCCTTCCTTCCCTGCTATTATCTTCCCATTCATATCCTTCGGTAGTTTTTCTGTACTTTTCAGTTTGTCATCTATGTATTTCAAAGGTAAAATAAACTTCTCTCGGAGTTTGTATATATATATATATATATATGTGTGTGTGTGTGTGTCCATTTTTCCCATTAAGGGGTTTGATATGCCCTTTTATTTAGACTCGTTTCCTATAATCAAAAGATTTGATGGTGCTTCTAAATTCCTCATAAATTTCAAATTCTCTTCAGCGTGTGTGTGTGTGTGTATATATATATATATATATATATATATATATATATATATATACACACACACATATATTCTATATATATATATATATATATATATATATTTTATATTTAGCAGAGAGTTATGTTTAGAAGTTGTAATGTTGCCACGAGGAACCACCTTTGGTAGGAAGATATGCTAGGAATATGGACAACGACTTTAGCATGTTTTACATTATTTATTAACAAAGGTTGAGCTGGCATGCCAAGAGAAATAAAACAAATGAATTAAGATTTCAGAAAGACACGGGCTACTGGCTGTTTAAGCGTTGCCAGGCCGTGGTTAAATTGTTGTGTTACATATTGGCTAGTGATTTCACGGCGAAAGAAAAGTAGTTGTTTACCTTTGAGCGGTCGAGCTGCAAGAGAGAGATCCATCAAATCTTTGCGGGTAATTCTCTCTCAGGACGCGTAGGGATACATCCTCTTCTCCTGGCACTGATTGGCTGAGCTGAGCCAAGTCACGCACAGAAAATGTATGTGAGCCCGCGGATTGTAGGTCACTACATATATATACCCAACGTGTCATAAAAGAATAAATCTGTTGTATAGTTGAACTGGTTGCAGTGGGTTTACTGTTTGCAACGAGTGTGGATAGTGTACTACAATGTAGAGGTAAATAACTTGGACATTTCCTGGACGTATCAATGTTGCTGGGTACTGGTCGCGGAGAAGCGTACATTCCTTAGTTATATCAATACTGCTCGGTACTACTAGAGCCACAGATATTGTTGGAAGGTGCCAAAATCTGTGTAATTTCCAGTTATATCTAATGAAAGGAATGTCTCGTAGAGAAATATAAATATGAAATATTAAATACATTACATTTTTTCTATTTGTCTAAAGGAATCTGTGATCTTATCATTCCTGCGTGCATTGAGTTGTGACAATATTGAAGATAATATAGAAAACTACTAGTCAACTTATTATTATATCAACAATTTGCTGCTTGAAGTGGTTACAGTGGTTAGAAATGTTCAAATATTATGAAAAAAAAGCGTTAAAAAACAATCATTGTATTTCCTTTTCAATATTATTTTGTACTTATTAAACCATTTAAAACTATGGTGTATATTATATAGCATCGGTAGTTTGCTTATTCCTCATTTTCTATGCCTAACTGTTCTGTGTGACAGAAATATTGATTCATAGGATACGCCTCTTTATTTTGGCAGGGTTATTCTTTTATACAGTATGCGATCATTAAAAGTTTTTATCCGATATTAATTCCACGTCGCACATGTGATCAAATTACAAAAGTATGTATCTCACTTTTCCAAGACACACTTTGCCCATTTTTATCTAAGATGCTAATGTGTACGTTGAATAAGATTTGGCTGTTATTTCCGTCAGCTTTAGCGACCACGTAGAATCTTCTTCGCTGACAACACTCTTATCTGTTCCTTATTTAGATTCATTAAATGGAAATAATTTTCCACTTCAAAATATTTCATTGTTTTCCTAGCTTCTGCAAAGCTAGAGTATGTTCCGAATAGTTCTTGGTTTATAATGATACATGATATTAAGGTCCCTACTTAGATACAATTCCGTTGTTATTTCACGTTGTGGATATCGCATATAGAGAAATATATTTTAAATTGTGTGCGGAAATTAATTACATTAATTACATTGGTAAACGAGATGTGTGTGTGTGGGGGGGGGGGGGGGGGGTATTGATTCTTATTCCATCAATAACAAAGGAATGTTACAAAACTCTGCGGAATATTATATGTGTGCGTGTTTGCATACCTACATATACATAGGATCATTTTAATTTAGAAAATGCGAAGAGCTTATCCAGTTTATACACTCCAGCCACCTAAACATGTTATCAACCGATCACAAACACTCAAGCGAAGGAGCGTTTGCGTGTCTGATCGATCTGCCTGAAATTGATGCCAAATAGCACTTGAATATCCTTCTATCGTCTTACATAAAGGGAAAGACACGTTAGATATTGTGTTTCTTGAAAAGCTTTCAAGGGTGGGATCATCACGACTGTTTACTCTATCAGAGATGACCTGATGCTAAACAACAATATCAACATCTTAACTTTTGACAATCTCATCTCATACATCATTGATTTCCCTTATTCATTTACACATATTATGACCGCTTTATGAAATAGCATCGTTGAAATTTGTATCATTTATATGTGATGCTAAATTAATTCCTGACCGCTGACATACTCAATTGTTCGTAAAATAATCTATATTTATTGATATATTATTAGAACTGAAAAAAGAATATTCCTTAATGTTTAGTATGTACGTGGAGGGAAGTACAGAAAACTATATATTACTGTAGTAGAGGCTGCGTAGCAATTAAGTATTTCGAAACTTTACCATTTACTGACCAAGCGTTTCAAAAGGCTAGGGACCTATAGGAATATTCAGATTCATTTAGGAATTGCTATGCTTCCAGTAAATCTAAAAATTTGCATGGTTTAGTGTTTAAGCAAGCGTGTCACTCGCTTCGTTCGGCTGATAATCAATAAGTACCTGACACAAATTCAACGCATTGATTAAATCGATTTCTTTTGGTGAGCATATCAAAGTAATTTATTATATGAACGAATGAAATCACTCCAGCGTTGTATATCACACAGAGACGAGCGACAATAATTTTTATCATTCAATATAATAAAAACGGATTGTAGATAAATTGCTTTGCAGAAACCTCAAAAATGAGAAAACAATGCATATGTATTATATTGTTCAGCTATAAACGTTTCCTAAGATTATTTCACAAAACCATTTTATCACAATTCTCTATCACCGCTTGATTCAATATTCGCAGATAACATCTCATTGTAATTCGTTATCAAGAGTTCTTCGTGCTCTGAGTTCAAATCCCACCGAGGTTGATCATATTAAGTACCAGTTAAGTGCTGGAGTTAAAATAATCGACTTTTCTCTTACCCGAAATTGCTGGCTTTGTGCCAATGTTAGAATGAGTTATAGTGTTTTATCACAATATTTCAGTTATAAAGATGTTTAAGTTTATTTTTTAATCAGTGATCTAAATACTGAGTACATTAATTTTCTCACAATGAGTGTATTTTTATCAAAGTATGCGTGTGTGTCTTTAGGTGTATTATGATATATACGCACGCGTGTATATATGTGTGTATGTCGACTTACTTGGGGTTATGATGTTTTTACCTTATGTATCAGAGGATTTACATTAGTAAAACGTGTAACTCGGCAAGTTCCTGTAATGTGGTGATATACTTAACATAAATGAATTATTTAACATGTAACTATATTCTCCTCTGTATGTGTGTATGGTCTCAGAAATCCTGATAGTGTCGTATGGCCGCCATAATGATATTGCGTGTCTTTGGCATTTTAAACCTGTTGGAGTACATCACCACTCCACGTTTGAACACAGCCGATTTTTTTCCAGTGAAGGAAAGAGAGAGCGGAAGTGTTTCTCTTCTGACTAATTAATAAAAGAAACTTTTTCTATTTTTGTCCAATGTAAATTATCCGCAATATATATTCATTCAGGAGGATGAATATATAAATCTAAATATTTGCATAAAATTCAATGCCATTTGTACTACTTTGAATAACATTAATGTACATTAGCATAAATAGCATTAAAACACGTATGCTTGTGTGATAACAGAACCCACAGAAATAGAATACTCTACATATACATATTACATTCATATTGAAATAAAGTTATATATAATAGCATTCCCCAATAAACTATAACAGTTTCATTTCATATATTTGAGCTAACTCAGAGAAAAGAATGATTAAAATATCAAACATTTAAATAAAGCATTAGAAATTAGTTGAATACATATGTAGAAGCATTTAGGAAAGAATTTTAAACTCGAAATTCTCAAGACTGGTTCGATTTCTGAACTTCTCATCAATAATATTTCTGTTCTGGCATACTATCTGGAAACCTTAAGTGTCATTTGTGTCGATAAGATGGAAGGTCCATAGGATAAAGTTCAAGTCGGACACAGGTTATGTAGTCAGTCTCGTACGGCTTGATTCAGATAGGTAGTATATATATTATGTTCAAAGCTGAGAAATATCTCAGTTTTGTTTCCTAAGTAAAATATATTTTCCACTTTCCTCTCTGAAGTTATGTTGTTTGTGAGAGAGAGAGTGAGAGAGATTGTGTGAGGGAGAGAGTATGTGTTCAGAATTGTATATGAATATGGGAATCGATGGCAGGCTGTCGTACTATTTTAATGTACATTTATTCAGAAAATTGCAATATATAAAAGCATTTAGCTCCCTTCAATCTTTGTCTCTATTTTTCTGTATATATATATATGTGTGTGTGTGTGTGTGTGTGTGTGTCTGTGTATGTATGTATGTATATATATGGGTTCAGTCTTCTTTATGTGTCTCTATTTTTGTTGTTCCTCAGATATTTTTATGTATTCATTTACTTTTTTCATTGATATTTATTTAATAGTCCATCATATTTTGAATATTGCAGTTAATATCATATCTATTATATATATTAAGTTTGTCTTAATTTATTGGGTTGGTTACACAGTTTTCATATCGAATTAATCTCTCTCTCTCTCTCTCTCTCTCTCTCTCTCTCTCTCTCTCTCTCTCTCTCTCTCTCTCTCTCTAAAGAGCACTTGTTGAATTTGCCATCTTTCAATAACGATATTACTAATGATGACACTTTATTTTATCGAACCCGGAAGGATCAATTCTATGCTGATATCAGTGTGTTTTGATCTGAAAATATAAAGAACCATAACCAGAAGAAGTGCCACAAAGGCATTTAGTCCTGTGCTCTACCAATTTTACTAATCCATTATACTCAGAGACAATAATTATATATTGATTTCCAATTTAGTCTCAAAACTAACAAATTTGGCGGAAGGGCAAAGTTGATTAAATCAGTGAAAAAACAGGACAGGTACTTTATTTTATGGACCTCGAAGAATGAGACGTTGATGCGACAGAATTTGAACTAATGCTGCAAGTTCATTTTATCCGATACTTGAATTTTGCCAATCCCCTCCCCACTCGCTGTCTGACAATAGTGATATATTAACTGTTCCAATAACAGAATGAGTTAGGAGGCAGATATAATTTTAAGTTATGAGAAACGATAATGTAACGGTAATATTAGTGTTCTTCCACATAAACTAAAGGTGATTTAAATATATAAATCGACCGTAAACTATAAGCAAAGAGACACAATCAAAGAAAGAAATGGTAACTGATATAAGGAGTGGAATCAAGGCAGAAGAAAAGGTGAAAGATAGAAATGTATAGATAAAGGGTTCCAAAGAGATGCAGGTAAAGTAAAGATTTGTGTGAATATAAATAAAGATGGGTGAACATTTTAAAAATGAAAACGAATTCAAAATGAGAGAGAGAAAGGGTGAGAAAACACAGGCAAGCACATACACTCTCACATATGCATATATATATAATATGAGTAAAATCGAAGTTGAGCATCGGCTCACATTCCACGAAAGAACAATATTCGGAGGCTTTGCACGAAGCACTCAATAAGATAATATCGATAAATCGATAAACTGAATCTCAGAGTAATAAACGTTAAAAGTGTTCAAATTGAAGCAAATTGAAAACAGTGGTTAAGTAGAGAACGCCACAGCAGCCAACATGACGAAAATACAAGCAGGTTGATATATATATATATATATATATAAGGTAAGTCCATAGAATCATTAGATAAAATATATACAGTATTTCTTCTCCTAAACAGCATAAATTAACCATACAAAAAATCATTTAAACGATGCTATAAGTTTAAAAAATTCTTATGAAGAAACAATAGATAAAAGATATAGTTTCTTATCCGCGACTTATAGCTACAATAGTATTTCTAATAGTCTGTAGAAATTGACTAGGCATATAGTTAACCATACATAATTAGGTACAAAATCAACGTTAGAAGAAAAAAAGTACATAAATCTTACCAAAATCATCAAAATATATCTACCCCCGGCGGTTTCATTCCATTTTTTTTATATATCCGATCTTGGATAAATCAACGAGGTTTGGAAATCATCAGGAGATAACTCAATTGGACAAAGATGTTTCTTACATGATCCCAGCCAGAAACGAATTCAAAATGGCTAAGAATCATATATGATTAGGAGAAAGAATGCCTTTGTTTTTGTCTTCCATCTACCAAATTTTACTCATACCGGTTTGATTACTCCCAAGCTTGCCTAAAGGGGTACACAATCGGATCGACCCCGAAATCACCTGATTACAAAAGTAATTCCTGAACGACATATCCATATATACATTATATACTTCTAAATATACATGTATTAGTAAGTGTGCGTGTGCTCGTATGTGTGTGTGTGTGTGTGTGTGTGTGCGTTTATGTGTGTGTGTGCGTGTGAGTGTGTGTGTGAGATTGAGTGTGTGTGTGTGTTTTATGTGTATTTTTGTTTGTGTATATGTGAGAGGGGATTGTTCGCAAATATAGATTAGAAAGAAATAGAATTACAGAAGCAACAAAGAAAGACGCTTGATAATAGTGAATAACATATTTTAAGAGGTAAAGAGAGAGAAATAGAGTGAGGTATGTAACATTTTAGCTGGAACTTCTTAACTAGCTTAGCGTCATTTAGCCATAAATATCTGTCAGTATTCTTAAGTAGATAATCAATATCGATACCTGAGACAGTGAAATCTTCAATGACACTTTATGAGCTTTCATCTCGGTCATTTTGATACGTAGTTTAGAAGTGATATGATGGCAGCTACAGTTGGGGGTTTTAGGCGTTAATATGACGGTTTAAATGGTGCAAAGTTCAATACAATATCCTGGTAAATCTCGCCAAAATGAAGAAAAAATATCGTCTGTGTATTAGCATTTTGGCTGAGGATTTTTTAAATAACAATGATAATAATACTAATAATAATAATAATAATAATAATAATAAAAGATCGTGCCTGATTGTGGATGTGGCCTGCCCATTCGACACGAGAGTGCAAGAGAAGGAGAGGGAGAAAATTAGCCGATACCAGGACTTAAAGTGAGAGGTAAAAAGGATTTGGAACTGCCATAAAGTCAAAGTGGTCCCGATTGTCATAGGCCCACTAGGTACTATCTCAAGGAGTTTCCCGGGTTGGTTAAGGAAAATTGGCCCCGCCCTGCTTTTTGGAACACTTCAAAAGGCATGCTTGCTGGGAACAGCAAGAACCCTCCGATAAGTCCTGAATATCTGAGGCTGCAGGTAGCGGCTTGATATTCATTTCAACAAACTTTCCAGTTAACTAACATCAATGACTGAGACTCAAAGAATAATAATAATAATGTTTTCTTTATTAACCACAAGGGTTTACATAAAGTAGACATTAAGGACAGTACAGGACAATACAGGACGGTACAAATGGGCATTTCTGCGTGTAAAAAAACAGAGGATGAAATAAAATAACAAAGAAAAATTCCCCAATAGGGGGGAGACTTCCGAGGGACATTGTGGAGAAAGCCCATTAAAAGACCACAATGGCCCTGACCACCAGGGAAAGTGCCCTCTCCCAGTTTTCCACCTTTAATTTACAGACACATACTCAGAGAAGGCCCATTCATTCGGGCCATACTTGCTTCTCTCACCCATCTTTCAACAAAATGCTGGGAAGAGAGCACTTCCCTCTCTACCCTGATTTTCCTTTTCAGATGAAATTTGAAAAAGTTAATCAGGGCATCACCGAAGAGGTAAGTGCTCGTCTTCAGCCCTTTCAAATGTGTCCACCATACTATCTCTTTCGCCATGGCCACCAGACAGATAAAAACTGCCTGCCCTTCCCGACTAAAGGAAGAGGGCGGGGCAATCCTCACGATGGACTCAGCTGATAGCTGGATCTGTCCTACACGTGACAGCAGGTGTTCGACATAAACCCACAAGTCAGCAATGCTCGGACACTGGACGAGTGCGTGCAGGACGGTTTCGTCGCCCTGTGCGCATCTCGGACATGCCCGGCTGATGGCACCTCCATGCCTGTAAAGTTTATCCTGAACTGGCAAAGCACCCCGGAAGCACTGCCAGGCCAGGGATTTCTGGAAGTTGTCCATAGGCCCCGGCCCGAAAGTCCTTCCGAAGAGATTGGCTAGTTGATTTTTGTCGACGCCTAGAGTTTCTCCAAGTACGTCGTCGCTCTTCCCCTCCACTAATCCCCTATAGAACGCCAAGGTGGAGTTTCCACCGATCACATTGCCCGATTGGTCGAGGGCTGTGAGCGCCTGAAGACATTCCCGTCTCCAAGCGCTCCCTCTCGATCTTCGCTTGACCCAGGACTGCAGCTCCGTCAAGGAGACGAGCTGGGGAAAAACGCGTCTAGCAAACGGCGACCACACCTGATCACCGTCGAGGAAGAGGTGGAGATGTCGTAGCATGAGCGCGTGTCTGCGCATCATCAGCCACGGCATGCCCAGCCCTCCACGTAGCGGGTGTTGACAGCAGATGGACCGCCTGACCATCGGAGCGCGTCCCTTCCACAAGAAGCGAAAGAGCAAACGCTCCAGCGCAGTCAGGCGGGGCTTAGGACAAGGTACGACGGTCAGGCGGTAGTAGATGACGGATGCGATGTACGCATTCGCCACCTCCGCTCGACCTTTCAGGGATAGCTTCCTCTCGGCCCATTTCTGGGTGAGAGAAGCCACCCTGCTCGTCACCTCGTCCCAGTTTTTGTCCGTCTGGAGGTCTGGACCGAACCAGACCCCTAGCAATTTAACCGGTCCGTCCGTCCAGCGCCCGACGACGCTGTTGGACGGCATGGACCTGCCTCTCCAGGTGCCGAGCTGCAGGCCCACTGACTTTTCCTGGTTGATCATTGCTCCTGTCACCGCTTCGTATTCTCTTAGTGTAGTGCCGATCGCCTCGATGTGTTTGGCGTTCGACACCACTACGGTGACATCGTCGGCATATGCTGACACGGATCTTCCGCATCCTAGTTCGCGCGGGACCCCCCTCAACGTCTCCAGTTTGTGCAGTAATGGCTCGAGAGTCAATACGTACAATAGGGACGAGAGGGGACATCCTTGGCGGACCGAGCGCATGATGTTGAACGGTTCCGAAAGGTGACCGTTCACTCTCACTACAGAGCAGATGTCGCTGTGCATGGCAGCGATCCAGCCTCTGAAGACGGGCCCAAAGCCAGCCGCCTTCAGGACTGCCGTTAGGTAACGATGGTCGACCCTATCGAAGGCTTTCGACTGATCTAAATTGATCAAAGACCCACCCGTGCCAGGTTCCCTAGCTACCCTCTCTACGATGTATCGCATGAGGTGGAGGTTGTCGTGGATGGATCTGTCGGGAATGGCGCATGTCTGTGCCTCTCCCACCAGACCACCAACGACAAGCGCCAACCTCTTTGCTAGCACCTTGGCCAAAATCCTGAACTCTGTGTTTAGCAGAGTTATGGGCCTAAAATTATCTATGTTATCCCCCTTGTTCGGATCCTTTCTCAGCAGCGCCACCGCTCCTCGGCTCCCAGAGCTGGGAATTCTCCCGTTCTGTTGCCAGTTGCAGTAGACGTCCGCCAAGAGGCCTCCGAACAAGTTTGGCATTTGTACGTAAAGTTCATACGGCAGACCATCCAAACTAGGCGATTTACCCCTTGTGCAACTAGTCATTGCATCCCGTACTTCAGCGGTTGTTATCGGCTTTTCGCAACACTACGCCTCAGTGGCCGAAAGCCGCGGCAGTCCGTCGAGGTAGACACTAAAGTCCATCCCTCGATCCGGCCCGCCGCTACCCCCGAACAGATGAGCAAAGTGTCGCTGAAAAGCTTCACACATTTGCCCGGGATCGAGTAGCATGCGCCCGTCGTGGTCCACCAAAGACCGGATCGTGGCTTTGTTGACACAACTCGCCTCCGCCACTCGGGCCCATTGAACGGCTTTCGTTCCCTCGGGTCTGAGATCACGCACCCTAGCTATGACAATGCAGCCTTCGTGCTTTGCACTGAAGAATTGGTCAAGGGCCAATGTCGCCGCAAGTACGTCGGTCGCAATGCCTTTGCTAAGCGCCTCGTCTAATTTTCTAACTAGTTCTCCCTCTGCTCTATTTTACTCTATTGCTAAAACCTTACTAAACCTAATGGACTCTATTCTAATCGCTTTCAGAGCAATCCACCACTTGTTGTTGACGATGGCCCCCGTCAACGCCCGCTTAACTAGTTCGGTAATCCGGTCTCTGTAGGCCTTGCGCGCTGGTAAGGATTAGTTTAGCTTCCAGTAGCCTGGTCCTTGTCTATGAAGCCTATCTAAGTCAACCACACAGATAACGAATTTGTGGTCCGTGTAGCTGACTATCTTGAATTGTGGACAGCCTATGCTAGACCTATCTATTTCCCTACAAAATACTCTATCTAGATATGATCTGGATGACCCTATGCGGTTTGTCCAAGTCCACATTGACACATTCGGGAAATCCAATCGGTACCTGTCAAACAGTTCAAAACGCCTGAGCAGGTTGGTGAGTCTCTTGCACCCTCCTCCCCTATCCGCTAATCCCACACAGTCCCAGCGTGCATCTAAGATCCCGTTCCAGTCGCCCACTAACAATAAAGAGCGGGACGTTCCAAGAAAGGTCTCCAGACGCCGGAAGAATTCACGACGCCCTGCTTCTGTCGGGGCATAGACGGCCACTAGCTTGAAAGCTTGCCCGTCTCCGCTGGTCACGTCCAGCACCACCAACTTACCTTCTGGGTCCAGGAAGATGGCCCGTATGGCGAGACCCAAACCTCTCCGAAAAAGCACAGCAACTCCTCCCCCCGATCCCGGACGGCTGGGAGATGCGTACATATCGTAGCCGCCGAAGGTCGGTGCGAAGGACCGTGCTTCGGAGATTCTGGTCTCGCTGATGGCCACCACATCTATGTTTAGTGATCTGAGGTCGTTGAGCAGGTGGCCCTGCTTCCATGACGACCCCAAGCCACGCGCATTTATGCTGCCTATTCTGAGTGAGGTCATGTTGAAAAGGAGTGGAAAAAGATGGGAAAGACCACTTGTGTGAATTTTTGGGTTGAATTTTTGGGGTGTTGTGTAGTCTTTTTCTGTTGATGCTGGTGTTGTGTTGAATGCAGTGTAATAATTGGTTGTTGTTCAAATTTAATGCTGTATAGTGTGTATCGTTTTGGTTGTTTTGTTTTGTTTGCATTTGTTGTGGGTTTGTTTCTGTTTCACTTTTTGGTGACTTTTGTGGTGTTGGGGATTATGGTGTTGGGGTTAATGATGGTGATGGGGTTGGTGTTTGTGATGATGGGGTTGGTGATGCTGATGTGGATGGTTGCATAGCTGTCTTAACCTTTTTCTTTGTTTGTTTATTTGTTTCCCCCTGCATTTTGTTTTTGGAGGGGGAAGGAAGAGGATTTTTTTCTTTTTGGGGGTTCTTTTTCTTTTCTTCTTTTTTCCTGATACAGTTTCCCACTCCTCGTCGTAACAATCTGTCTCCAGTTGCGATAGGTCGGGGAGTGGAAAATCCTTCACAGGCGTTGGGTTTGGTTGTGACGTGGTGGATGTTGGAGGCGCTGGTGCTAATTCTGTCGCGGTGGGTGGTGATGGTGTTGGTTTTGCTAGTGTTACTGGGGTTGTTGCTGATATTGTTGTTGGGGTTGTTGCTGCTACAGTTGTTGCTGCCATTTCTGCTGCTGGTGATGTTGATGGTTGAGTCACTGGGGTGGGTAAGAGAGGTGGCCTCAACTTCTTAGCCTGAGGGCAGAAAGCCTTTAGGTGGGTTCCTTCACCACAGACGACACACCTAGGCCTTCTACCCTCAACGATTACGGTGAGATGGCTGTCGTCAGTTAGGTCTATCACCTTTGGAATTTCATCAATGTTTTTTTAGTCTGCTTGGATCAGGAGCTCCATCCCAGATCCAGACCAGTTCTCCTGCTTTTCTTTTGTTACTTCGATTATTTTCGTGTTGGCCTCGATGCCGGCGAGGACGGCAGCCATTAGCCAGGGAATTTCGATGGCCGGTGGAACGTAGGTCACCCTGATCTTCACGAGTCTCTGACCACAATAGCTTGGGACGAGTGTGAAGTCGTCACTTCTTAATGGGGCCATGGAGTGCTCTCTGACTTCCTGTGGGGTTCTAAAGAACACGTCCACAGTTCCATGTGTCTGCCCACATTTGATGTGGGTTTTCTTCGCCCACACATGTCCCAAAGCTTTTTGTATTTGGGACTCGGATTCCCGTCCCACTCGGCGTGATTTTGTGTTTATCATCCGATATGACACGGTGCATAGGCGCCGATGCTCCATTTTATTAGGTGGTTTACCATTTGCTTGGCTTCATTTAATTCATCCTGTCTTACCCCGATTGTTTCGCTTTTCTTGGCTGCTTTGGCAAATGACACATTTTGTTTTGCGGTGGTGTTGATGTTGTTATTGTTATTCTCATTATTGTTGTTGCTGTTGTTGTTATTGGTATTTTTAGTTTCAGTTGCGGTGGAGGTGGTGGTGGTGGTGTCAGTGGTGTTAGGCGTGGAAGAGTCGATTCTGGGTGAATCAATTTCGATGTCACGAGATAATAATTTATTTTTTTTTGTTTCTGTTGTCGCTGTGGTGGTGGTGGTATCAGTGGTGGTGGTGGTGGTGGTATTAGTGGTGTTCGTTGTTCTTATTGACATTGTGGTGTTTGGGGTGGCGGCTTTAACACCTGCAGTTATTGGTAATGGCGGGAAATCCATGTCTTTATGCGGCAAATATTAATAATTCAGACTGCTATTAATTATATTTTCAGTGTTGGCAACCGTGGCAAGGCTTACAAAGGTGTTGGTGGTGGTGGGGGAGGGGCGTGTTGGTCTGTTAAAAACAGTAAATTTGTCGTCCATGTTTTTTTTCAAAGAAATATTTTGTTTGATAAATAAAAAGTTTAAGTTTTGGGCTCGAAGCCCCAATATTTTTTGTGTTTCAGAAAGCAATATATGTGAACTTATAAACACTTAACAACAAAAATTTTCCATAACTGGCAATTGGAAACAACTGAAAACAACAAACGTTTGCGGAGCTCACGATAATACGATTTCCTACGTAGGTCGCTAATAATAATAATAATAATAATAATAATTGTTTCTATTTTAGGCACAAGGCCAGCAATTACCGAGTACATTACTGGTACTTTATTTTATCGACCCCGTAATAATAATAATAACTGAATAAATCCTGTATATATATATATATATATATATATATAGAGAGAGAGAGAGAGAGAGAGAGAGAGAGAGAGAGAGGGGGGGGGGGATAGTATGAGACTAGAAAGTAATAATGGTAATGCTGAGAAGAAGGTTAAGACAATTAAATCATGTAATTTGAATGTGTGATGGCAGACTATTACTGTGGTGGAAGTCACATAGTGGCACACATTTAGTAGAATGTCATCGGATGACATGATAAATATGTTTTATTTTTAATTCACTCACATCAAGCAAGGCAATAAAGCCACTAAAATGCAAAGGTTCACTGAAAATGGAAAAGGACAAGACAAAAAGAACATAATTCAAGAAAGGGAAGATGACGATTGGAGTTGCTTCTGAATCTTTGCAAATTGTAGTGGTCAGGAGAGCAAAATGTCATGAGAGAATTACATAGATGAAATATGTGAGGGAAGAAACTATCAGAATACAAATATCCTCTTTAAAATGTGATGTGAAATGTGAAAAGAATATCTAATGTAATATATACACAAGTCCAGTAAATTTCAGGACATGGGCAAAGTTGATTTAATCAATTATAGTATTTTACTGGTATTTTATTTTATCGACTCTAGAAGGGCGAAAGTCAAAGCGACCTCGATGGAATTTGAACTCAGAATACAAAACGCCAAAGCAAAACCCACAATGGCATGTTATCCGACGGTCTACCAATTCGGTCAAGCCTCCAGCCTCATAAACTTCTACAATATTGTTTTTAATTTAAGTTAAATATGTTCTGTAACATATAAGTGACAGTGGTATAAACATGGAAGTATGAAAGAAATCAATAGAGAATAAACAACGAATTTCTTTAATTGGTAATAAAAGTTACATTAAAATCTATCGATTAATTGTATTGATTTTCTGAATTTATCGATGAATTAATGAAAACCCGAGAGACTGTGATAAATGAAATTAGATATATATCCAAATAAAAACAGCATAATTGTAATTGCTTCCTTGGGCACAATACAATGTCGACCAATTAGCAGAGTCGATAGAGCGTCACATTGAATGATTCATGTTAATGTTTCCAGTTTTCTGCACTCTGATTTCAAATCCCGCTAAAGGCAACATTGCTTTTTTATCATTTGGAGTACTAAGGTCGATCCTTCTTTCTTTTCTCTCATACTCACTCAAAAAAGACTAGAACTGACAGGACGGTGTTTGGTCAAAGAAAAATAAATCACATGAAAGAAACGAAGGGAAGCCATCTTTGTATTCTCCAACGAACATTCCATTACAAGCAAATGTTTGTATAGACATGTAACTCCTGATGGAGACATACAGTGTGTCTTGTGCATTTTAAAACTGACCAGAACATAGCCGATTGCCTCTAGAGAATGAGAAAAAGAAAGAACGTGAGAAAAGGATATAAAAAGAGGAATCAGCCCCAGTACTGAACTGGACTTTTGTATCAACTTCGAAAGAATGAAAGGAAAAGTTGACATCACTAGACTTTTACCTTAGAGGACAGAGACCCGGAAAGAATACTGCAAAGCATTCTCTCTCCAAAGTTCTAACCACACTGACAATTCGCCACCTTCACTTGTTTCTAATACTTTTCCTTCTCTTATACCTACCTTCTTTTCATTTTTGTGTATTTAAACTTTCTGTTTAACTCAATCTTATTAATGGTTCAATCTTATTAATGGTTCGATGTAAAGCTCGTCTTTATAACAGTGTCTGACATTTTATTGTGTTACTAGCCGTTAGAAAACTGTTTCAGAATGTGACCTTGCTGTGTCTCCAGGGATCATATCAGCTTTGAGAAGAATGATGTCTTATTCTAAAACTTCAGAATTTACTCAGATCTCTTTACTTAATTGTTTTAGCTACTTGCCGCTATTTCATTTCCTTCCGTTACATTTGAGTAAACGTCAAATTTGTAGTGATCTTCCTAATTTGATTCATTGAGTTAGGTATTTAAAGCAGATACCCAATTCGGCTAAAAGAAATTTCCACACTAGCTTCATTATGCACAATACAAGCTATAGTAGAAAATCTTACATTAATTAAAAATTCAAATCATAAGAAAATTAGAAAAATATATTGAAATGTTAAAATGGGAATCTATAAGGAAATCTCTACAATTTTAATATTTACTTTGAATTCAGAAAGGAGATCAATTAATGACTGAAACTGTTATTACTTTTGAAGATAACAGTGTATAGGAAAATATGCTAATAATAGAATGGAATGGATTACTTTTAGTTACTTAATTCTGGTAGGTTTAATCTTGGAGGATTTTCGATATTTTAGCTTATGGTAGCATATCACATTTTTTCTATTAGGCTATTTTCACTTGTTCATGAAATGCTTTTTTTATCCCCTTCCTATATTGTTTGCAATGTTCTATGATGTTCCAGTTGATATCAAAATCAGAATTGTGTTCTTTCGCATTCCAGATATAATTGGAGATGGCCGTTGTATATTTTTCTTCTATATGCCAGGAGGGAAATGTGGGGCACATGCAACATTGTTGAAATTAACTTTGCCCTATATCTATAAAAGTATGTGTACTACTTTAAAATCCATTTTGGTAGAAGGAGTTCATTCATGTTTGTTTAAGCATTACAATACTGATATCGATGCGTTTATATTTCTGCGTGCGCAGTTACTCTAAGTTAAAGTAGTTAATTCAAGTATTCTATAGAACTGTAACGCAGTTCAAGATAACTTCCATTAAATAGTTTCCTTTAGCGCTGGTTGATGAGGAAGTTAATATTAAGGCTATAAAGGGTTTTAAAATATTAGATTTAGCAATATTACACTTGAGTTTTTCATTAGGTTTGCTAAACAGTTTATATTTATTTATTTTTAAGGAGGGAGTAACATCTAAAAAATGTAATATACTAAGGTTGGTGGTGATAGGTTATTTTAGGCCAAAGTTGTTCACGGTCACTTCTAAAGCTATCTAGTGATCAATTCCATTGTCTTAATAGAAACCAGATTACCCTTGGAAAATAAATATATACACACACACACAAAGGGAGAGACAGACTGGAATTATCACTACCGGTGATTCCCTTTTTTGGCTGACGAACGAAGCAACAATAACATCAGCTTGCTTCGGGAAACTCTGAGTACCTAGGAAAGTATATATATATATATAAATATATATATGTATATATATATGAGGGATTCGGGACTCCGGCGGCTGAGCTCCTGCTAAAACGGCATGAGCTCAGTCGTCGGGATGCTGAATCCTTCATATTACCCACTTTACTACCCTAAATATCTAGTACTCTGGTGAGTAATGGTGTAACTGTTTTTTACTGCATCTATTCTGATTTATATATACGTATATGCGTGTGTGTGTGTATATATATATATATATGTGTGTGTAGAGAGAGAGAGAGAGAGAGAGAGAGAGAGTGTGTGTGTGCGTGTGTGTGTGTGTGTGTGTGTGTGTGTGTGTGTGTGTGTGTGTGTGTGTGTGTGTGTGTGTGTGTCTGTCTGTATCTGTGTGTGTCTGTATCTGTGTGTGTGTGAGAGAGAAAGAGAAAAGATAGGGAGAGAGAGAAGGAGAGAGAGAGAGAGAATATGTGTGAGAGAGATAGGAGGATATAGAGATGTATATAGTGTAATCGATAAGGATTTGTTTTTATTTGAAAATATAATTGATCAAATCTAAAAGATTTGAACTGAAAAATGTATCTTAAATGTTAACAGAATCAGGGCTTATTTAGTTTTTGTAGTTTGAAGATGAATGACTAATTTAATTCTCTTGTAGGTCACTGGCCTGTCGCACGTTAACCCTGATGTAAAACAGTTATAAGGTTTCAGATTAAAGTAGATTTGACTAAATTAGATTTGTTTTTCTCTAAAGACAACAAAATGTCACGTCAATCTCGACATGCAATCTATTTTATTACTTCAGTAATAAAATAAAATGATGTGCTTGCAGAAAATCCACTTAGCTTTGCAGTTATCAAAAATATGTATGAAATATATGAAGCAACGTTTCAAGAAGCCATCACATGAGAGTTTGGAAACATACCAAAATCAAGAAAAATGAATGTGTTCTTTTATCACGCTACATATTGAGAAATAAACATTTAATCACCCGACATTTAATAAACAACTGATTTATTTCTGAAACTGCTTAGCATAGAATTCAAGTTTGGAGATTCCAAATAATATGCTGATATTTATATAAATGAGGAACTGATAAAACTTGTTAAGACATGAAGAGAAAATATCTCTTTGTATAATTTGCTTCACAGTAGATTTCTACCGACTGTTATTCTTAATATTCAAAGAATTGGAATATTTTCATGTAAAAGACTTGGAGATACGCCAGAAACTATACAATGTAATAGTGAATCAGAAAATTAAGAAACTTCTAACCAATATTTAATGTTTTGTCACACAATACGTTCATGGCTTGTCAGAATCTATAAGTACCGTTTAGAATGCTTAGCACTCTTGTATTTACTTACGATAACTAAGGTTCTGGGTGAAATTGCATGTTAACCGTTCAATGTGACCAAAATAATTGTTTCTAACATAGACACAAGGCCAGCAATTTGAGGGAGGGGAAGTTTGATTAAATATACCCCAGTATTTTAGAGGTACTTCATTTTATTGGCCCCAGAGTCAAAGTTCATCTTGACGGAATTTGAACACTAGCGACACATATATTTCAGTCAGCATAATTTAATCAGCTCCCACCCCAAATTAAAACGTTTGAATCTTGTTTGGGGAATAAATGTTACAATGGGTTACAGAATGGGAAGTGCAAATGACAAAAAACAACTTATGATTGTCGGTTTTATCTCTTTAAGTCCTATTTTCAACTTTGTATTTTCTTCAGTTTGTATTAATAAGATATTCATCAGAAATATACTGACTCGATGGCTAAATTTTCCCCACAAAAATGTTTTGGCCATTGAAAAGCGTAATGACAAATTAGGAATTTTCTCATTTCATTACATAAAGGCATAAACAGTTGAGTGTTGTATGATATGTAATTACTTTTTCTTCTCTGTTATTTTTTTTTTTTCTGATTTCCATATCTGCAAAGATTATGTTTGTTCTTCATCCATATAATATCACTAAAATCAACAGTAATATACAGATACTACAGATACTAAAGTTCTTTACTACAAATGTCTACCATCTGTTCCAAAATTAGAACTCATTTCATTATTACTTAGAGCTAAACTCTTAGTCCTAAGAGTCTATTCCCAATTAATTATTTTTCCTTTGAGTTACCTGTTGCTCACTTAGAAACAAAAATTCGACCATAATAAAAGATGTAAAACAGATTTGTACTGGTGAATGTACATTAAGTTTAGGCATTCTCCAGTTTTATAATTCAATATCTTTGACATTACGTCATGAATGATATAGTCATTAGTATTTGAAAACAAGAATTTATAAACATTATAATCAATTATATTCAATGCTAGTGTCCACAATGTGTGTATGGGAAATGTATAATAGTAAAACTGGAGAAATAATTGTGATTGATTTTCTTTCACAGATCGTTAGTACATGACAACTACGAATAGCTATTTAATTGAACAAATCTTTGGAAACTTTTTAATTAGCTGAATAATTGAGCACGGTGTCTTTCCCAAACGCCAAGCATCACAGTAAAAACAGACCTAAAAACAAATATTTTGTGATGGTAGATTTATTAAGTTTTCTTTTAAAATTCTACGCTGTGCTGAAATAGAGATATCGTTTAAGATAGAATTTGTGATATTAGGGATTTATCTCATCAATGATGGACTGAACCACTAACGCTTTTTAAATATCATTCCTCTTATTGAAATATACTGGCAAGAAACATTAAATAAATGTCATAGCCATGTGCGAATCCCATCTATTTGATAACCATACCCAGTATTAAAGGGATAGTCATATATAGTATCATATCTATGTGGTAGCTAAAAATATAATATTATATCTTTCAGATAGCTACATACCATATCATAGCAAAGAGATAACCATATACAGTATCATGTCTATATGGTAGCCATATAGACATATAATATGGTAGTATATAATTTCAGTTATATCTGCCCAGCTATGAATATAGATATTTTCTCTTTACAATGACAACTGAACAAAAAGTTTGATTGCACAATTTGTTTTGTTTTTGAATTTATAGTTTTTTGTTGTTGTTGTTTTCTTATGGGGGGTGTGCATTTAAAATCGAAATCTTCAGAAATATAGCATCATTTTTGTCTTTAATATTGCCAGGGCAGTGGATTGGCAATATCGGTAGAGCGTCGAACAATATGCTTTGTGGCATAGAATTACGTCCCTTTATGTTCTGAGTTAAAATCACTCTGAGGTTAGATTTGCCTTTCATCCTTACGGGATCGATAAAATAAAGTATCAGTAACACACTGGGATCGATTTAATCGGCTTTCCCTTCCCCAAAAATTGCTGCCTTGTGCCTAAATCAGAAACCAATACCACCTTATTTCATCTTTCTTCAAACTTACAGAGATTTTTCGCTCCATTTTTCTTTAGAATTGTTGGTATTCCAGTTTTCAATTAATCTTTACTTTCATTTCTGTGATTATTTATTCTCATCTAAACATTTTCTTCGGGGTAAATTGATTGTGGTCTCTCTGTTATTATTTTTGTATGGATGAAAGGCAAAGTCCCGCCGAGGTTGACTTTGCCTTTCATCCTTACGGGGTCGATAAAATAAAGTACCAGTAATGAACTGGGTAATTGCTGGCCTTGTGCCTAAAGTAGAAACAATTATTTTTGTATGGTTGTTTCTTACGTGCTTCTAATTGCTTTTCTAAAACCACAATAGTTACACCATAATAGTCATTTATTCATATCAGGTACCTTTTCTCTATAGCAAATATGGTAGGTAAGTGCTGATTATATCTGTATTCTGATGGTTGACTTGGAATTCCATACTTTTCTTGTTTCCTATGAGAGCTTTACACTCCATTTAACTTCCAATTTCGTTTATGTTTTGGAGAAATAATATTATCTTCTCCTGTAACCAACCGAGTTTTGATTCATTGGCTTGCTTGTGTTAGATCTACATATATATTGTTTAGAAGTTGACGAATTTATCAATAGTTATAGTCTTCCAGTTGCTATCGATCTTGATTGTGTTGGTAAATTCCTTCTAGTTATGCTGTGCGATGCTTGTGGGGTTATCACATTTTGTTCTCTTCCTTCACTTTATTCCATTGTGCGTCTTTATTGTACTGTACGCCTTCGCTCCAAATCTTCTCCCAGGGTGGATGGTTTTCTCTTGTTATTGCATTTGCCGTTGTTGTTGTTGTTGTTGTTGTTGGTAGTAGTAGTAGTAGTAGTAGTAGTAGTAGTAGTAGTAGTAGTAGTAGTAGTAGTAGTAGTAGTAGTAGTGGTGGTGCTGGTGCTGGTGGTAATGGTGGTGTATCTCTAATCTTATATTTTTTATCGATACCCTGATGTCTCTATACCGACTATCTTTGTTCGAATAAATGATGCTAAATCGAAACCATTCAAGCGTGCGTACTGCCAACTCTCCTGTTCATTATTTACATGGTCAATATTGACATGCACAGCTGGGTTGGAAGTGGTGTCATAACTATCGGGTGTAAAATCACTCGGCTGGAATTTGCGACATGGTATCATTTAATTCGACAGAAGGTGATCTCCGACTTGCACTCGATAGGTTTGATGCTGAATGCTGTATTACCGGAATGAAAGATATTGCTGCGAAAACTGAGGCGCTGGTCCTCTCAAAGAAGCCTGCGCAGTGCGCGCTACATGTGAATGGAGTGCCACTGAAACATGTGGAGAAGCTCAAGTATCCCGAGGCCGTATTCGAGAGTTATGGAAGTGCAAGAATTGAAAGAGCTGGTGCAGTAATGAAGAAGAAGAAGAAGAAGAAGAAGAAGATACTTGAGCTTCTCCACATGTTTCAGTGGCACTCCATTCACATGTAGCGTGCACTGCGCGGGCTTCTTTGAGAGGACCGCTATACTATTTTAGTATTTGTGACAAAATGTGATCCTGATGGGAAAAATCAGTCACATTTTACAACAAGGGTTGTTTCTATGATCTGTATCAATGCATAAATACGTTTCTATTATTCACACGTAGACATTCTGTTTGTTTCCAATTATGATTCCTCTTTGACTTTTTCATATGAAATACTCTCTCCCTCTCCCGCCTTCTGTTTTGGTTAAGAAATTGGATATTGCCTTCTTTCATCAATATTTAATCCACTATTTTTTTAAGTATCCCGCTTTTACTTGTCTTTTACAGTTATACAATGTCCATTGTTATTATATTTTGTGCATTATCGAAACGTGAAAGGCATAACATACATATTTGTTGTACTTGGAGCTCTAATAACAGGATTATTCACTTTGCTTGTTAATTATAGGTTTGGATTTTATGAGATTTTGCCTAAGCTTCACCTCTCATATTGACATTGAGGTCGGAGTTATTATTATTGCATGAATTAGCAGAGGCTTTAGAAACTCGTACAATTGCTTTGCAATATTTATTCCAGGCGGTGGATTGGCAGTATCGGTAGAGCGTTAGACACCATGCTTTGCAGCATTAAGTTATGACCCTTTACGTTCTGAGTTCAAATCTCGCCGAGGTTATCTTTTCCTTTCAACCTTACGGGGTCGATAAAATATAGCACCAGTAATGTACTGGTTAATTGTTGGCCTTGTGCCAAAAGTAGAAACAATATTTATTCCAGCTCTTTACGCTCTGAGTACAAATTCTGCCGAGAACAATTTTGCCTGATCGATAAAATAAAGTATCAGCCAAGTACTGGAGTAAATAATCGACTTCGCCTTTTCCAAAATTGCAGGCCGTGTGCCAATATTAGAAAAATATTGGCGGTGGATTGGCAGTATCGGTAGAGCGTCGCACAACATGCTTCGTAGCATACAGTTACGGCCCTTTACGTTCTGAGTTCAAGTCCCGCCGAGGTTAACTTTGCCTTTCATCCTTACGGAGTCAATAAAATAAGGCACCAGTAATGCAATGAGATCGATTTAATCGATTTCCCTTCCCTTCAAATTGTTGGCCTTGTGCCTAAAGTATTATTATTGGTGCCGTTGTTGCTGTTGTTGTTGTTTTTTGTTGTTCTTCTTCTTCTTTGTCGTCGTTGTCGTCGTCATCTTCTTCTTCTTCTTCTTCTTCTTCTTCTTCTTCTTCTTCTTCTTCTTCTTCTTTGTCGTCGTCGTCGTCGTTGTCGTCATTGTTAGTTCTTTTTACCATAAAAGTACTTCAGAACGTTTGAATGTTTACTCCATTTTTTAGGAAAACTTTGTTTTTAAACATCTTATAGTGTTTACAGATTTTTTACAAATAAATTTTTACAATAAATCCATGCATTCCGAGATGGCTGCTCAAACAAGATACTCTTCATAGTGGTGGTAGCAGTAACGTAATCAAGTTATTTTGAAACAAAAGAAAAGTAACTCAAGCACAGGAATAATTCTAAGTTCAAGAATCAAATATTGTTAGCATTTGCAATATTAATTTAAATAAGAGAAAATCAGTACAACGCCACCACCAACAACAACAACAAGAACAACAGCACTAACAACAACAATGCAGACATGATTCCATATGTCTTATTTCAACTATACGGAAGCTTGTGCCTGGTTTAAAATCCGAGCAATTGTGAGGAGACATGTAGAGCTGATGTGGCACACATCTGCCAACAGGCTAATACCACAGTACATAAGACACAGAAACGATAAAACCGTTGCCAGAGATACTGATATGGCCGTTTATCTTCTTATTTGTGCAAACGCAGAGGCATGCAATGAGAGCACTGATGACGTATAATAAATTATGGACAGCTTACAGACCTCCAAAAACTTCAAGGGTATTCTGGAGTTGTAGCCATTTGAGGGAGCAAAACTATGTTAGCCAGGCTGGCAGTAGAGAGCTAAAAGCTTTGTTGCTACATATGTTGAAGTAAACCCAGCAGAACAGTATACTGCTCAAAGCTATCGGAGCGGAAGCCTCCTAAACTAACGGGATGTCCTGACCCTACATACGTGGTGGCTTTAACCTTTGTACCTTATGTGGGAGAGTTTATTATTTGTATTTATTTTTAAAGCTATATTTTATCTTACATAGAGTGTATTATATTTTACGTGGATTGGCAGTATCGGTAGAGGGTCGGACGCCATGCTTTCCAACATAGTTACGTCCCTTTACGATCTGAGTTCAAATCCCGCCGAGGTTGACTTTGCCTTTCATCCTTACGGTGTCGATAAAATAAAGTACCAGTAATGTACTGGATAATTGCTGGCCTTGTGCCTAAAGTAGAAACAATTATATTTTACACGTCCCCTAGTCTTTGATATACATGTACATCCATACATGATGTGTAATCTGTTTTTTATGGCCAGTTTTTTTTTTTATGTTTGGTCCTGTGTGATCAATAAGGAAAGACTAATAATATCATCCTCACCAACATATTTACTATCATTGTCATCGTCATCATATTTTGACATTATGGTGTATCCATTTCATTGCTTCTTTCTTTGCCATTTAATACCAATAATGATATCCATCATACTATCAATTGATAATGCAGCAAACATGGATAATTAATCGTTCTTAAATAATTTCCTATCCATTAGAATTTGTATCAACGTAATTTCTATGATCCTATCAAATTTTAATACCACTTCACATGAGAATTAATCCATTCAGCTTTATTTCCATTGATACGAAAGGATCCAATATTTCATATGAATTATTAGAGACAAAATTGAAAACTGCCCTTTCATTCAATCAAAATTGAAAATTGAAAAAGCGGAAAAAGTGAATTGTAATCTTATCCAAACAGTAATATTATTAAATCTCTATTGATTGTAATTTCAATCTCTGAAAGTGCTGAAGCTTAAGCATGGTTGTGATCAATAAATGATCACATTCGTTCATTCTATTAATATCTTACTTTAATTTAGTACGAAATAGTGTTGCAAATTGTGGAACATCGATCTAATTACCTTGAAGGATTTAATTAATTTGTTTTTCAGGATCCTACATAATATGTTCTAGCAAATTAGTGGAGGTGATTTTATTCTTCAAACATGTGTGACTTCATAGAAATATGTAGCACTAACCAGTCGATATACTAATTTCGACTGTGTAATGTCAATCCATTCAAAGTGTATTGAATCGATAAACCATATAATGGTCAATTCAAAACACGTTGGTCAATTCAAGCGACTATATACAATCATAAACAGTAGACTTGTTGTAAATCAATATTTATATAAGTTCTTTCAACGTTAAATCTGTGCGCAATTATCAGTAGTTTACTTGTTTTGTTTTTTACTGTTTTAATATATTGTTTACAATAGTAAAATCTACAGAGTTGCTGTAGTAGGTGAGAGGATTTATTGCAATAACAACTTAAATTGTTCGGACTATTAATTTCATATTTTGTGTCTTTGTCTGCCATACTATATGTTCATTACTATCAGTTCAATACCGTATCGCCTTCAATTATGTCGAATATATATATATAACTATATTTATGTATATTTATGTCTGTGCGGCCTTAGCTACATTTACATACATAATACTAACTATAAATGTTTCTCCTTATACTATATGTTCATTGCTATCAGTGCAATACCGTATTGCCTTCAATTATGTCGAATATATATATATATATATATATATATATATATATATATATATATATATAACTACAATTATGTCTCTGCAGCCTTAGCTACATTTACATACATAATATTAACTATAAATTATATGTGTGTGTGTGTGTGTGTGTGTGTGTGTGTGTGTGTGTGTGTGTGTGTGTGTGTGTGTGTGTGTGTGTGTGTGTGTGTGTGTGTGTGTGTGTGTGTGTGAAGGCGTTTGACATAGTGGTTAGAGTGTTGGATTCACAATTGTGAGGCTGTGAGTTCGATTCCTGGACCGGACTGTGTCATTGAGCCTGACACTTTATTTCCCGTTACTCCAGTTCACTCAGCTAGAGAAATTGAGTTGCGTGATTACTCTATCGGCCAATACATTTTCCTTGAAAGGAAAGGAGACTACACGACTGGTATTCTTCCACAAAAAAACACATTGCCTTGGCTTATTTCTTGAGCCCATTAAATTACAGGGGATTAACGCGAGTCTATAACTCTGTTTTTTCATTTGATATTTTGGCTCCTAACAAAATTTTAAGTTGAATGGTTATAGGCTGCTATTTCTAGCGTTTTTTTAATCCATTCAAGCCACTATGTACTGTCTGGCGCATATGTTTTCGTCTCTTCTCTCACCATGTGCGATATTTCAGTTGTCTCAAGTCTCTTTAGAAGTGTCAACCATATCATCTTTACACCTGCCGATAAGCCCTGAGAGGTTATGGTACCGACACTGTTTATGGTGAAACATTCTCTTCTTTGTTCAGGTTTTTATAGTTATAAAGGTGGGTCTGTACATTTTAATTTACATTTTTAATTATTATGTATTTTCCACACTTTTCGTAGACTTTATGCTTTTCACTCAAGTGGTTCTCTACCCCTAGTAATTGAAAACACTCTTTTGTGTTTTCTTCTCTATTTACTGTATTATATATATATATATATATATATATATATATATATATATATATATATATATATATATATATATATATATATATATATATATATATATATATAGTTATGTAATAAACAACATAAGGCAATTATTCCATTTACCAGTGGTTTCTTAAAAGCAAAAAATGTTGCTTTCAATCCTCAGAATGAAAAAATCCTGGTCTGTTTATTGAATTTGGATTTTAAAATCCAAATTCAATAAATTTGGTTTTTAAAATCTAAATTCAATAAACAGACCAGGATTTTTTCATTCTGAGGATTGAAAGCAAAATTTGTTGCTTTTAAGAAACCACTGGTAAATGGAATAATTGCCTTATGTTGTTTATTACATAACTATTAAGCTCTGTTACCTACATAGAGCACTCTTTTTTCCTGGACTTTTCCGACGGAATTACTTCATTTATATATATATATATATATATATATATATCATAAAATATGTCTTTAGAATCACTAGATATAATATAAACCATTTCCTCTCCCAACTAGCATAATTAACCATATAAAAAATCAATTAGACCAAGCTATAAGAATAAAGGCTCCTATGAAGGAATCTCCGACAAATAACCGAAAACAGCCCCTTCGCGGTGGCTACGATAGAGTATTTATCTAACATTTCGACAGCATGTAAACATCGACCAGATATACAGTCAACTAAACACAATTAGGTGTAAAATTGAACTTAGAAGAATTGCGTACATACCTAATTACCTCTACCATGGTTTCATCCGTATTTTAAGACATCCGTTAACAGGGAATGTCCAGAGCTTCAGAATCATCAGGAGCGAACTCAAAAATAGACATTTAATTTTCCAAAGTGATCGCGCCAAAAATACATTCAAAAATGGCTAAGAATCGTGACGTGGCAGCGGTCAAGTTAGAAAGGATGTGATTAGTTGCTTACGGCGGGTAGGCATATTGCTAGAAAGCGCAGCCTAATACCGCCAAATTGTATCTCAACCTAACGGGAGATTATTACATATAAAGGTTTACATATATATATATATAAAGTCATAGATATATATGTGTTCTGCAACAGGTCACGTTTTGGCTCAATGAAAAATTAATAAATTAAACAATCAGATATATATATATATATATATATATATATATATATATATATATATATATATATATATATATATATATATATATATATATATATGTATGTGTGTGTGTGTGTGTGTGTGTTTTACTATTTTACTTGTTCCAGCTGAGGCCATTTTAGGGCAGCACCCTTCACAGGCATCGGCAGATTCCAACTATCAAATTCAAATCGCGTGGAATTAGTGACCTCGGGTCTCCCGTAGGCGATATTGTGCAGGAAACCTATCAGTTATATGTTAGTTACATGTTTGAAAATGTAGATAAGGAAGATCATTCTCCCCGTTTTCAGTGTTTCAACTCCCCTTCATATTGAAAGACTCACCTCCACTCCCGTTAGAAATCTTTATTCAAATAAATAATTCTACACATATTTTAACTCTTCATATTTTGTTTTCTTTGTTTCTGTCACCCAGTTTATTTATTCTAAACTCTTATCTATCACTTTACTTTTATCTTTTCATTTTACCCTGTCGTGTTACTTCGCTTCTTTTTAATATATTTCTCTAACTTTTCCACTTATCCCCCTTTCTTAGCTCTCTATTTTATTCGCTTTTCTTCTTTATCTGATTCTATCTCTACTACCCTTCCCATTTATCTCAATTAAAATTTCTTTCCTATAATTCTCTCTATTTTACCATAGCTATCGCTCTTTCTTTCTCCCCATCGTTCCCTTACAGTTCCTCCTATTTTTTTTATACCCCTGTTTTCTAGTATTCTCTTTCTTTTCATTTTATTCTCTTATATTTCACATTCACTTTCCCTTTTTACCTTCTACCATTCTTCACATTTTCTCATCTATTTTCTCAACCCAAAGTTCTTCGTACCTACTCACTCCTTCCTATCCCTCGCTCTCTCTCCCTCTCTCTCTCTCTCTCTCTCTCTCTCTCTCTCTCTCTCTCTCTCTCTCTCTCTCTCTCTCTTTCACTCTTTATATATATATATATATATATATATATCTTATATGCATATACAGACATATATATGTACATGTGCAAGTATATATGTATGAACACACATACATATATGTGTACATATGCCTACAAATATATATACACACACACACATATATATATATATATATGTACTTTATTTCATTGTGTTCTGCTGATCACTGTTTTCTTTCTGTGATTAATTTGTTTTTTATATAAGATTAACAAATTGAGGGTTTTTTTATATCCATTATAAATATTTTCCATCCTAAATACACTGTTTACTTAAGTCTTTTCACTGAGTTAAACAACGTCAGGATTATTTATTATTAAATAACTCCAGCTTTATACAGATTTATAGCTCTAAGTTTTTTTTTAGAGAGACATTCTATAAATTAGACAAACAAAACTTGTGTTTTTTTAGAAAGCTACATGGTAAATAGACCTTCTAGTGTAAGCATAACTTTGATTTAAAATTCTTGCTTAGACCAGTTATAACCCAGCAGAATATTCTCTCTATTGTTTCTACTAATATTATCCTAAGGAAAATGCACAGATAATTTTAAGTTAGGTGATTATCTAAAAGAAATGCGATTGAGGCAAGACTTAATCAGAAAGAGGTTGCCAAGTGCCAAATAATTTTATAACAGTGTGGCTGTCTCTTTTCCGTAATTTCAGATGGTGATTACTATGCCTATAACTTTTACAGGCTGTTATATATTATATATTGTGTAATGGATTATTGAGATTCCTATGGTTAATGTTCAGCTTAAACTTTTGAATATCAATGACGGAAGAATTATATTTAAGTATTGATCTATGTTTGTTAAGATACAGAACGTAGGAGGGCGAAGAAGGATTGTAAAAGGGGATTAATTTTACGTCTATGAAGTGATACATATTTAGGGATGATAACATATATGATGTGTGAATAGAATTTGTTTAGCTGAAAGCGTAGAGATTATCTTCAGGTGAAGTTCATAGAAGCAAGCGAGAACTCATCTTAAATGGCAAGTATGGTTAAAATGATGTATATAACATATTGCTTATCGCACAAATTGTAAGTTTTGATGCAATGGCAATCTTCACAAATCAGTAAAACCAATAGTGTACCCATACGATCGATTTTGTTTGTTTTTTGTCTTTATTTTTGTTTTTGTTTTTGCTTTTTGTTGAATTGCTTAGTCAAAAGATGATGCATAGTGCCCATGTCCTTTCTTGGGCCTTTAATCCCGAAGAATGGTAGAAATATCTCATTACTTATATATTGTTGCTATAAAGGGAAATGCAGTTCAATCTAGACCTGGTCTAATATTGAGAATTAGCAGGGCCATAGTTTTTCCGGCTCACTAGGTTCTGAGTTTAGAGTTCAGCTTTACCGTTTATCCTGTGGGGGACGACAAAATGCAGTAAATGTCAAGGACGGTAGATTGGATGAATTGTTAGAGCGTTGGATGGGGTGCCTTGTGGTAGTTGTTTGTTTTTGACGTAATCCATATCACTTGTTAACACCACCACCCGGTCCTTCAGAGTAGAGCACACTGCTGCATGCAATCATTTGTAGGGAGATCTCCGGTTTGAGGACAACTTTCAGCCACAAAAACCCTTAAAATATTTAAATTAGTCGAGGAATTATGTCTGCTAACTATATATATACCACCTTGCACATGATCCAGATATAGTGAAACCTATACACTCGATCTGCCAGCCTTGTTATCTAAACAACGAGAATTTATCAACAATTCTCTATCTGTAAATGTTTATTTGTTATGAAACAAAGTTGGTCATTATAATCAATATTAGTTATAGTAATTATAATCTATCTACAATCAGGAACGGAGTGACTGCATTACTTACAGATATTCTTTTTACTTTCTTATTGAAGCCAAATGTGCCTGATTTTCGATGGATATATACACTAGCAGTAATGGTTTCTCATTTAGGCACATGGCCAACAATTTTAGGCGGGGGTAAAGTCGATTAAATCGACTCCAGTACGTTACTGGTATTTTATTTTATCGAAGCCGTATGGATGAAAGGCAAAGCTAATCTTGGCAGGATTTGAACTCAGAACATAAAGGGACATAACCATAATACGCAAAGTATGTTGTACGATGCTCTACCGATACTGATAATCCACCGCCCTATATAAACTACCAATAATGATAAGTAATTCCTTAAACCTCGAAGCATTTTATAGTTTCTGAGCTCAGTGTTATATATTCTAATAAGTGTAGATGTTATAAGGCAACATTTTCTTTTCCATACGTGTATATTAGAGTATATTATGAGAGCAGATTTCTGGGTATAAAGAATATTGAACTATATCGTATACAATTCTACTTTAATTAAGGTATTATTATAATTGTTTCTACGTTAGGCACAAGGCCAGCAATTTACCAGTGTATTACTGGTACTTTATTTTATCGACCCCGTAAGGATGAAAGACAAAGTTAACCTCGGCACCTTCATTTAAGCATTGTTCTACTTGTGTCTCATTCAATCTCCATTAAGTTATCCTTATTCTATTTTAGCTTGAACCTACCTTTTGTTTCTTGAAACTGGTTCTATTTCTTCTCTAAATTTCATCTAATTTTTCTCTTACACACACACTTCCATATCATAAATATATATTCCTTCCCCCTTTATCTGTGACATTCTCTCAATCATTTCCTCACTTTTTACTTTATCACGTTAACTCTAATATCCACATCTGGTGTAGATATTCCTTCCCCCCTCTATCTGTGACATTCTCTCAATCATTTCCTCACTTTTTACTTTATCACGTTAACTCTAATATCCACATCTGGTGTAGAGCGCCACCGTTGTTCTATTCACCTCCTTTATACTTTGGTACTTCTCGCACTATCAATTTCCTAATGATTTCTTCCATTCCTCCCTTTTATTTACTGTCCACATTCTTGAAACTAGCTAACTAGTGATTATCTCTCTTACATTCTTTGTCTCTCTCCTACTGTACCTATTTATTTAAGTTCACCTGTATCAGTCCAACGAAAGGCCCTCTGATATCCGTTGGTGACAAAGCATAGGAAGTTAGACCTGCGTCCTTCTGAGGTTTCTTTCATACTTTTAGAAAGCTGAGAAACAATGCAACTTATTATTTTTTTGCTTCCTGGCGTCATCACGATTAAAGAACTGTGATAAATAATTTGATTTCTTCATACATATAGCTGAATATTTAGATGTTTTGTATTTTATTCTCTTTATTTGATTTGCTTCGTGTATGCTCAAATAAACTAGCAAAACATAATTATATATGTATGTGAGTGAGCGTGTGTGCGTGTATGTGTATAATATATATGTATATGTACGTGCGTGTGTGGGTACTATATATATATATATATATATATATATATATATATATATATATATATATATATTATAAGAACCAAGTTTTACTTAAAACATATCTTTATTCTACATATGTTTAAATATAGAGTGGTGGATCATACCACGATACATACGAGGTATTTCTCCATCGCTCTACATATTCTCAGGGGTCCAGGTGCTGTTCGAAGTGTCAACTGTATTGCATACATGAGATGACTCCATACAAGGGATACGGCTCATACCCTACTAATTAAGAATACATAGCAAAGCAAAAGCAAAAGCAAAGCCAAAAGGAGACCGAAAACAATATAACAAAAACAGTATATCAAACGTTGGGCTTATGTACATCCGTACATTAACAGACATAGAGGATTAAACATAGAAAATGATTATAATGCCTTTCTATACAATATTTACAATATTATATGAGGAAATATATGTGTATATTGACCAAAAGTAAGAAGGAGGGCGGTAGTTAGTCAATATTACGTTAGATATAATATACGTTAGATACGTAGAGTGATGAACAAATAACTTGCATGTATAGTGATATGGTCAACGGCTCTATATTGAAACATATAAACATATGTACAATAAGTAGAACTTGGTTCTTTTTTCTATTGATAATTTATGAGCTCTACAGCCCGTATCATAACCGTCTGAGGCAGAATCTCCACCCGGTGGGAAAGTCCTAGGCCGATGTCGGATTACTGCTATATCAAGGAAACAGGATAGTATCGAGCTGTTCTAATCTTTACCAGGATCTATATTGGAATACGCCAATATCACCATAAATATATATATATATACATACCTTCATACATATATATATATATATATATATATATATATAATATAATTGTTTCTACTTTTGGCACAAGGCCAGCAATTATCCCAGTGAATTACTGGTACTTTATTTTATCGAGCCCGTAAGGATGAAAGGCAAAGTTAACCTCGGCGGGATTTGAACTCAGATCATAAAGGGCCGTAACTCTATGCTACAAAGCATGGTGTCCGACTCTCTACCAATACTGCCAATTCACCGCCCTTATATATATTATATATATATAATATAATATAATATAATATATTTATATATAACTAAACATATATTTATACATATAAGTGGCAAATATTCCATCAGCATTACCTAAATGATGTTGACATCATCTTTAAAGTAAAGTACCCTAGGCTTGGGCTCCGTGTTATCTCATAACAACATTACGGCACAATTATTTCCCCTCAACTGTTCTTTTTAACATTACAACCAAACAAATTAAAAACAGAAACAGATCCCATAAAATTCAAAACGTCTTTGGACAAATTCCTCCAAGAAATCCTGGATAAACCTCTTACACCCGGATAAGCCTCCGTAAACAATAACTCTCTTCATGAGTGGGCCATAGTGTCCAAATCCTGATTTGAAAGACTTCGCCAAGGGGTGCTATTAAGTTAGACATGACCTGGCTTGGGCCAATACTGGCCGAAACCTATCAAAGTTATCTTAGTTATACATATATATATACATATATATATATGTGTGTGTGTGTGTGTGTGTGTGTGTGTGTGTGTGTGTGTGTGTGTGTGTGTGTGTGTGTGTGTGTGTGCGTGCGTGTCTGTGTGTGTATATACAAAACGTAAACAAACAAAAAACCAAACAGCACAGTACAATGAAAAATATATTAGTTTAACGCTTGATATAGTAGGAAAAGAGTAATTGCGTTTCGGACACTGGTATTTATCAGAAGATAGAATGAGAAATATAAGATGAAATAGAAAGAGTAAGAAGAGAAGGAAATGGAAAATCTTTTTGAGAAGAAAAAAAAAATATATATATAATGGTTTCTTATAATGGAACTTCAATAACAAGTGTGATTCAGACAACTGTCTTGGGACCACAGCTGTTTATAGTGGCTCTCTGAGACATGCCCTCCTTAGTACAGACAGCCTCACTCAGCTGATGACAAGAAAGTATTACATGCAATCAAGAATCCGGTTTATACTACTAAGATTTGGGTGCCATAGACAAATGGGCTGAGGACAATATTACGCAGTATATTGCCAGAAATTGTCAAACCCCCTCTGCTAGCAACCCATTAACACAAGGCCACTACAACAAAACTACACCGGACTAAAAGGAATCGAAATCCCCGAGCCCTGGGTATTGATATGTCCAATAATGTATCGTTTAATGCATACATCACCAAAATGTCAACAATTTGTAGACAACTAGCTGGTTGGATTCTAATGAATTTCAAGACAAGAGATCGGGAAAGCATGTTGGTCCTCTGAGAACATTTGTCCTTAGCCGACTGAACTATTGGTTATGTGGAGTGCTCTTACCTGCTTACACCTGTTTATCAGCTTGATGGTGGCTCACTATAAAATATCCAGATAAAAATAGTATCTACAGATTGAACAGATGCAAAGCTCATGCATATTACGGAAGCCACATAACAGAAAGAAAACCCATCCCCAATAGAAAGCATGAATGGAATAACAACAAACCCACATTATATGATATGTGCTTTTTTCGTAACACTGATTTGGTGTAACTTATATTTTACATTTATATTATAGTAAATTATTTATATAACTTATTCCACTATGAGTAATTTGTTTTCACTTTTTGATGGGGGTTTTTTTTTTGTGTGTGGGCATTTTTTAGTATTTCTTTTAAAGAATACATGTTGAACAATTTTTATCGTCCCTGAAAAAATTTTGTAGATAACTTGATATATGTCATTGTATTTTATGTAATAATACTTATTTATATTAATTATGATCTTACTTTTATACTTATCTGCACCAATCGAAACATAGAAAATGTCTGTTGTTAATTTGATTTATATCTTTGGATAATCTTTCTCTAATTTCATATATACATAGATTCATATATCTCTCTCTATATATATATATGTGTGTGTGTGTGTGTGTGTGTGTGTGTGTGTGTGTGTGCACGCGTGTGTGTGTGTATATGTGTGTATATATATATGTGTGTGTGTGTGTGTGTGTGGAACAGAGAAAATAAAACAAATGTCGAAGATAGATTCTTAATTAGTGGAAGCCACTATACATATATTAAGAAGTAAGCTAGCTACCGAAGCATACGATACAATATCTGTATACATACACCATGAGTAACCGAGACTACGCTAATGTGTGTGTATATATACACATATTTAATATGGCAAAAGAATATAAATTTCTCAGTAAATTGAAAAAAGCAATAAACATCTTTCATCGATTTATGGACCTGATTGGGCACTCATCAGGAGACGTGTATGTCATCCGAACAACGACAAGGAAACATGTATTTGATGGGCTTATATACCCATTCGCTTTTAGTATTATTCTGAAATGGACTTAGTAATTTTCATATAATTAGTGTTTGTATTGGTAATTAAATTAAATATATATTAAGTGCGCTAACAGTCGAAGTGTAGGATAACATTATATCTGCATACATACAGAGTGAATAACCGAGACGGTACACACACACACGTGTGTGTGTGTGTGTGTGTGTGTGTGTGTGTGTGTGTGTGTGTGTGTGTGTGTATGTGTGTGTGTGTGTGTGTAAGATATAATTCCTGAGAAATAAAATTAGATCGTATACAAATGTATGTTATGACTGTAAGCCAAAGTTGGAAAGTCAATGAAAAAGTTTGTTTTTCAATTATAGACATGATTTGATTGTCAGTGTCATACTTCAAAGCAAGCAAATTGATGCATCTATTGGCAAACTTAATCCGTATCTTTTGAAGAGTTTGCTGCTTCTCTTTTAAATTCGTTCAAAACTAGATCAGATCCAAAGGAACAGAATTGGGCACAAATGCCCTATATGTAGTTTACTATAAAAATATGCATGCATTTCACAAAAGCTTCTGTAGTATAATTGTGTTGAGATCACTTTGAAGTTAAAGTTGCTTTGTTATAATATTTGACTATGAAACAAACACAGGTTTGCTGTGAACGTTATTTTCGTTAATACACTTACTCGTACTAATGAGATACCAATGTCATCAACTCTAATGTTTTAACAAACATTGACAGCTATTGTTTATAATGTTAAACTCAAATCATGCGTCCTAATTTATTTATTTATTTTAAGTATGAAAACATTTAACCATGCAATAATGACTGTTTATAATTAAAATATATGTTAATTAAATCACGTGCTCTAGGTCAGGTTGTTCATATAAAGAAACTCTAAATTTCAATAGTCTTGTTCCTAATCTCATTTACTTGGTTCTGACTGTTTAATTTTTGTATTTATTTGTAATGTAATTTGCATGTATGTATGAACTCGTAGTTTCTGATGAAGCCGTAGAAGAGCCTCTGTAACAGCCCATCCCCCTGTCCAGGTCTGAATACAGTCGATTTCTTCCAAAGAACGAGAGAGGGAGAGAGAGAGAGAGAGAGAGAGAATGTGTGGGGGGGGGTGAAAGAAAGAAAGAGAGAGAGAGAGTTAGAAGGTAGGGATAGAAATGAAATATTAAGAAAGAATTGACTCCAGTACTAGACTGGTATATTTTGATCAATCTCCAGATATTTGATGGAGATAAGACATGTCTCCTAGACAGCTAGCCATCTCATCTCAGAGATTTCAATCAAATGTTTCCAGTAATGACTGATGATATTTTAATCGATTATATCACTTTTCCAACAAATTTGTAGTATTAAGATGATGCTAGAAATTAATAGATGTCTGCAATAGTATCTATTAATATTTAATCTAAATGTATTTGGTGGGGGTCCTACTTAGGGTTAAACAATACTGTTAATGTTAAATGTAATATGAATTATTATGTAATAGGAATCATAGCACATGAAGGATGATAATGGCAATGAATGTCAGCTAAAAGTTTTAAAAATTAGATTTTATAATGAGTGGTGGTTTTTGTGCCTCCTGGTAGTCTGCAATGTTGTAGATAACATCGTATTAATTATATATTTAGATATCAACATTAGATATTGTTCTTTTTTTCTTATCTTTCACAAGTTGCAGTTTGCTGTATGTAGGTCTATATTTTCTTCTCTCACATGATGGCTCCATACATAGATATTGGCTGATATAAAAATATCACAATCTGTCTAAGAGATTACTAAATAACGCCATTGCCTTATTATATATCCAAAGTGTTATCATTACTTAAGTATTTATTTTTAAGGTCTTGGGAATAAAAATATTTAAATTTTAAGAAATATCACCTGCGCCCGTCTGCTTCTATCATTATAAGAATAATTTACACTCAAGTCAGGTCTTTCAATTGGAATTTCTCTACCATAGATGGCAGTTTATCATTTCAATTCTCCAGTGATATTTTTTTTATGATGAGTTTATCACAATACTAAATAAGACAATAACAATGTAAGCATATATGTATATCGTTTCTGAATTTGTTTTCAGTATCTTGTTAGCCTGGCTATATATATATATATATATATATGTATGTATATATATATTTATATATATATATATATATATATATATATATATATATATATATATATATATATATATATATATATATAGGAAAAGTAAGTTATATATATATATATATATATACATATACATACATATATACATATATATTTATATGTGTGTGTGTGTGTTTACCTCTGTGTGTGTGTGTGCATTGTTTGTTTAATTTTTCCTGTTTATACTTTGTAAGTATTAATACAGCTATATGTTTTTATTTCTAAACATACAAAAGTGTCTATTTATGTGCACGTGTGTGTGTGTATGTGTGTGTGTGTGGGGGGGGGGGGGGGGTTATGTGAGTGAGTGAGTGCGTGTGTCTGTATGTATGTGTGTGTGTGTATGTCTGCCAATTTGTTTGTTTTCTGTGAATAAACAAAACATATATATATACATCCACTAAAAGATATGTTAAAGAGTATTTGTGTGATCGAGTTTGTATGAAATAGTTATGGAACATTTGTCTGCGTACGCGCGTGTCTGATTTGTTTTATAATTGAATTTTTGCCGTCAGCGGGTGATAGTAGTAGTAGTAGTAGTAGTAGTAGTAGTAGTAGTAGTAGTAGTAGTAGTAGTAGTAGTGGTGGTGGTGGTGGTGGCGGTAGTGGTGGTGGTGGTGGTGGTGGTGGTGGTGGTGGTGGTGGTGGTGGTGGTGGTGGTGGTCAATGTAGTAGTAGTAGTAGTAGTAGTAGTAGTAGTAGTAGTAGTAGTAGTAGTAGTAGTGGCGGTAGTAGTAGTAGTAGTAGTAGTGGCGGTAGTAGTAGTAGTAGTAGTAGTAGTAGTAGTAGTAGTGGTGGTGGTGGTGGTGGTGGCGGTGGCGGTAGTGGTGGTGAATGTAGTAGTAGTAGTAGTAGTAGTAGTAGTAGTAGTAGTAGTAGTAGTAGTAGTGGCGGTGGCGGTAGTAGTAGTAGTAGTAGTAGTAGTAGTAGTAGTAGTAGTAGTAGTAGTAGTAGTATCACCATCATCAACATCTACAGCAATAATCTTTAGTTTTATTTATTTGCTGAAGTTTAAAGTTACTGTTTATGTTTACTTTTTTGTTGTTATTTTTTATTTGTTTTTTGTTTTGTTTTAATATTTCACTTTTAAATATTTCTTTTCACATGAGAATATATAACAAATTTAATTTGTGATACAAGTTAACTTAGAATGATAAAAGTTAAGTTGTTATAAATCTTGTTTACCTATTTAGAAACTTTTTCATTTGCATCAATGTGTGTGGATTCGTAACTCCTGATGAAATCACGGAGGCGCCGTCCTTACATGCGATGGGTCCCGGGCATCTTTAAACCTAGTGAAGCCCATCTCCTCCCAAGGTTTAAACCAGTCAGAGGCAACCTGTGGCCCGCGAAGGTTTCTGAATGGCTCGCCTAAGTCACCTAAGTGAAATCTTTCTGATTTGTTTACCCCAACTTTTCAGTCATAATATATCTTTCTATCATTTTTACGATCAAGGAAAACAACGTGTACGAATTCTGAAGAAACAAATCAAAACAACCTGAGTTACCGCCCTTTTTTTAAATCTGGGTACGAATGTAAATTAAGGTTTGCGGGCCGCCTGATCGTGGGCCATATCTCATGAGGCCCACTTCTCGAAAAAGGTTGCCCATGTCTGGTCTAGACACAGCCAATTTCTTCCAGATCAGGAGTGAAAAGAGGAGTAGCGAGACAGAGAAGTGAGAAAGAGATATAGAGGAGGAGACAGAATCGACGCATTTCTAAACTGGTACCTTTTTTATCGACTTTAAAAGGATGAAAGGTATAGTTGACCTCGGTAGGATTTGAACTCAGGGAGTGTAGAGAGCTGGAACTAATATCGCAAAACATTGTATCCGATGTTCTAACGACTCTAAAAGCTGTTTCTTAGACAGTAAACTTATATTAGTGTTTATAAGTTAACTATATTGTTATAATTTGCTGTGTTCTACTTCTTAACTTTGAATATAGTACACCATTATCATCTCGGACACATTTCTCTCCATCAACATCATAATTTTCCCTTACACTCTCTCTCGCAATCCTGAATATGTCACGTCTTTGGTCCTCGCGTTGTAGAACATGTTTAAATTTATTATTTACTTTATTGAATCTCAAATACTTTCATTTATATTTTATTTTAATATTTGAACATCCAATATCCACATCTAATGAATATGACAGAAGTGAGGTGTATTGGTCTTGTTTTCAGGACGCCGAGTTAAACTACCTCGGTATTTACCAGAATTCACTGCGCTCTGAGTTAAAATGCCGTTGAGGCCAATTTTGCTTTTTATCCTTTCGAGGTTTTCTCTCTCTCTCCCTCTTGCCCTCTCTCTCTCTCTATCTATCTATCTTTCTATCTATCTGGAAAAATCGTCTGTTCATTAACCTCGAAGCTCTGCCAAATGCAGAAATGCCCAAGACACGCCGTTTCAGAATAGCGCCTCTACGACTCTGTAAAATGCCATTTACCAATGAAGATGACTGAGATAATGTGACAACGAAGTTTCTCGATTTCCAATTCATATCACGCTCGTACAGAAATTGCATTTTTCATTTTATTTCTGTTTAGTTGCTAGTTGTTGGTTCTGTTGCTGATGCTTACCTCGTGGTCGAGCTTTAGTCGAGTAGACATATGATCGAAGGCATTCTAGCTGTGATCATCCAGAACTATTTTATTATTTCCAATGACAAGGACTGTTAGCTACTGGTCAACTCTGATCGAATGGATATTATTAAAATCATTCTAGACGTGACAATCCCGTCGATTTCTGGGTATGTGTGGAACTATATCATGTAATATGTCCTTTCCTTATTCAAAGCAATATGATAGGAGTTTAGGGAGATTTCACTGCTGTTCCTAAAAGGTCGAAACTTAATTTACTACGGTCGATTCAATCTACATTTCTTTATCCCCACCAATATTTCCATTTCGTTTCAGTAAGAAAAACAAATATTAATTTCAACCCCTAAATCAGGACAAAATTGTTTGATCTACCGAGGGTCATAGATTTGTGAGTGATATGAGAAAAAAAAACAATGATCAATTTCATGAATAGATAATTTGTAAATGTTATCAAAATGTGTTTATTTTATTTTGTTTTCGTATATATGAGTGTACCGCTTTTGTTTGTCTCGTCTTGCTATCGTCGTGTATTAAAGGCAATTGATCAGTTGGTGTGATTTATTTAACTGGATGGTGAATAATTGATGTAAAAACATTATAATCCATTCCACTTTCGGAATGTTTATCGTAAATAAAGTTATTGGCGCCGACTTATTAGAAGAGGTCGCATTTTCAATAATCACCCCTTCTTCCTTTCAATTTTCATATAATATTTTTTTCTACGGGCAAACTGCCAGTTTTATAATAGCGAAAGCAGCTTGAAGTATTCGAGCAAAATGACTCCAAATATATTACTGCTAAACATTCTATTGCAATGTGTGTTTCCATGAGTGTAGAGTGTGATTGGAGTGAGATTTTGCTATTACTTTTGACATGTTCATGTGGTTAATTATGTTTACATATATTTCATTACTGCACTAGGGCTTGATGAACACAACCACAAGGATATGGTCCGAACGTGGAAGAGCCGAACTCCCACTGTCATCGCCTCCATCTCTCTCGCCCTCCCCATCTCTCCGTATGGTGAGCAAATGGGATCCTACGTGCTGTCCTCCACACAGCCCCGGCGGATAGAATGGAGATGCACTATGTCAAACGAGGATGTAGAGACAATTTGTTAGCTTATGTATTAGTGCAGTGCTGTGAGTTGTGCAGTGTTACAATATAATAGTATGGTATATAGGTTTTGCTGTATTTAATTAGAGGATTTCATATTCTTAGCTCAAATCCCACTCTAAAGTCAACTTTGACTTTCATCCCTTGAGATCGATAAAAGTACCAGAAAGTGTAAAAAAACTGATTTCGGCGAATATAAATCCCCACGAATATAAATCCCCACTTTATGCCCGTGCTAGAGACTTATGTATCACTGGTACACATTAACTTCAAAGATTGGTGGGGTACTGTGGGCAAATTACTTTGTTGTATTTAGTAGCAAAATTTTATTGAGCTCAAATTTCGTTACGGTTAATTTTGCATTTCATCGTCCGGGAGGGGGGCGGCGATAAAATTAATACAAGTGAAATACTGGTAGCAATTCGACAGAAGTTACTTGACTGTATAGCATTGAGCTTTTGTTAGAAGTATATTACGAGTATTTATATGATGTAACAAGAAAATGAATCTAAATACTGCATTTGCTTGTATCTGGCGTGCTATCATTTCAGCCATCTTGTAGTGTTTTCATGAATTATATTAAATCGAATATTCAATACGATATTTTTATTTTTGTTATTTCTTTCTAACTGTTATTTTCTTTTTCAGATAAATGGTTTTGGTACAATGTGTTGCTACTGTTATCGTTGCACTGAAGTCGTTTTCACTGTAGTCAAGTGACGTAGTGTAGTAATTTAGAGTGAAACTAACCGTACAGTAGTTCAGTTTTTGAGCCATTTTAGGCCTAATCAAGCAGATTTGTGATCAAAGAGTTCCAAACGTAGCTAGACACGCGCTTTATATATTGGTGGATATATTAACTGATGAGTTAATCAGATTCTAAGGGAGTTGTGGTGTGATTTGGCAAAGAAGTAGATGGAGACTACGGGGAGGCTCCAGCAACAGAAGTGTAATGTAATAGTACAATAGTGTTACAGTACAGCACAGTACAATAATGTTACAGTACAATACAGGTGTGTGTATTTTTGGGGTTTGTAATGTCGAAATTTGACTATATTATATTTTATAAAATGAAGTCTGAGAAACTTCGTAAAATTTTTATGAGCAAATTTTAGATATTCCCATTAACAAACTGAAGTTAATCAATGATAATGCGTTACAAATGGTCATATTTTCTATATTGAGGAGGTACACGTTGCTATGTTCATATGGCTTACTTCTGATACTACTCATTATTTCTTCTGTCTGTTTCATATATGTTCGAATCCTGTAATATACGGCGAATACCAAATAACATTTTTATGTTGGGAATCAATATTAATTCTTTATATTCGTAATCAATATTTTCCTTGTTAGTTTCCCAAACAGAAAGTTAATCTAATTGACTTTTTTTAGTTGTTTACCCATATAACGGACTGTCTAACAACAGTTGATTTACATTAGTTTTTGATTGGAATCAGGTGTGGGGGTGGAGATGAGGTGAATCGAATTCCACAATGATTCGAAAGCAGTTTGTTGTCTAGACTTACCATACGTTTGCCTCTTCTCTATAGCACTCACTTTTAGTGACACTAATAATGATAAACGACTTTTACTTTCGAGGAAAAAACGGAAAGAAGCTCAGCCAGATTTCCAGTCAAAGTTTTTAAAAAATAAAAGAAATTCTAAACAATACTATTCGTTCTCTTCTCTAAATATATTGCACTTTTCATCTGTACTTTTTATGTATAATTTACTTGTTTCGTTGTGATTGCTTCGTTTTACTGTATGTGTTTAAGTATAGCATTTTTATGCGATTACAATTTAACTACTTCACGCTTCCGCTTATGCCTGCCATATTTTTGGATTTCTTTCTTTTTCCTTTAATTATTACTTTTCTTTCAGAAACATTGTTTATGCGTGTCTATTTTCATTATTGTGGGCTTTTTTTACTATTTTATATACAATAGTTGTTCGTGTTGTTTTTCGTATTTTTAGATTATCTTATTTTTTATCTGTTTCTCATTTCAATGATTTTTAGAATAAACATTTTAAAACTATTTTTTTTTTTACTTTATCTGATATATATGTGTATATGTGTGTATTTGTGCGTGTGTGTTATATATGCGGTCTATCTGTACGCAAACACGTTCATATGTGTATGTATGTATATATATGTGTATATATATAGATAGATATATACATATATATACATATATATATATATATATATATACACATATATATATATATGTATATACACATATATAAATATATATATATACATATATATATATATATATATATATATATATATATATATATATATATATGTATATATATATATATATGCGTGTGTATCTGAATAATATGAATGTATATGCGTCCACGTGTGCATTGATTGTGCGGGTATATCTGTTGTTATTCAACAATTCTATTCAGAAAATGTTGTTTGTATTATTCTCTATTGACTTTTTAAGTGTCTTAGTATTAATTTAATCAGAATTGTTGTTTCTAGTTGATGTTTTGTTTCCAACTTTTAGTACTTTCAATAATGCTTGCTTTTGATGTCGGATTTCTGTCTGTTGAAATTCATTTATTTCTATTTAGTAAAACTGCTTTAAAAAAAAAAAATACAAGTAGAATTACAGATAAAACATCGAT
>OZ024742.1:46559004-46566504 GCA_964016885.1 Eledone cirrhosa | reverse complement strand
CAAGCACTCTATACACAAGCATATAATAAAAAAAAAACGAGGAATATTCGTTTACATATAAAAAAATGTTATTGTGCATCGACCTGTTACGCGCGTTTCGCAGAGGATTGGCTCAAGGTAACCCATAGGAGTTATGAACCCGACTCCAGTATCGATCTGCTCGTCAGACTGGTGATGTGACAAATAAATATATACATATTTTGATATGCAGGTTGATACACAATAAATATTTTTTATATGTAAACGAAACTTCCTCGTTTTTGTCTATATACATATATAGATATATATATATAAAAGTAGAAGGGATATTTAATTTGCTGGAAATCCGACAAATATTAATGTTTATAACTGATTCAGAGCACTCGACAGTTTTCTGGGGTAAATATTCAATGATATTAAATAAATGGAAACTATATTTATAAAACCATATTTATTTTATTATATATATTTCAAGGGCACCAAAACACTTTGGTACGCTTTCTTCAGATAAAATACAAAGTTTGTTTTGATAACACTTTGGTACTCTTTCTTCAGATAAAATAAAAAGTTTCTTTTATAAATAGAGACATACCCAGGAAAATCATACCTTATCAGTTGAAGTGTTTTGGTGCCCTTGAAATATATATAATAAAATAAATATGGTTTAATAAATATAGTTTCCATTTATTTAATATCATTGTATATATATATATATATATAGTGCAAATATAACAGTGGTTGGAGAGGTTCAGTTGCTACTGCTAATAAATTCTATCCGGTCAAATTCGCACTGTATGCTAATGATCATCTCCACTTGATGTATTATACACAAAAGGGTATATAAGATATTGCTTATTCTTGTCTCAATATGTTTATTATTCAGCACTATATCGTGCATGCCTCCATATATACACCTCAATTATGAAACATGCTATGTTTGTATGTACTGTTAATAAATATATATACGTGCGCATGTGTGTGTTTGTGTGTTTGTGTTTATGTGTGTGCGCGTGTTTACGTTCACACCACTTAACTCGTGTTGTCGTTTATGTTAACAGTTCGACAAATATACATATATAACTAAATAATTAACTATATATATATATATATGTGTGTGTGTGTGTAATCTGAGTTTTTCGAATATTAACATTAACATTCGATTCGTTTGCAATTATGCAAACAAGCCTCAATTTTATAGCCATGTCAGTAGAATGAACACTTCATTCTTGCTCTTGTGTTGGCATGTGAACAGGACTGCAGACACTAATGTTTCTGGGTTTCACCCTTCGTCAGTACAGCTCACTGTTCACCTGCCAAACTGTCAGAGCTAGTGAAAATATATGCTATTTTCAAAATTACACAGTGACTGATCGGCCTGATTTGCATACTAGCAGATCCACTGATAAGCCAGATTTGCATATCAGCAGAATGGCCAGTCAGTTTCCTGTATACGAGCGATAAATGGCCGGCTTTGCCAAATTCAAATAAAAAAGAAAATGTTCGCTCTACATGGCTGAATACAATAAATGTAATCTGAGTTTTTCGAATATTAATAATAACATTCGATTCGTTTGCAATTATGCAAACAAGCCTCAATTGTATAGCCATGTCAGTAGAATGAACCCTACATTCTTGCTCTTGTGTTGACATGTGAACTGAACTGCAGACACTAATGTTTCTGGGTATCACCTTTCATCAGTGTATATATATATAATGTACGTATACATACTTATATTTAAATAACAGCCGTACTAAGAGTGAGAAATGAAATTTCGTTTCATTTTTTCCATTTATCGTTTTCGGTGCGCCTGGCCGATTAACTCACTCGATATGCAAATTAGGCTGCTCAGCCGTTAATATGCATAAGGAAAGTATATACTTTCAGACGTTCAATCATCTGGCAGGAAGGTATACGATGCTGACGATAACTAATAAGCATGAAACTAGTACATCAATCCTTTGTCAGTGTTGAACAAAAGGGCAACGATGGTTGCTACACTCTGTACGGCTTAATTCGGTATGTTTGTTTACAAACAAACCGAGCATTATAATAAATGTTCGGTAAATCCATACGTACATATATATATGTGTGCATGTATGTATATATATACATACTACTTTACGCCTGTATACATATATGTATGTACGTATACATACTTATATTTAAGTAACAGCCGTACTAAGAGTGAGAAATGAAATTTCGTTTCATTTTTTTCCATTTATATATATATATATATATATAAAATGAATATATGAGAGGGATGAACACCGATACAAGTATACATGTGTTCGAATTGCAAATGACCAAGTTAGCTAGGTTGAAAAATACTAATTTAACATAATATGGTTTGCCTGTCTCGATTTAAAATTATAAATCAATAAAAATAACAAACCTATATTGGCAATGGCCGTGATACCCGGACAAATTCTAAATTTGTTTCGCAACAATTATTAAGTGAAAGTCGCTATTCCGGTGCTCTTCTGGGGGTATCCAGGAACATTCGTATCTTTCACTTCATAATACTTAAGAAGACTGAGAAATATATGTTGTTGAACGCACATGTGTCACAGCGCCTAACTCATCTCATACTCGTGCGGCTAAAAATAGCAGCCGGCTATTTTTATTGATATATTATTTTAAATCGAGACAAGAAAACCATATTATGTTAAATTAGTATTTTTCAACGTAGCTAACTTGGTCAGTTGCAATTCGAACACATGTATACGTGTATCGGTGTTCATCCCTCATATATTTATTTGTATTACACGGCTCGGAAATATTCCCTTCTTTGAGCCATTTAATTGTAAAAGACTATTTCGAGTTTATAACTCAATATATGATATATGTGTGTATGTGTGTGTGTGTGTGTGTGTGTGTGTGTGTGTGTGTGTGTGTGTGTGTGTGTGTGTGTGTGTGTGTGTGTGTGTGTGTGTGTGTGTGTGTATATAGCTGAAATTGTATAAATAAATACTGATGTCCTTGAGGACGGTTTCCCAGCACGACAAGAATCCTGTGACTAAAACTAGTATATAGATGAAACACAAACTAAAATGATTCACAGACAACATGTTTAAATATGTGTATTAATACCTTAACCTAAAGATGTGTTACTCTAAGTTTCACAAATTTAAGAAAAACATCTGATCATAAATAGGTGATCGAATATGCTTCCGCAAATTTTAATGACTTAATTTGAACCATAATTAATTACTAAATATACTGAATTAATTACTAACTACTGTAATATATGAGGCTTAAATATTTGACAATATAAGTTCACCTTGTGTAACAAACGTTACCAAAATTAACAGTTAATTAATCTAATAATTTCAAATCTAATTAGAAGCGTTATTAAAAGAAGATTTATAATATTGTTTATGGTATAATTACTCTAAAATTTAAATATTCATTTCTTACATGGACATAAATCTTTAAACCTTGGGATTGGAGTACAGTTGAATAAGAGATCATAAAGACTAATTTAGTACTCATCAAAGAGTAAAAGATGAAGTTGACTACGGCGGGCCAAAGTGACGTAAATAAATATTATAAAATATTTAGAACAAAACTCGATTAATGCTTTGGATCCTACGACATTAAAGAGGTTAATTATTTGATAAATTGTTATGCAAAATGTTTGTAGTATATAACAAAGAAAATATATCAGTGAATAGAATTTGAAATATAATATCTAATCCCATATTTTCGACTGATACGAATGTTAGTTTATTCTATCCAGAATGATTTTATCAACTAACACCCACTCAGCTTTTGTTTTGAAAATATCTGGCATTATCTAACATATAACTGTTTAAAGTATGAAACTATCATTTAGAAGTTATAACCAATGGAGATTGGAAATATAAAGATAAATACACTTTATCACTTCTCTTCAGTGTTGCTATTAAATTACATTGCCCGTTTATAACCAGAGGCTAGATTTTTCGCATTTACGATTCAGTCTTCGTGTATTGCATTCCCAGCATGATTTCAAATTAATTTATGATGCGAGTGAACAGTAAAATGTTGATTCTACTTTATCCCCCCGGATTAGATACCATAAGATCACTAGTTTCTACGCATAACAATTTACTATCCTAATTTAATTTCCTTCGTTTCACGAATATATCTTACAGAGGGGTTAAATGTTTTAAAACATGCTGCCTTCAGATAATAGCTTTAAGCTAGAACGCCCAGCGGGGCATCAATACAAGAAATCAAACTTATCTTTAAATATTTCATTACAAATACACAGTATTAATAATATGAATATATAATCATGTGAATATATATATGAATACACACACACACACATATATATATATATATATTTTGAACTCCATCCTCTACTACCCATCACATTGAGTGCTTTTTCCTAAACCATAATTTAGATGATTGGAGTCACACCATCACATCCCCAGCTACCAATTAGGAAGAACCCTATAACACAAGTATATAGATAGATAGATAGATAGATAGATAGATAGATAGATAGATAGATAGATAGATAGATAGACTTATATATATAATATATATAAATATCTGTGTATATATATATATATGTATACGTACATACATATATGTATATAGACGTACACTAGTATGTATATACATATATACATGCACACATATATACATGTACGTATGGGTTTACCGAACATTTATTATAATGTTCGGTTTGTTTGTAAACAAAAAGCCTGAATTACTAGCGGTACAGTGTTAGGCAGCCATCGTTGCCCGTTTGTTCAACACTGACTAAGGAACGATGAACTAGTTTCTAGCTTATTAGCTGTCATCAGCATCGTATACCTTCCTGTCAGTCGATTGAACGTTTGAAAGTATATACTTTCCTTATACATATTAACGGCTGAGCAGCATAATTTGCATATCGCGTGAGTTAGTCGGCTGGATGTACCGAAAACGATAAATGGAAAAACAAACCGAGCTTTATAATAAATGTTCGGTAAACCCATACGTACATATATCTATATATGTGTGCATGTGTGTATGTATATATACATACTACTGTACGTCTGTATACATATATGTATGTACGTATACATACTTATATTTAAGTATTAGCCGTACTAAGAGTGAGAAATGAAATTTCATTTTTCTCATTTATCGTTTTCGGTACACCCGGCCGACTAACTCACTCGATATGCAAATTAGGCTGCTCAGCCGTTAATATGCATAAGGAAAGTATATACTTTCAAACGTTCAATCGACTGACAGGAAGGTATAAGATGCTGATGACAGCTAATAAGCTAGAAACGTGTTCATCTTCCTTAGTCAGTGTTGAACAAAAGGGAAACGATGGTTGCCGAACACTGTACGGGCTGTTTGTTTACAAACAAACCTAACATTATAATAAATGTTCGGTAAACCCATACGTACATATATATATATGTGTGCATGTATGTATATACATACTACTGTACGTCTGTATACATATATGTATGTACGTATAATACTTATATTTAAGTATCAGCCGTACTAAGAGTGAGAAAGGAAATTTCATTTTTTCCATTTATATATATATATATATATATATATATATATATATATATATATATATAAAGAATTAGTATATCTAGTAACATATATATACACAGATGCATACTTATGCTAGCAAATATATAGGTTTTGTCTTAGTAACTTTGTGGTTCAATGCATGGGGTTGCAGAACAATAATATGAGAGACGTAAAATAAGAAAATTATAAAATTAACTTACTTACTAAAATTTCACTCTCAACTAATTAGTTTCTGAAAGGGAATAAACATACTTTCCGAAGAAGCGTACGGAGAAGCCTTTCGTCATCAGGGAAGTCTATTCTCAGCTAAGTTTCCAGGCAATACGTGGACACAGGGAACTTATACAAAAATATTTCAGTGGACGGAAAGTATGTTTATTCCCTTTTAGAAACTAATTAGTTGGGAGTGAAATTTTAGTAAGTTAATTTTATAATTTTCTTATTTTACGTCTCTCATATATATATATATATATATATATATATATATATATATATATATATATATATTGGGTTTGTCGAGTATGAAATTTGTAGAAATTTGTAGAAAAAAACTAATTTCTACAAATGTCATACTCTCTCTCGCTCTCTCTCTCTCTATATATATATATAGAGAGAGAGAGAGAGAGAGCGAGAGAGAGTATGACATTTACACACACACATATATATATATGTGTGTGTGTGTGTGTGTAAATGATCTTATTTGCATATACTAACAAACACGTATGGAGGTTTGCCTTAGCGTTTATGTTTATAATTGTTGTATATACAATGCTGTTTATTATGATTAATATATATATATAATATTAAAATACAAATATTAATAAAATAGATGTTCTTTTGATCAATTAAATTTTATTATACATATTTCGGAGGTACAGCAGTGCGTCCTCATCAGACAAAATATAATGATACATGGCATACCCTGAGATGTTAAATGGTTAAGATTTAATCAAGGTAGTCATTAACCTAAGAGAAAACTCAACATTATACCCTAATAATGAGAAAATGGGAAAACGTAAATAATTCAATGTGACAGCTTTAGAGATTTTAAAATGTAGGATACTACAAGTTATGGTTATCTTGGAAAACATCTCATGAATTATAACTGTCCATGAGGGCCGCTGAAAGGGGATTTAAATAAAGGGGAGTAATATATGCAGAAAGATTTTTTCCCCAAAGCTAAAAACTGATCACAACACATACAACTACATAGGATCGACTTCTTCTACATTTAAAGCCAGATTTGCGAACCATAAATGCTCATTCTCGAACTCCAAGAGGAAATCATCCACTTCTTTATCACATCTCATATGGTCATTAAAAGAGAGGAATTTAAAATACTCCATTCTTTGGACAAAACTTCGGAATTGTGGAGTTTACCGCAAATCTAGTATATCAAATAACTGCGCGCTCTGTACAATAGAGACCCTGTTGATTATTAATAACTATGAGACCCTAATTAACAAAAAAAGTGAATTATTCTCTAGCTGCCTTCATAAAGCTACGTCTACATTCTTAGCTTCCCACAAAACCAGAAAAAAAGAGAAAGAAACACCAAACCATTAAAAACTTGGTTTTCAGACGTATATAACCAACAGGGGAAAACATTAATGGCCTTTAATATTGCATTATCTTATAACTATCTATAGAAGAAATAACGCTCGAATGAATGACACTTGTTCAATAACACGCTGACACGTTGATTTACATTACATAATATTATTAACTTTGATCCATACCATTATTTCTCTATCTTTATTTTCCTATCTAAGTTTTAAATTTTAGTTTAAATATCCAACCCGTATATATTTTACGGAACTTATTTTTAACTGTGAATCATTCATGTGTTTACATTTTTTATTTATTATATGTATGTAATTATCTTTTGTAAGTTTTTAAATATACCTACCGTATTTTTCTATCCATGATTCAAATATAGAGCAAATATCCAAACTATAAATTATTACGGTCCTTATTTTGAACTC
>OZ024742.1:46549004-46554004 GCA_964016885.1 Eledone cirrhosa | reverse complement strand
TCTACAGTCTGTCTCTCTCTCTCTCTCTCTCTATATATATATATATATATATATATATATATATATATATATATATATATATATATATATATATATATATATATATATATATAGAGAGAGAGAGAGAGAGAGAGAGAGAGAGAGAGAGAGAGAGAGAGAGAGAGAGAGAGAGAGAGAGAGAGTGATTCAGTAATCTGGAGGTGACACCAGATAACAACATGTAGATAGAAATGCATTATTGTTTATATTTTGGCATGAACCTCTGTGTAGATGGAAATAAATGATACCTCTTACATGCAATATTTTTTCGTTTACTGGTAAAGAGCGAGAAAAGATATAACATGATGTCTAACATCTTTTAAAGAGATTCAGTAACTAAAAACATGTGTTGCTAGCTGTGTTGCAGTTCTTCTATACTAGAGTATTGAGGTGGTGACGTGTCAATGCGTACGCATCTTCGCTGTCAATTTCTTACATTCGGTCTGTGATGCTGGCAGGCATGATGTTGGTAGTCTGCCTGCTTGATCTCTGTCGGTCGGTGGATGGTGGACACGATATACACACAATAACAATCGCTCGATTGCTACTGTGTGTGTTGTTGTTGTTTCATTTCTTTTCACCAGCCATCTCGTTTCACTTCCCTCGAATCGGTTATTCATTTGAGGTCCGAGGCATTTGTTCCAGAGTGCTTCCTTGATTCTTAAAGTGCCGGCGTTGCGTTCTGTCGCTAACACTGTGACAATGGGCCTTCCGTCTTTGTTTCCGTATTTGATTATGTGTTTCCGCAAAGACGAGGCCCTAGAGTTGACGTGCTCCTTGAACCGAATATGTAGTGGCCGGATGGTGCTACCGATGTAGAAGTTGCCACATTCTACCTTGTATATGACGTTCTTGCATAAGCAACAGTTCGTCTGGCGCATCGAACATTTGCTGAGGAAACACGCGTCAACCATTTTCTCGGGTTTCCTGGAGAGGCATCTCCGTAGGGAGGGCACTGAGTGGGCCAAGTGGATGTCAAGGACCTCCTTCCGTATGGCCCTGCGGATAGCGTTGGTGGTTTTCTTGCCCAGGTGCGGGATCTTAAGGAAACACTTGACTTGGATGTTTCTCCGCCTCTTGCATCTGGTGTCCCTTACTCTGCTTATAAATGATGCTGGTATCCATTCGTCTCCAGCACCCTGTGGAACTGCTTGGTATGGGCGACACCATTCACGGGATCGTTGCATTTATTTTTAATCCACGTGATCTCGTTCGTGATGTACCCTCTTTTGGCACTGTTAGGGAGGACAGATTTGTAGTGGACTAACAAGTCCCTGCAGGCTGCCTTGCGATAGAGGTTGGTATTGGCCCCTCCCTGCTCCGTGATGTTGATTCGGAAGTCAAGGAGGACAAGGGACCCGTCACCATTGGGGTGTTCAACACTTAAGTCAATATTCTCGTCCGTGTTGCTGAACGTCTCATAAATCCCGTTCGCCATCTCCTGGGAAGGTGTGAGGATGAGGATGTCGTCCACGTATCTTGAGAAGAAGGCGATGTCAGGTCTCTCTCAAGTGCTACTGGTAACATGTAACCCAGTACATGGTCGGGTCGTCGGAGACTTAACCGGCAACCCCACCAAGCTTGCTTGGTAAGGAGGGTGATATTTGGACACCCTGCGGGATGAAATACAAGACCTGGCAAAGAACGGAGGAACTCAACAGAGTCAAAGGCCATCCAAAATAGTACTTTATTTTAACCTGGGAGCCCAGTTGTTGTCACAACACCTTTCTAGGAGAGGGAAACTCTGAAAAAAAAACCTGCGGCTTCGGAAGCATCCGATGATGTTGACCAGTTCTGCTTTTCGGGTGGTGTTTTCGATGCTCAGAGAGTGGGAGTGGTCGAATGCAAGGCCTTTCCCCACTTAAAAAAACTTTCAAATCACAGGCATTGCTTGTTCAGAATATGTTACAAGTTTGTGTGACTGGCCGAGCCTAAAAGTGCACCGAACTCTATAACCTGACAAGCGATTGCAGTACTCTTAGCAGAGTTTGCAGCCATCATATGTTAAGCATTTCCGTAGAAAAGGTAAAGGAAAGAGGAGTGCTCTATGTATTGTACAGAGCTATTTAATTACATAATAAACAACACAATATACTTATTTCATTACCGAAGGTTTCAAAAAACTAGATGATTCTTGCAGAAACATCTAGCTCGTTCGTCAGACAAAAGAATTATAATTACATGAAACCTTCGGTAATTAAATAATTATATTGTGTTGTTTATTATGTAATTAAATTAAATATATATACAAAAAAAATCTGACCGAGGAAACAATGTTTCCATTGGTCTTTCTAATTGCTACTACTATCTATCGGTCGCAAATCCAGGTAGAATGTGCAACGGGAAATGAAGTGTCTTGCTCAAGGACATAAAACATCGCCCAGTTAGGTAATCGAACTCATAATCACACGATTGCGAATCCAATTCTCTAACCACTCAGCCACGTACCTTCACAAAAGCCGATTGACTGTCGATATATATATGAATAAAGAATAACCAGGATTTAATTCACATTAAATCATTTAATTGATTGACGAATATTTCGATCAAAATAATGTGTATATTCAGTCCTTCTATATAAGTCTCTTCAGAATCTATTTTAATAACATTTATATTTACCAACACTTGTCCATATGAAAATCACGGACTTCGTCAATTAAATGATTTAATTTAAATCTTGGTTACTCTTTATTCATCCATATATGTGCTCTATGATATTGCAAAACAAATGTAATTGGAAATTTACCGATTTGATTAAACTCTGAACTGTTTCTTGGTTATCTTGCTGTGGATTATAAATCACATTGAGCTTTGAAATGTTTTTGTCTTTATATGGTTGTATTATCAACACATCGTATATATATATATATTCATATATATATATATATATATTCATATATATATAATTTTCATTGAGCCGCAAAGTGACCCGTTGCAAAACACGTATATGTATGTATATATATATATATATGTAAACTTTTATATGTAATAATCTCCCATTAGGTTGAGATACAAATTTGGCTGTATTGTGCTGTGCTTTCTAGCAAAAAAGCCACCAGCCGTAAGCAACTACCACACGCTTCCAACCTGACCGCTACTACGTCACGATTCTTAGCCATTTAGAAAGAATTCTCGGCACGATCACTTTGGAAAATGTAGTGTCTAGATCAGAGCAAATCTCCTGATGAATCCGATGCTCGAGTTACATAATTATTACATAATTATTGGAAATCTCAAAATGCGAACGAAACCATGGTAGTGGTATTTAAATGTATTCTATTTTCTCCTAGTTTATTTTACACCTAATTCTGTTTAATTGACTGTATCTGGGCGATTACGCTGTCGAAATATTCGATAAATATTCCGTCGCGGCCGACGCAAAGGGCTAGTTTCGGTTATTTGTTGGAGATTTCTTCATAGAAGCCTCATTCTTATAGCCTGGTCTATTCGATTTTTTATATAGTTAATTACGCTAATTGGGAGAGGAAATGGTATATATTTTATCTTGTGATTCTATAGACATGAGTTATGATATATATATATATATATATATATATATATATATATATATATATATATATATATATATATATATATATATATATAAGTATGCATACGTACATACATATATGTATACAGACGTACAGTAATATGTATATATATACATACATGCATACGTATATATATGTACGTGTGGATTTATCGAACATTTACTATAATGCTCGGTTTGTTTGTAAACAAACAAACAGCCCGGATTAAGCCGTACAGTGTTTAGCAGCCATCGTTGCCCTTTTGTTCAGCATCGTATACCTTCCTACCAGATGATTGAACGTCTGAAAGTATATACTTTCCTTATGCATATTAACGGCTGAGCAGCCTAATTTGCATATCGAGTGAGTTAGTCGGCCGGGCGCACCGAAAACGATAAATGGAAAAAATGAAACGAAATTTCAATTCTCACTCTTAGTACGGCTGTTACTTAAATATAATTATGTATACGTACATATATATATGTATACAGACGTACAGTAGTATGTATATATATACATACATGCACACATATATATGTACGTATATATCACTCGATATGCAAATTAGGCTGCTCAACCGTTAATATGCATAAAGTATATACTTTCAGACGTTCAATCATCTGGCAGGAAGGTATACGATGATGGCGATAGCTAATAAGCTTGAAACTAGTACATCGTTCCTTTGTCAGTGTTGAACAAAAGGGCAACGATGGTTGCTAAACACTGTACGGCATAATCTGGGCTGTTTGTTTGTTTACAAACAAACCGAGCATTATAATAAATGTTCGATAAACCCATGCGTACATATATATATGTATGCATGTATGTATATATACATACTACTCTACGTTTGTATACATATATGTATGTACGTATACATACTTATATTTAAGTAACAGCCGTACTAAGAGTGAGAAATGAAATTTCGTTTCATTTTTTCCATTTATATATATATATATATATATATATAATGGAAAAATTTGAACAGGAACAAAACAGAGAGGCAGTACAACGAATGTTTATTAATTTCACGCTCTGGAGAGTGGGGTATTCATATGTACATATATATATATACATATATTATTTATCATATATATATATATATATATACATTATTTGTTATATATATATATATATATATATATATATATATATATATATATATATATATATATATATATATATATATATATATATATATATAGTCCTGTAGAAGCCATTTCTATATTAAATATATATATATAAATTAGTAAATAGAAGCTTTTACCGTATTTTTTTACTAAAGAAATTTTAGCCTGATAGTGGGGTTTAGAATCCTCAGAGAAATGGAAAAAGATGAGTATTGACGTACATCAATACTCATCTTTTTCCATTTCTCTGAGGATTCTAAACCCCACTATCAGGCTAAAATTTCTTTAGTAAAAAAAATAC
>OZ024742.1:46526504-46546504 GCA_964016885.1 Eledone cirrhosa | reverse complement strand
AAATGAAACCTAGAAAATGAAACTAACCGCCACTTCCGCCATAGAGTTGGAGAGGGGTAGATATTACACGGGGGCTGGCCAGCTTTATGGAAACTGGCTATATGCCAGTCCCTCGTATCGATAAACTTTAGAAGTTCTTTGTTGTTATCTTTAATTGCTATCTGATGAACTCGGGCCGACAATTACGTAGAAATCATAAGACCTAATAGTCGACCCCAGAGAAATATGTTTAATAGCTGAATAAATGTATGCACAACTTCATATGGCCTTCGCTAATATTTAATGTTCTGTATGAGTATGCATATCTATATGTGTATGTGTATTATATATACATATATATATGTATATGTGAGTGTGTGTGTGTATGTGTGTGTATGTGTGTGTGTGTCATTTATTTATGTTTAAACACGGAATTCAAGAGACAACAAATGTGTGACCTTTCTTCGGGCGTATATGTGAGTTGATAAGCTATCTGTAAAACTAGAGTTTGCTAAAATACGTGTTTACGAAAAAAACGTATTATAACAAATGGAAATAACTCCAAGATGTATATTTGAAATGTGAGATTGTTCACGTGTAAATGTTCGTATGCTATAACAGAAGTATTGTATTATGTGGATGAATGTAATATAGAGATGCTTATACTTATTATGTAAGTATTGAGTATAACAAAGCATTATTAGATATTGTAGGGAGGTGGATTGGCATTATCGGTAGAGGGTCAGAAGCTATGCTTTTCAGCATAGAGTTACGGTCCTTTACGGTCTGAGTTCAAATCCCACCTATGTTAACTTTGCCTTTCATCCTTACGGGGTCGATAAAACAAAGTACCAGTAATGCACTGGGATAACTGCTGGCCTTGTGCTAAAAGTAGAAACAATTATTAGATATTGTACATCTTTAGAAGACTTATAAATGATTATACAATGATCTGGGATTAAGCGAGTACAAAAGAAATCTGTCCCTTCGGTGGACTACATCTTGAATTTTTTTTATTTAGGGGGCGGGAGGAATTAAATATGTAGATCTCCGAAGGGATAACTTTTCTATTGTACTTGCTGAATCCCAGATCAGTGTATATTCATTTACAATGTTTCTGAAGATGTACAATATCTGTTATAATCAATGTTTACTTCTTAGTTGAATTTAAATAAAATAAGCATTAATTGAATAAGATGCATTGGAACATTTGTATCTATTAAATGGCTTAAGAAATCAACTGTCATCTCATATTGTTTAATATATATATATATATATATATATATATATATAATATGTATATATATATATTCTGTGTTATTATGTCCCTAAATTCTTCTATTCTTGAAATAAAATCTTTTCTGAATTTCTGTTTTTATCTCTAATGACAGTAACACATTGAGCTTGAAAATATAAATATTGCCAGTATTAACTCTCTTTGGATTAACTCCATATATATGTGTGTGTGAGTGTGTGTGTGTGTGTGTAAGTGTGTTTGTGTACGTGTATGTATATATATATATATATATATATATATATATGTATATATATATATATATATATATATATATATATATATATATATACATATATATATATATACATATTTATATATACATATATATATATATATATATACATATATACACACATATATATATATACATATATATACATATATATATACATATACATATATATATTTATATATACATATACACATATATATATATATACATATATACATATATATACATATATATACATATATATATATATATATATATATATATATATACTTATATATATATATATATATATACATATATATATATGTGTATGTGTTTACGTATGCATGTATGTATGTATGTTCATTATTTCAAAAATATTTACCAATAGTGCGAGAAAGAGTCGGTTTCTTACATAGACACAAGAGCCTTTCATTGGAATTTAGACATCAACTAAGTAAATATGTATCCATGTCTTCATGCATGCGTTTGTATGCGTATTTTCCTGTGTGCAGATTTGGATGTTATTGTATGTGTGGATCTGTATGCTTTGAGTTATATGTATGCACGTGCATGTTTTGTATTACTTACTATATGTGTATATGCATTTATTATATGCAGAAGTTTTTGAATTTGTTTACATAGTTCTATAGTTCCATTGATGGATTGTACTTGTAACTTCCTAACTAGTTGTGTGTTTTTTCTGATTCTGTGCAGCCCAGCTTCTCAAGATTTGTACTGAGTCAGTTTGTAATATATCCCAAAGCCCCAATAATCATAGGTATAAATTGGAAGGTATAGTCAGGGTGGAATATCTGCAGATTCCTCATTAGTTCTACATAGGTGTTCTCCTTTTCGCTAATTTTCAATATTGGCATATTGTGCATGCCTCCTTTTCCCTGTCCCATATCACTATATCTGGTCTGTTACGCTTACATTTTATTGGGGTTTTGACTGGAACGTTCCACCAGTACTCTTTCATACTATGCATGTATATGTCTTCCACATTGCTGTAACTTTTGATATGTTTATTGTCGAGGCTATCTGTTCTACGGATTTCACTGTATAGTGTGTTGGCCACTACATCATACCTCATAAGTAGATAGTAACCGGGTGACATATTTGGACAGTTGCTTATGACATGGGTAACATATTCGATATTAATTCTGCAGAATCTGCATTTCTTGTCACATCTAGGTGATTACCTGCATCCCTATCTCTTTTGTGAATCAGGTATTTTGTATTGATTTTCCTGTTTTTAGATTGCAAAAGCATATCCTTCAAAATGAAAGCCAATATAGACTACTTTGCTTATCTATATTGCTCTCACTTTGGAGACTCTTGGCAACATATCCATACATGATTTTTAGCTGATAAGCATGCAGTTTTTCATCCAAGAATTCACTGTGGTATTTCTGGGTAATTTACCTGGGTGTAAGTTTTTGATTATCATGCAGGAAGTATTTCTCAAAGAGTTCCTTCCCAACTCTCATGATCTTATCTGTCTCATGCAGATAGACTTGCTCAATAGATGGGTTGCTACGCTTCGAGGTTCGTAAATGTTGTCAGAGGGATATGATGCGATACTCTAATGCCCTCTGGACTGATTTTAGGTCTCTGCCTCCCTGCTTACGTTTCAAGTGGAGGTAGTCTATGTCACTGTTGATGTGGAAGTTTCCGTGTTTTAACATCAATATCTTGGATTCCATCTATCGTTCAAATGTTGGTGTTAGGAAAGGCACAGCAAATACATTGTTTTACTGTTTTACTGTGCGCAGAGATTTAAGATGACAATATGTTTTTCTTAATCGGGTGTAATATTCCCTGGTTACGCGTTCCTTGTTACATATACCATCATAGGATATATTCTCATCTATCCCTATTTATATGTAGCAGTCCTCATCCGATATCGGCGAAACAGTTAGGCCATTGATAAAAATGTTGTTAGATTGGCTTGTAGATATTCCCCGCTTTACAATCATATATGAATATTTATCCTGGCCATTCTTATATCTTTGGAGAACGTTGTAACCATGTTAGGGTTTTTCTGCAGCTCATTTATGTTCTTGGAATAGAGTTTCAAGTCATCCACAAAGACGTTATGGGTTAAGTTTGTATTTCTGTCAGCCAATTATGTATCCTTCACACTTCCTGAGCAGAAAGGATAAAAGGTTTAGTGAGAGAATAAATAGTAGCACAGAGAGACTGTCTCCTTGAAATATACCCCTGTGATATTCTATTTTATCAGTGAAAATAAAGTCCTCCTTCTCTTTATTTAACTTTAGAATATTAGACCAAAAAGAAGATAGATTCTCTGGGTCTCTGATAATAGTGTCTGGGGCATTAGCAAGTCGGGGTTGGGGGACTCTATCATCCAAGAGTGGGAAACAGAATCAAATGCTTTCCTGTAGTCCAGCCAGACTGTAACCATATTTTTCCTAAGTTGTCGCACCTCCGACATCACGGTTTTGTTATTTACGAGTTGTTCAGCACGCACCCAAACTCCTTTCTTCCCAACTGCTTGCTCATCTGGGATGATGTTATTATTGTCACAGTGATCTTGAAGGATTAGGTTCAGGCAGGCTGTATACATTTTATATATTAGATTCTGGCATGCAATGGGTCGTTAGTTTTTTGCTAAGTGGATATCTTTGTTCTTGGGGACCAGTATTGTATGTGCTAAGATCAACGACCCTGGTATATGTGCATCTCCATTGAGAGCTTGCTTGTAGTGGTTGAGAAGATACATCTGATAGAATCTCAGATTTATGTACCAGTAACCGACAATCAAGTCTCTTCCTGATGTTTTCTTATCTTGCAGTTTTCCTATCACAGTCTCAAGAGTATCATTTTTATGTTGTATGTATGCATGTACATATGTACTTATATATATGTATGTGCGTATGTATTTATGTATGTTTGTATAAGTATATGTATGCGCGTTTTTATATATATATATATATATATATATAAAATAAAGTTAAATAAAAAGTCAAATGATTAAAATTTAGCTTCGTTTATTACTGCTATATATATTTCAGTGACAGCCACCTTTGGATGTGACCTCTTCAGGCAGTTTGAATTAGTATGGTATAGACAAGTACATATGTTGTTGAGGTGTATAATATTGTCAATACTCTGATATGCCCAGTTCCTGGTTGGGTTGTTATTTCACTGAGGAACTGGAATCATATGAATTCAAACAAACGAATTTCCTTGTCAACTTTTTTTGTTATTTTGTTCCTTTAACACCTTGTCCCTTCTACCATTTTATCAATTTTTTAAGCTAACTCCAACAATAACAACACTTAGAGGTCACAGCCAAAGATGGCTATCACTGAAATATATATAGCAGTAATAAACGAAGCTAAATTTTAATCATTTGACTTTTTATTTAACTTTATTTTACACTACTCCGGAGTAACCAAACCAACCTGCGCACTTCGTCGAGTGCTCCAGCCTGCATACTGAGGTGTTGGTATACAACTAACATAAACTCAAAATCTATCTAGCTCCCACACGGGTTGAGCGCTTCAAACAGTAGCGGACCTAAGTCACTATGGATATACTGGCAACCTTAGCGTCACTGAAGGACATCCCCTTACCTGATAAACGAGAATACACCAGTGATCTCATCAAGAGTACGGACTCCCTCGTCCGTAGGATGAGATGGAAGGCGTTCCACTTCAGAAGAAGAACGCAGAAAATTACCAACACACAAAAGATGGAGTACCTTTTTCGATCAAGGAGGAATCCCCCCACAACAGACTAATAGAGGAGTTTGAAAACGAGATGATTAACATCATATCCAACCTCAAATTATCCGGAAACCCAACCAGAAGTCAGGAGTACCTCAGACACCTGAGAAACCGGATTACAGTACTTAAAGGGACAACTGGAATACTTGTCCATGCTGACAAAACAAACAACCTCTACAACATGAACACTGAACTGTACAATAAGGTAATCCTCAAAGAACTGAGGAAGTGCTACAAAAAAACACCTGGATTTACCCTGGATGAGATCAATGCCACAGCTTACAGGATTATATCCAGAATCGGCATAGAGGACAGGACGGCCCCATACCAACCAAGGGAGCCGCGGATTACCCTTAAAGACCACAAGCCAAAATTTGAGTCCGACCTCCCTGTTAGACTAATAGCCCCCTTCAGATCTGACCTAGGGATCGTCAGTAAAAGAATAATGGATAGGATTTTGCCCAAGCTTCGGAAGAAAACTAAATTACAGCAATGGTCATGCACGGGAGAAGTAATAGAATGGTTTAAAATACTGCATGAGAAAAGTAGGACCAGCTTTATACAACTAGACATCGCAAGCTACTACTCCTCAATCTCACCCATAGTACTTAATAAGGCCCTATTTCTAGCGATGTCCAATACGGACCTAACCCGAGAGGAGGTGAGCATCATCCACACCACAAGAAAGACCTTAATCCGCTTCGATGGAGACCTTTGGACCAGGAGTGATTGGCCAAATAACTTTGACATCACGATGGGCTCCAGCGACTCAGCGCAGGTAACGGACCTGGTTGGGCTCTACCTGCTGAAGCAGATAAAAGATGAAATCCCCTGCCTGGGCGGCGGATTATATCGTGACGATGCTCTATTCACAGTATATGACCACAGCACCAATATGTTGGAGGGTATGAGGAGGCGTATTCGCCATTTCTTTAAGAACCAGGGGCTCAGCATAGAAATAGACCCAAATAGGAAGGTAGTTAACTTCCTAGACACCACCCTAAACCTGAACACCGAGCAAAACTACCCCTACCACAAGCCCAACGAGAAACTCGTATATGTTAACGCCAAATCAAACCACCCTAGATCCATAACCAAGGCAGTGGTGAAGAGTGTCTCGGAAAGGATCTCCAGCCTGTCCGCAAGTAAGGAAATATTCAATAACCACGCGGAATATTACAACGCAGCTCTAAAGAAGACGGCACATGGCCAAAATATAACATATAGTCCGAAAAGCCGGGATGGGGATAGCCCAACAGACACCCACAACCGCGTTGCCCGGGGGAGGGGGCGAACCCTAACAATACAGGCAGAGCAGAATCAAATAGGCACCATGTGCCCGACACCGCCACACGGGCGGTGGGGACTAGTGCGCTTGACCACGAGATGGAGCACAATATGAGTAGCAGTCTCAGGCGTGACGCTAACCACCCCAGGACAGACGACCCCAACCGCAGGACACGTAGGGGGGAAAGGGGCGACCACCCCACGATGGATCTCCCGGGGCGGACAACGACCACCCCACAAATTCGGGCCGCGAAGATAACAAAAAGCATAGAGCCCAAAGGGGAAGCAACAGTGCGGAAACCACCAGCAACCCAACAAATCTCCAGCAAATCACGACGCCCCCGACCCACACATATAGGAGGAGACACCGAAAAATCACGTGGTACAACCCACCCTACTCAGCAGCCCTAAAGAAAAGCTTGACCGATTATTCTTTGGAGCACTTGACAAATGCTTCCCGAGGGACCATAGATACCACAGGATCTTCAACAGACACACTGTGAAGCTCTCGTATTCCACCACGAGAAATTTGGCCCAACACATAGCCAGCATCAACAGAAGTAGGCTTAACAACCACACACAACCAGAAGATGGCAATACAAACACTCAGCAGAACCATGTGAAAGGAGGGAAGGGGGGACCCAGGGTCCACACAAGAAACCCAAACAGACCCGAGGACCCCCCACCGAGCTCGGGGGAAGACCAACATGTAACACATAACGGGAACCCTAATCTAGGCATGCAGAGGCCGACCACCCGCTTCAACTGCAGAAACCCCGAATCATGCCCCCTTGGTAATGAATGCCTCAAAAGAACCTAGTATACGGTTGTAGGGTTAAAACCCCCAACTCCGAACACCTCTACATAGGAGCCACATCAACGAGCTTTAAAGACCGCTGGTACAACCATCGCCTTTCATTCAAGAAGGAGGCCAAAAGGAAAAGCACAGCTCTCTCCGACCTGATCTGGAAGCTTAAGCTGGACAGGACCCCGATAAAGGGGGATATTGCATATGCAAACTATGCCTGAAACGAGACCCTCGAGATACTAAGAGGTGGAAGCGGCCTGATAAACCTCAGAACCGACTTCTTCGGGACATGCAGACACCTTAGAGCCGGGACCTTTCTCAAGATATATGGACAGTAGCAACACAAGAAGATGTGAACTCCCCTCAAGCTATAGGGACTTCTACAGAACATGAAAACACCTCTCGGCCAGACCTCCCTCAAGCTATATGGGCAGTAACAATACCCTAGGTTGTGAAGTCCCCTCAAGCCATAGGGAACAACCCAGGCTGAGCAGACACCATGATAGCCTAGAGATAGAATCGGACACAGCCATTATAATTTGGCCAACATCTATACAACACAAACTCTTTTTAATTTACTAGATTTCTGATTTTCAAGTTCCAATTTTAAATCTTGATTTCTCTTTATTAATTTGTTATTTGTTTTCTGCCCTCTTCACTGTATCACCTTATATTTATTTTTAAGTTGAGATTGATTATAACACAAACACATTTAGTTTGATTATCTTATCTTAACATCTTGTCCTCATACCAATCTATCCAACATATTTCTGACCTTAAGATTGGTTAGAGCACACACACACACTTTATCCTACATTATTTCTCACTTCTCCATATTCATTTTCATTACTTTTTCACCAATTTTTCATTTATTCTTTATTCTTTATTCTCTATTTATTTATTTATTTTCAAATTATACAAATTATATTAATTATTTTATTATATTATTTATTTATTTTCTGTTTTCTTCATTTATTGCCTTATATTTCTTCATATACATGGAAGAACCCACCCACCCCCGCCACCACCACTATGAGAGATGGTGGCAGGAGGGATGAAGAAAAAACACACACTGGATACTTTTAAATTGTTAGCAGCAGCAAGATATAAGCTGACCACAACACCAACAACACTACCAAAATAATGGTAGAGGTCAAATGTACTTAACAATAGCAAACAAAAACACTACAGGGAGCCTCACCCCAGAAAGAATTCTATAGACTTCTGACTGAGAAATGCTCTCAGAACTGACCAATGTAAGTTTGACACTTTTCTTGTTATTTTGTTCCTTTCACACCTTGTCCCTTCTACCATTTTATCAATTTTTTAAGCTAACTCCAACAATAACAACACTTAGAATGAGGAATGTTCTAATAACTGACCAATGAGAGGAGAAGAGGACCTTTGACACTGAAATTTGTTTGTTTGAATTCATATGATTCCAGTTCCTCAGTGAAATAACAACCCAACCAGGAACTGGGCATATCAGAGTATTGACAATATTATACACCTCAACAACATATGTACTTGTCTATACCATACTAATTCAAACTGCCTGAAGAGGTCACAGCCAAAGATGGCTATCACTGAAATATATATAGCAGTAATAAACGAAGCTAAATTTTAATCATTTGACTTTTTATTTAACTTTATTTTACACTACTCCGGAGTAACCAAACCAACCTGCGCACTTCGTCGAGTGCTCCAGTCTGCATACTGAGGTGTTGGTATACAACCAACATAAACTCAAAATCTATATATATATATATATATATATATCATAAAACATGTCTATAGAATCACAAGATAAAATATATACTATTTCCTCTCCCAATTAGCATAATTAACCATATAAAAAATCAAATAGACCAGGCTATAAGAATGAGGCTTCTATGAAGAAATCTCCGGCAAATAACCGAAACTAGCGCTTCGCGTCGGCCATAGCGGAATATTTATCGAATAATTCTGTTTAGTTGACTATATCTGGGCGATTACGCTGTCGAAATATTCGATAAATATTCCGCTACGTCCGATGCGAAGCGCTAGTTTCGGTTATTTGTCGGAGATTTCTTCATAGAAGCCTCATTCTTATAGCCTGGTCTATTCGATTTTTTATATGGTTAATTATGCTAATTGGGAGAGGAAATAGTATATATTTTATCTTGTGATTCTATAGACATGTTTTATGATATATAGCTCTGATTGTTTAATTTATTAATTTTTCATTGAGCCACAAAGTGACCAGTTGCAAAACACGTATATGTATATGTATGTATATATATATGTATATTTATGTCAGGTCACCAGTTGGTGCTACTGGTAACATGTATCCCAGTACAACCTGTCCCATGGTCGGGTCGTTGGCGACTAAACTGGCAACCCCACCAAGGTTTCTTGGTGAGGAGGGTGACTTTGGACATCCTGCAGGACTAAAAACAAAACCTGTCAAAGGGCAAAGGAGCTCTTAAGAGTCAATGGCCATCCAAAATCACCGGGAGAGATGACCCCTTAGCCTTTGTCAAGGCAGAATTCTAGGAGAAGGAAAACTCTGATATAACACCTGCAACCCTGATGGTATCCAATGATGTTGACTTGTTCTTCTTTTTGGTAAATATCATCTTGGTTAAGAGAGTGGGACTGGCTTTGTGCAGTGCCTTTGCTCACTATAAAAGCTTCACGGCACAGGCATTGCTTTATATCTGGAGATCTCTCTGCACTTGTCGTCACATGGTACCATGGGCCCAGCACTATGTGTCAGTAATTGTCACAAGTGTAGTGTTTGTACCAGAGTTTTCAAGTCGCTGGCTGGACTAAAAAGTCACACTCGTTCAGCGCATCGGTAGGGGTTCTCCTACATGGATATAAAGTAGCGGCCGTACTCGAAAACGAGTTGGCAGCCACCATGTATATATATATGTAAACTTTTATATATATATATATATATATATTTATACATATATATATATATATATATTTATATATACATATTTATATATATATATATAGACATATATTTATATATATATATATATATATATATATATATATATATATATATATATATATATATATATATGCGTGTATGACAATCAATAAACATACCATACGTATATGTATGTATGTTTCTCTTTCTCTTAATTTCGAGTATATTTTAACCGGCCATCTTCCTGGTGCCAAGGTTGTAAAAGAAAAGAAATTGTCATCCTTGAATCACAAGAATGTTTTGCAAATTTTGAAGGTGTCAGCTATCGCAGTCATTTGTAGTCTATGAATTAGGGAGCTGCGCTCTTTGTCCGCAAAACCAAGTTCAGTTATATTTTGGTTCAAGCGGGTTGCTGTATATAAACTGTAGCTCCAATTATAATAGGTATGAAGTTGAAGGTTTATCTGGGATACTGTATCTGCAAACTCCTCATCAATGGTCCGTATATGTCCTCCTTCTCTTGTATTTTTCTTATAACCTTCACATAAAGTGGACAGCTGATCTCCACAACAGACCACGTTTTCAATGTGTGGTCCCAAACAACAATATCAGGCCGATTGTGCTTTAATTTGGTGGCAGATTTTATTTTATTTTCAGGTTCCACCAGTATTCTTTAGTGCCATCTATCTCAACATATTCCTCCTCGTTTGTTTTTAATTTTACTTTCCTAAGTGCGTTCCAGGCTGTTCTAGCTATCACATCGTGTCTCATAGGGAAGTAGTAACGAGACGACATACCTTTACAGTTGGCAATAATGTGGCTAACATCTTCGATCTTTGTTTTACATTTATTGTCGGCTGATGGCTCTTCTCTTTTGTGTAGCAGATATTTGGTAGGGATTCCTTGTTCCTGTAGTGCAAAGAGAGGTCCCGAGGCCAGCGCTATATAGAAAAAGACAGATACATGATGCACATAATGTCATAAAATGTCATAAAAAATTACATCAAAAATTAAAAATTAAAAATTACACCAGAATGTTATCACTTAAATGGTGCAATACATGATCAAGAGGTTGGGAGAAGGTAGCAAGGAATGAGTGAAGGTATTACTCAGCATGATCAAAAACAATAAAAAAAAGTACAAAAATACAAACATAACAAAAGAAATAAAAATAAAAATAAAAATAAAAATAAAAATAAGTGATAAATATCTGGTGTAATTTTTAATTTTTAATTTTTGATGTAATTTTTATGTGCATCATGTATTCTGTCTTTTTCTATATAGCGCTGGCATCGGGACCCCCCTGCTGGTTCTGGTGACGCAGCTTGATGGAGTATGCAACTATTGATATACTCTTGTTTATAAGCTCTGATGATTCCTGCTATAGGGTATGGATGAAACACTGTTAGCTAATAAAACAATGTATTTCTAAGCACTCTTTGGTTATTCCTATAATTATAACGGCTCTGTGGTATACTAGTTATCCTACATTGAGCTAAAACCACACTGTCATACCAAGGACAATATATCTGCGTGTCTGGGCACATTGATATATTTGTCAACGAAACTATGTATGTATGTATGCATGCATATGTATGCATGTTGTGTATATATGTATATACATGTATATATGTATATGCAAGTATACGTATGTATATATATATGCGCGGGGACATAGAAATAATCGGGCTGGATACCCGATCAAACGGTTAAAATACTGGAAGTGAAGGACCACTAGCCTTTGTCAGGGCATTCTTGTAGGAGAAGGCAACTCAGGAAACTGGGATAACTCCGACATAAAACCTGCGGCGCAGTAGTTACCGATGATATTGATCTTTTCTTCTTTTCGGGTTATAGCTACTGTCGCTCAGAGAATGGGATTGGCTCGGCGCACAGTCTTTCCTCACTTTAAAAAAGATCTTCACGCACAGGCATTGCACGATAGCATTAATTAATAATTATTAATAATTTTATATCGTTCAATGGCCATACTCGATAACGAGAGGGCCGTCATCATATGTATGTATTTATGTATGTATATGTATGCGCGTTCATATATATATATATATATGAACGAGTAGGACCCCGACGGCTGAGCTCAGCCGTCGGGGTCCTACTCGTTCCTATTACCCACTCTACTACCCTAAGTATTGAGTACTTTGGTGCGTTATGGTCCACCTGGTTCATTACCACATTTCCTTCGTTATATATATATATATATATATATATATATATATATATATATATATATATATATATATATATATATATATATATATGCGTATGTAACAATCAATACATATACTATAACATTAGGCTCTATTTTCTACAATAACCAGCAGTGTAGTAGCGTGACTGTTTATGTAACACAGCATAACAAATTATGATTTTGCTTACAATTTGACTAACAAAAATATTAAGATCTACACCATTAGAAGAATTCGTTTCTCATTTGATAAACTCTCCTTCGAATTAAGATTTAATTTGTGAAATTATGAATATAAGAGCAAAGTTATATTCTTTCACCTCGCCTAAAACATTCTCTTTATTCTTTAATTAATTCGATACGTCAATTCATTACATAACTTTTGTATAACAAAAACTCACCTTTAAACAAATGGGTAAACAAAAATATATTTTATAGATCTCAGAATTCTAAAGATTGTTGCTTTCTTCCTTCCAGTAATTCACCTGTCTATTTGCTTGAAAATAATAATGAAAAATATATTTTTAAATGTTGTTAAATTCAATATTCAACTTTAAACTCTGTAAATACCTCATTCATGAAAAATATATGAAGAAATGATTGTTTGTACTTTGTAGAAATCTGTAATCTTTGTTTGAAAAATATTAATTATAGTAACAATATATCATAGTACTGCAGACGTAACGTAATCAATTTATATCCATCAGAAATAACTATATGCATATATGAAATAACTATATACATATATGTGCACGCACAGGATTGTGAGACGAAAGTGTGCTGGTGAAACTCCAGAGTAAAGTGGGTTCACCACTTAGTTTAGACATAATAAGTGAATATTTAAACTCTACTTCGGTACTGAGTATCCACTCTCACTTCTGTCAATAATATACATACACGTAATCATATATATATATAATCTGCTTACCCATATTTATCTGTATATATATAAAATTAAGTATGTGTGTGTGTGCCTGTGTATTACCTATAGGGGCCTACATCTTACGACCGATTTTCGTGAAACTTTACAGGCTCATAGATTAGTCATCGGAGAGTGTTTTCTATATATCAGCGTATCGTTTTTTTTATTCCGGGGTCATTAAATATTCAAAAATACCACTTTTAGACTCAAATTTCCACTTTTTCGGCTCTAGCTCTCACATTAATCAACCTACTTTATTCAAATTTTACACTATGCTAGATCTGATTATTTCACGTCTTATAGTAGCTTTATATTTTGGATTTTTTGTTTAGGAACGGCGTGGCAGCCGCTTAAATATTCGAAATTTCGGTTCTAGCTCCCACATTTTTCAACCGATTTCGTTCAAATTCGAAACTTCGGCTCCACCTCACACATAAATCAATTTATTTGGTTCAACGTTTATACTACGATAGACACTATCATTGCACATCTTATAGTAGCTTTACACTTTGCATTTTTTCTTCAGGGACGGCGTTGCAGCCGTTTAACTCTTCAAAATGCGATTTTTTCCACCTCTCACATATTCCATACGATTTCACTCAACATTTCGCCATTTGCTACACCTTACGACCGATTTTCAAGAAACTCGCCAGCTCATGAATTTCCAACCAGGTTTTATTCCTACTTGGACTCCATTCATCTCAGTTCACACTATTGACCTCTACTACAACCGGGTGTCAACAATAATTCTTGAACTTTTTAAGTCTGCGATAAATGGTTACTTTGTACAATCCGGCTATACTGTTCTCTGCATTAATCTCTTTCATGGGTGCTATTCCAGATGTGCTTAAACTACTCTTTAGATAAAGCTTTCGAAGAAGAGTAACAAAATTGGTCGGAAAACGGCGCGAGGCAGAAGTATGACAAATAGACGACCAAGCGAGCCACTACAAAATGCCGAAATAAGACGAACTAGAAACGCAATGTCCACGGCCGCTGCACGCGCTGCTGAAAGGGAGGATCGGCGCTTCTGAAAATGAGGGTCAGCGCGTTTGCAGACATAGAAGAAACGCAATGTCGACGGCCAGTGCACGAGCATCTGAAAATGGGGTTCAGCGCGTTCGCAAACAAAGATGAAACGCAATGTCAACGGCCAGTGCACGAGTTTCTGAAAATGAGGATCAGCGCGTTCGCAGACAAAGAAGAAACGCAATGTCGACGGCCAGTGCACGAGTTTCTGAAAATGAGGATCAGCGCGTTCGCAAACAAAGATGAAACGCAATGTCGACGGCCAGTGCACGAGTTTCTGAAAATGAGGATCAGCGCGTTCGCAGACAAAGAAGAAACGCAATGTCGACGGCCAGTGCACGAGTTTCTGAAAATGAGGATCAGCGCGTTCGCAGACAAAGAAGAAACGCAATGTCGACGGCCAGTGCACGAGCATCTGAAAATGAGGTTCAGCGCGTTCGCAAACAAAGAAGAAACGCAATGTCGACGGCCAGTGCACGAGTTTCTGAAAATGAGGATCAGCGCGTTCGCAGACAAAGAAGAAACGCAATGTCAACGGCCAGTGCACGAGTTTCTGAAAATGAGGATCAGCGCGTTCGCAAACAAAGATGAAACGCAATGTCGACGGCCAGTGCACGAGTTTCTGAAAATGAGGATCAGCGCGTTCGCAGACAAAGAAGAAACGCAATGTCGACGGCCAGTGCACGAGTTTCTGAAAATGAGGATCAGCGCGTTCGCAGACAAAGAAGAAACGCAATGTCGACGGCCAGTGCACGAGCATCTGAAAATGAGGTTCAGCGCGTTCGCAAACAAAGATGAAACGCAATGTCGACGGCCAGTGCACGAGTTTCTGAAAATGAGGATCAGCGCGTTCGCAGACAAAGAAGAAACGCAATGTCAACGGCCAGTGCACGGGCTACAGAGACATCATCCGAAAGGCGTGATCGGTTGCAGAGTAATCTTCAAAGAAGCCTTTCCAGAAATGGTCTTTCAAGGCCCTTCAGTTCGCGATGGCTACTTAAGGCGTTTGAATATAGCCCAACCTTCAATTATGCCACTCATGCTGATGTGATGATTGGCGATATTTCCACCATTTGCACCTACTGCAATGCCATGCAGTGGCCAGGTGAACCATCTGGGATGTGCTGCGCGAATGGAAAGGTCAGCTTACCTTTCCTCCTTGATCCACCTGAGCCGTTGAAGACGTATTTGGCAGGTGAAACAGCGGAGTTTAAGCACTTCCTTGAAAATATCCGGAAATAGAACTGCGCCTTTCAGATGACATCGTTTGGAGAAAACATTGTTAAGGAAGATGGTTTCAGGCCTACATTTAAAGTTCGGGGGCAAGTATACCATAGAATAGCATCTCTCCAACCTCCTACAAATGAAGAGCCCCAATTCCTCCAAATATACTTCGTTGGCGACTTACATAAACAGGCCGCAAAGCGCATCTCCATCTCACCCGGTACTGAACTTCAGCAGATGTTACAACTTCAAGAGATGCTTCATACACACAACAGCTACGTCCGCAGCTTCAAGTGTGCGCTAGACAGCGCGCCCATGTCTGACTTCAATGTGGTTATCGATGCCGACAAAAGGCTCCCAAGGGAGCATGTTGGCCACTTTAATTCGCTTACATGCAATGAGATTGCCGTTCTTCTTCATGGTGACCAGCACAATCACAAAGACATCGTTCTTAGGCGTCGTGACAGTGCCCTTAAACGTATTTGCGAAACTCATAGGTCCTACGATACACTTCAATATCCACTGCTGTTTGCTTATGGTGAAAACGGGTATCGCATTAGCATTCCCCAGCACAGACCTAGCACGTCCACAGTGCAATTGAATAAAACAGTTTCGTATATGCAGTTCTACTCGAATTATGACACGCATCCACTGCTTCAACCACATTCTACCGATTTATGACACGCATCCACTGTTTCAACCACATTCAACGCTCCCAAAGTTCATACCAACAATTTGCCGTCGACATGTACGCAAAAAGGGAGTCGGAGAGACTTCGATTTATAAAGCTTAATCAGCTTAAACTACGGGCAGAAAAATACATTCATCTTCGTGACGCCATCAATAACGATGTTTCACCAGGAGAAATCGGGCAACAATGTATTCTGCCTTCCACATTCGTCGGAGGTCCTCGATATATGAATGAAAGGACTCAAGATGCTATGACATATGTGCGGCATTACGGCAGACCGGACTTATTCGTAACATTTACTTGCAATCCCAAGTGGACGGAGATCGAGATGTCACTCTTTCCGGGTCAGAAAGCAAAAGACAGGCAGAACGTCCTAGCTCAGGTCTTCCGATTGAAGCTAACAAAACTAATAGACCTTATTATACATGGGCAGGTATTTGGACCAGTTAGAGCAGACATGTACACAGTGGAGTGGCAAAAAAGAGGTCTTCCACACGCCCACATTCTTATTTGGCTTTCATATAAGATTCATTCCAATACGATTGATAAGTTCATCTCGGCCGAGCTGCCGGATCCGTCCACAGACAGAGATCTGTACGAAATCGTGAAGTCGAATATGGTGCACGGTCCATGTGGACGTGGCTTCAATGCCAAGTGTCCCTGATTGAAACACGACGTCTGCTCCAAAAACTTTCCAAAAACGTTTCTCATTGAAACTCAGACTTGGTCCGATGGATACCCATCGTACAGGCGGAGGAAACCAGGCAATAGCAGTTTTACTGCAATTATTGGATGACACGAGGTTGACAACAGATGGGTCATTCCATACTGTCCCCTCCTTCTCAAGACTTTCAACAGTCACATGAACGTGAAGTTTTGCAACTCGGTCAAGTCAATCAAATGCATTTGTAATTATATCAACAAGGGTTCCGACGCTGCCATGTTTCAGCTTCAACAAGAACACAGCCGGGATGAGGTGATGCAGTATCATATTGGGCGGTTTATTAGTAGTAATGAAAGTTTCTGGAGAATATTCGGATTCAAATTACACCAGCGACATCCACCCATTGAACAACTTGCTGTGCACCTTGAAAATGGTCAGAGGGTCTACATCACAGAAACAAACGCTGCTCATTTGGCTGAAGAACCACGAGACACCACCCTCACAGCCTTTTTCAAATTGTGCCAATCTGACCCCTTTGCACGAACCCTGCTTTATCCTCAACTTCCATCCTACTACACGTGGAACAAAAATAGGTGGACACGACGGAAGACTGGCGAAAACGTTGACGGCTATGAGGGCATCAAATGTGCAAAATGTCTAGGGCGCGTTTACACGATCCATCCCAGCCAGCAGGAATGCTTCTACCTCCGTCTGCTCCTGCACCAGGTCCGAGGCCCAACATCTTTTCAGGACCTGAAAACTGTCAGTGGATGCATATGCACAACATATAGGGAGGCCTGTCTCCAACACGGACTTCTTGAGGACGACTCGCAGTGGGACACTACGTTGGGAGAGGCTGCTCTTTCCAAGTCACCCCGAAGTCTCCGAGCACTGTTCGCGCTACTGCTACAAACAGGCGAACTTAGTGATCCCGCTAGCCTGTGGAGAAAATTCAAACACGATCTCTCTGAGGATTTCTTCCGAAAGGCCCAATTGCATTGTCAAGATTTGGGGAGCGGAAATTACGACGTCTACAACTGCGCATTGGTTGACATTGAAGACAAAGTTATTCTACTTGGTGGACTGGACTTACCATCGTTTGGCATGCAAAACGTTGTCCGTACCGGCTTGAATACCGTGCCAACCGACATCATTGGAGAAACTTCGTACGATGTCGGCGCTCTCGCGGAATATGTGACCACTACGGAGCCAAAACTTCTCCCTGAGCAATTGACAGCTTACTGAACAATTTTCGAACATGTGATGCAGCAAAAAAGGCGGTATTTTCTTTCTAGATGCTCCTGGAGGTACAGGAAAAACTTTTGTTAATACACTTCTTCTCGCAAAAGTGCGTCAACACAGACACATTGCGTTAGCTGTTGCATCATCTGGCATCGCAGCAACTTTACTCCATGGTGGTAGGACCGCGCATTCTGCCTTTAAGCTGCCACTGAATTTGTCAACATCGGACGCGCCCTCATGCAACATCAGTAAAAACTCCGACAGGGGGCAGCTGCTTAAACGATGTCGACTGATAGTATGGGATGAATGCACAATGACTCATCGGCGAGCTCTTGAAGCGCTTAATAATACCCTGATGGACCTCAGAGACTCTCAGACTATAATGGGCGGTGTTATACTTCCTCTGTCGGGGGATTTCAGGCAGACTCTTCCCGTTATTCCTAAAGGAACTAAGGCAGATGAAGTCAAGGCATGCCTCAAGTCTTCTCCTTTGTGGCAGCATGTAACTGTTCTGTCTCTTACTACCAACATGAGGGCACATCTTTTCAGCGACCAACAGTCTGCTAACTTTGCTACAGACCTTCTTCAGCTTAGCGATGGTGTTCTACCCCTTAATGCAGACGGCGAGGTTAACGTGGATTCAGTTTGCACATCAGTTGACACTGATGATGATCTCAAGAGGCACGCCTTCCCCACCCTCCAGGTCAATTTTCAAAACCTTGACTGGCTGTGCGAGAGAGCGATTCTAGCACCAAAAAAACACGATCGTGCAGGCTATTAACGAGCAGCCGTTGCAAACCCTTGCTGGAAGTTCAACAACATACACTTCTGTTGACTCAGTCACAAATCCTTAGGAAGTGGTTCACTTTCCTATCGAATTTCTTAATTCGTTGGCGCCTCATGTTCTTCCACCACATCGACTCGCCCTCAAAGTAGGAACGCCGGTGATGCTGCTTAGAAATCTCGGTCCGCCAAAATTATGCAACGGGACGCGCTTGGTGATCAAGAAGCTAATGAAATACGTCATTGAAGCCCCCATCATTTCGGGATGCGGCAAAGGCGAGGATGTGTTCATCCCTAGAATTCCATTCGTGTCATCAGGAGGTGACATTCCATTCTCTTTCAAACGGTTGCAATTCCCAATTCGTGTCAGCTTCGCCATATCAATTAACAAATATCAAGGCCAAACCCTTTCTGTCGCAGGGCTTCACTTGAAAGAGCCATGCTTTACACATGGTCAACTCTACGTCGGCTGTTCCAGAGTAGGAGGCAAAAACTGCCTTTTTGCTCTAACTCAACATGGAAAAACCAAGAATATTGTTTACCCAGAAGTTCTACAACAGATGAGGCCGAACATACCACACAACATTATGGTAAGCAGATATTAATCTGACTGTAATTTAAGTACATCATACCCATGGTGTACAGTTGTATAATTTGTCTGCAAGCCATTGATGCTAACTTCCGCTTTCACTTTCTTTCACAGACCTCAAACACATCCGCAGACGTTTCTGACTCTGTTGTGCAGCCATGTTCATAATTGTAACATTGCCATCGGTAATCAATATCCACTGCCTTTCTGTGCACCTCTGTTCTTGGTTCAACAACTTGATAACTTGAGCCTTTTGCTAACGGTCAGACCTCAAACACCTCCGCTGCGCCTGCTTTCAATCTGACCTGCTGTCGCGTTCACCACTGTTACATTGCCATCGGTAAGCAGTATCCACTGCCTTTCTGTGCACCTCTGTTCTTGGTTCAA
>OZ024742.1:46511504-46521504 GCA_964016885.1 Eledone cirrhosa | reverse complement strand
CCTACTTAGATCAGTTGTTTTGGCGATTCTTTCTTTTTGCTTTTTTTTTTTTTTTTTTGCTTGTTCAATCGACATTGATCTCCCACTAATGACTAGTTACAGTACCGATTGTACAGGATTTAGTAAATGATTTCATTCGACAAAAGTTATTGACTTGATGCATCTTAAAGTCGTCGCTGGTAATCAGTAGGTTCCATATCTTACTAATACTGTCTTTCACTTAATATTGTCGTGGCTATTGTTTTGCTGATTCTTATATACACACACACTGAACACACGACTGCTTTTCCTTCAAATATTCTTTCCGTTTCTTCCTCTTCTGACTTTCCTTTATCTTTCTATTTATTCTTTTTATTTCTCATTTTTTTTTCTGATGAAGTAGTAGCGTCCAAAACGTTAAGATTCTTTTCCTACTATATCAAGTGTTAAACTAATATATATATTATACTGTCTTGTTTGCTTCGTTGTTTTCCGTTTACTTTTCACATACACATACACACACACACACACACCTGTATATATATATGTGTGTGTGTGTGTGTGTGTGTCATAGAAAAAGAAAAAGAGATAGGTAAGTCGGCAGGTAGGTAAATAGGAGAAGGTCACTCTGATATATAACCTGCGACTTTGTTTACATCCAATGATGTAGACCAGGTCTTCTTTTTGGGCAAATGATGCATTCGAAGTTCAGAGAGTGGGATTGGCCTCGTACACAGCCTTTCCTCACTTAAAAAAGCTTCAAGCACAGGCACCGCTTGATATGTGACATTTTTTGCGATGCATGGTATTGCTTGCCACGGGCAAGTCCCTAGCAGGACTAAAAAGCCACGCTTAAGTATCAAGCGATGGCATTACTCAAAACCGAGTTGCAGCCATCATGCATGTATGTAGGTAGGGTAGGCAGACAGGTAGGTAGGTAGGTAGGTAGGTAGGTAGGTAGGTAGGTAGGTAGGTAGGTAGGTAGGTAGGTAGGTAGGTATGTATGTAGGTAAGCAGGTAGATAGGTAGGTAGGTAAATTTCTTTATTAGCCACAAGGGCACAAAAGAAGGGGACAAATACAAATGGGGAGTATACATACAGGTATATGAAAATAAAACTATTAATAAAATAACAAATAACAATTGTTATCCCCAATAGGGGGAGGTGTTACACGGGTTGTACTCACCCCGAAAAAGTGTACAACCCTCATCTCCAGGAGCACCAAGAGTGAGTACTCCCTTCCTCTCTTCTCATTTTCCTCCACCTACAGGCTTATATAGAGAGAAGGCCCAACCACTCGGGCCATCTTTTCCACATTCACCCACCTTTTATAAAATTTGCTGGGGTACAGCACCTCTCTCTCCATCATGATTCTTCTTCCAAAATAATATTTGAAAAAACGAATCAGTTGCTCGCCGGAGAGAAAGGTGTCTGACCTCAGCCCTTTTAACCTCGTCCACCATATAACCTCTTTCACCATAACCATAACACATAGAAAAACCGCCTCCCCCTCGTTTTTGAAGGAGGGTGGCGGTTTGATCATGACAATGGACTCGGTGGTCAACTGGATTGGTCCCAACTGGATTGGTCCCACCCGCGACAATAGTCGTTCTACATAACCCCACAGGTCGGTAACGCGTGCAAATGCGGAACAAATGCGTGCACGACGGGTTCCTTGTCGCGCACGTATCTCGGACAGATCTTTTTCGAAGGGTCCCTACCCGGGCGCCCGTGTCTGTAGAGCTTGTCTCGAACTAGTAGAGCTCCTGGGTAGCAGTGCCAGGCCAGGGACTTTTGGAAGTTGTCCATTGGTCCCGGGCGGAAGGTCCTACTGAACAGACTGACCAGTTCGTCCTCCTCTACGCCTAGAGTTTCTCCGAGCGTGCCGTCGCACTTGCTGCGGACCAACCCTCTATAGAATGTCGAAGTGGAGGCTCCACTGATCGCCGGGTCCGTTTGCCAGAGGACTGTGAGCACCTGAGCACATTCGCTGTGCCAGTCGCCTATTTTCCTCGGTCTTTGCTTGGCCCAGGACTGCAGCTCGGTCAGCGAGACGAGTCGTGGGAAGGTTCGCCTCACGAACGGGGCCCACACCGGTTGTCGGGTGAGCAATACGTGGAGGTGCTGCAGCCTGAGCGTGTGTTTGCGCATCGCCAGCCACGGCATCCCCAGTTTGAAGGGTGTTGGCAGCGGATGGATCTTCTCACCAAAGGAGCCCGTTTCTTCCAAAGGAATTGGAAGAGCGCGCGCTCCATTTTGGTGAGCGTTTTGGCTGGACAAGGCATGACGGTCAAGCGGTAGTAGATGATGGACGCTATAAAAGTGTTCGCCACCTCCGCTCGACCTTTCAAGGATAGTTTTCACTCGGCCCACTTCTGGGTGAGCGCAAACACCTTGGCCGTCACCTCGTTCCAGTTCTTCTCCACCTGGAGGTCTGGACCAAACCAGACCCCGAGCAGCTTTACCGGTCCTTCCGTCCAGCATCTGATGACGTCATCGGAAGGCATCGGTTTGCCTCTCCACGTTGAGAGTTACAAACCGACGGATTTGTCCCGGTTCAGCTTCGCTCCTGTGAACCTTTCGTATTCCTCCAGTAAGGTGCCGACCTCCCCGATTTGCGAGGTGCTCGACACCATTACTGTCACGCCGCATTTCGCAGTCCCGGTTCCAAAGGGATGCCCTGCAATAGCTCCAACTTCCGCAGTAGTGGCTCGAGAGTCAGTACGTACAGAAGGGAGGAGAGAGGGCATCCCTGTAGGATGGATCGCGTGATATGGAACGGCTCCGAGAGGTAGCCGTTCGTTCACCTTAACCCTTGAGCAGATTTTGCTGCTGTGCATTGCAGAAATCGGATGGTCAACCCTATCGATAGTCAACCCTATCGAAAGCCTTAGACTGATCCAAGTTGATCAGGGCCCCACCGAAGCCGGGTTTACACCCTACCCTCTCTATGGTGTATCGCATGAAGTGGAGGTTGTCGTGTATGGACCTGGTCGGGATTGCGCATGTCTGCGCTCTCCCACCAGGTTTTCGACGACAGGCGCTAGCCTCTTTGCCAACACCTTGGCCAAAATCTGTAACTCTGTGTTGAGCAGAGTTATGGGCTAGAACTTGCCTATGTCATCCCCCTTGTTCTCGTCCTTCCTGACTAACGTGATTACTCCCTTGATCACAGAACTGGGAATTCTCCCGTTCTGCTGCCAGTTGCAGAAGACCGCTTCCAGGAGACCGGAGAACAAGTCCGGCATTGCTACGTAAAATTCGTAGGGTAGACCGTCGATACCTGGAGATTTGCGTTTGCCGCATTGGCTCAGTGCGTCCCGTCTCAGCGGCCGAAATCGGCTTTTCGCAGAACTTCGCCTCGCTGTCCGAGAGTCGCGGTAGGCCGTCGAGGTATGAACCGAAATCTATCGCCCCTCCCGGCGCGTCGCCCTACCCGAACAGTTGAGCAAAGTGTCGCTGAAAGGCCGCGCACATTTGCTTCGGCTCACGTATCACGCGTCCGTCTCGGTCCTTCAAAGACCGAATCGTGTACTTGTTGCCAGCCACTTTTCGCCTCCGTCACTCGGGCCCAGCTAACAGCTTTGGCTCCCTCGTTTCCCAGAGCACGCATTTTGCTTCTGACAACGCAGCCTTCATGCTTTGCGTCGAAGAACTGGTCCAAGGCCGTTCTCGTCGCTAGCACGCTGGCTACGTTGCCACTCCTAAGTGCCTCTTCTACTTTATCTACCAGTTGCTTTTCGGACTTATTTCTATCTAACACTAATTCTTTACTAAAACCTATCGAGTCTAATCTAACTGCCCTCTTGAGAGAGTACCACCATCTGTTGTTGACAATGGCCCCCGTCAAGTGCTGTTGTTGTGAGCTCGTTTGTGTTGGTGTCAGTGTTATGTTTTGGGGAGGGGTTGTTTTCATTTGTGTGTCTGAGGTGTGTTTTCTTTTTTTTCTTTTGATTGTGTGGAGGTGCTACTCCTCGTCTGACGACGAACTAGGGTCATCTTCCGCGTTGGAGGGGAGGGGTATATTTTCGGGTTGTGTTTGCGGTGCGGGTGTTTTGGAAATTGTTTTTTTTTTAGTGGGGGGATGGGTTGGACATTGTTTTGTTTTGGTTTGAGCTGTGGTTGTTGTTTTTGTAGTGGTAGTTGTGGTGATTGTGTTGGTTGTGCAGTTGTTGGTGGTGTAGGCAGGATTGGGGTTTTCTTATTAAGTTGGGGACAGACAGCCCTCAGGTGACCTCTGGTTCCACAGAGGTAACACGAGGGCCGCCTACCCTCAACGGTAATGTTGATGAAAGTTTGATCATCCAGTATGACGCGTTCAGGGATCTGGGCGATCCTTTCGCGCCTCATTTGAACTACAAGTTCGAGGCTCGTTCCACTGAACGCGTCACCCGATGCCTTTCCCATGGACACCAGCGTGTCATCATCCAGGTTCAGGAAACCTGTCAAAACCCACCATATGTCCATAATCGGCAGGATGGTGTGAATTTTTATTTTTTGTGTCCTTCTACCCATGTACGTAGGGTAGAAGGTGTATGCGGTGGATGTGATTGGTTTGATGGACAGCTTCACTGCTGTGTGCCTGCCCTTCATGAGAATGGATAGACTCCAGTAGAGTCTATCCTTCTGAATGAAGGTGATGTCCTTCATGACGTCTTTTAAAACCAGCTCTATCTCACTCTGTGATGGTTGAGCTGGTTTTTTGCTTTTATTTGAGATTGTCCTAAACATGACAGTGTTTAGGAGTCTCTGGCTTTTTAGTTCCGGGGGGGGGGGGTCGTAAATGCACCATTTTCCCCGTACGCTATATATTTTTTGGCATCTGCCAGTAGCTCATTCGCTTTGGTTATATCTACTGGCAGATAGTCGAGGGTTTTCCTTGCCGTCTGGGTGAAGGAGACTTTTCCTTGTTTGTGTTGCTGTTGTAGTTGGTGGTGTTGTTTTTATTATTGTTGTTGTTATCACAGTTATTGGTCTTGTTGTTGTTGTTATTGTTATTGGTGTTGTTTTTGTCTGTAGCATTGTTATTGTTGTTGTTGTTGCTGGTGCCGCTGGTTCTTGGGTTTGTTGTCATGGCAACGTCAAGTTGTTGGTCAGCAGGTGGAGAAAATCCTTTCTCTGGCTGACCTTTGTTTTTGACCTCTGCTACTGTGACAGTGGCATGGGGAAGCTGTAAGCTTATCTTCCCCTTTCCTCCTTCGAATTTTGGTGAAGAAGCTTCAGCCATTTTACAAAAAATGTTAACTTTTCAAAAATCTGTTGGTAACTATGTCGCCTAAAGGCGTAGAATATTTTGAGAGACTGACCAGATCAAAGTTTGACCTGGCAGTCCCTCTACAAAATGGTACAAAAATTAAAGTTTACAGTCAAGAATTTCTATAGAAATTTAAGCAAAGCTTACTCAGCAAGTTACACGCGTGTGTCTGTAGGTAGATAGGTATGTTTCTTTTATTTGCCACTAGGGCATCAAAAGTGGGACAAGTACAAAGGGGGGAGTTTACACAAAAAGGCGTCCTCAATAGGGAGGAGGCAATAACAAAATATAAAAATAAAATAAGATATAACAAAAAATAAAATTTATAACAAAATCCTCAATAGAGAGGAGGCGCCTTGGGGGGTCGCACACACCCCCGAAAAAAGTGTGCAACCCTTTTCCTCAGGAGCACAGAGAGTGGGGTGCTCCCTCGTTCCTTCCTCTTTTCCACCTACAGGCTTATGTAAAGAGAAGGCCCATTCACACGGGCCATTCTCGCCACTTTCACCCACCTTTCATAAAAACGACTGGGGTGGAGCACCTCTCTCTCCATCCTGATCCTTCTTCCGAAATGATATCGGAAGAAACGGACCAGTTGTTGGCCAGAGAGAAAGGTGCCTGACCTCAGTCCTTTCAGACGCGTCCACCATACAACCTCTTTCGCCATGGCTATTACGCACAGAAACACCGCCTCTGCTTCATCTTTGAAGGGGGAGGCGGCTTGATTATTACAATAGACTCGGTGGTCAACCGGATCGGTCCCACCCTTGACAGCAGTTGTTCGACATAGCCCCACAGATCGGCTACGCCCGAGCAGTGTACCAATGCGTGTGCAACGGTTTCCTCGTCGCACACGCATCTGGGACAGATCTTTTTGGCGGGGTCCCTACCCGGGCGCCCGTGTCTGTAGAGCCTTTCTCGAACGGGTAAAGCCCCTCGGTAGCACTGCCAGGCCAGGGACTTCTGGAAGTTGTCCATAGGTCCCGGGCTGAATGTCCTACCGAACAGGCTGGCCAGTTCGTCCTCCTCCATGTCTAGGGCTTCTCCGAGGGCGTCGTCGCACCTGCTGCGTACCAGCCCTCTATAGAATGTAGCGGTGGAGTCTCCACTGATAACCGGATCCGCCTGCCAGAGGGCGGTGAGCGCCTGGGCACACTCAGTGTGCCAGGCGCCCAGTTTTCTCGGTCTTTGCTTGACCCAGGATTGCAGCTCGGTGAGTGAGACGAGTTTGGGAAAGGTTCGTCTCACAAACGAGGCCCACACCGGTTGTCCGGTGAGGAATACGTAGAGGTGCCGTAGCCTTAATGCGTGTTTACGCATCATTAGCCACGGCATCCCCAGCCCTCCTTTCGAAGGGTGTTGACAGCAGATGGATCTCCTCACCATAGGAGCCCGCCTCTTCCAAAGGAATTGGAAGAGCGCGCGCTCCATCTTGGTGAGGGTTTCCCTTGGGCAGGGCACTACGGTCAGGCGGTAGTAGATGACGGACGCTATGTAGGTGTTCGCCACCTCCGCCCGACCTTTCAGGGATAGTTTGCAACTGGCCCACTTCTGGGTCGGTGCAAACACCCTGTTCGTAACCTCCGCCCAGTTTTTCTCCACCTGGAGGTCCGGTCCGAACCAGACCCCGAGCAACTTCACCGGGCCCTCCGTCCAGCGTCCGACGACGCTATCGGAGGGCATCGGTCTGCCCCTCCACGTGCCGAGTTGCAAACCGATCGACTTGTCCCGGTTCAGCTTAGCCCCTGTGAACTTTTCGTACTCCTCCAGTAAGGTGCCGACCGCCTCGATTTCGGAGGCCGTCGACACCATTACTGTCACGTCATCGGCGTAGGCCGACACCGCTTTCCGCAATCCCGGTTCCAAAGGGATGCCCTGCAACAACTCCAACTTCCGCAGTAGTGGCTCGAGAGTCAACACATACAGAAGGGAGGAGAGAGGGCACCCTTGTCGGATGGACCGCGCGATTTTGAACGGCTCCGAGAGGTAGCCGTTCACCTTGACCCTAGAGCAGATGCGGCTGCTGTGCATAGCAGTGATCCAGCCCCTGAAAACGGGTCCGAAGCCTGCCGCCGCTAGCACCGCATCCAGGTAACCATGGTCGACCCTATCGAACGCCTTAGATTGATCCAAGTTGATCAGAGCCCCACCAAAGCCGGGTTCGTTCCCAACCCTCTCTATGATGTATCGCATGAGGTGGAGGTTGTCATGGATGGACCTGGACGGGATAGCGCATGTCTGCGCATCTCCCACCAGGTTGCCCACGACAAGCGCCAACCTCTTTGCTAGCACCTTGGCCAAAATCTGTAACTCTGTATTTAGCAGTGTTATGGGCCTGAAGTTACTTATTTCGTCCCCCTTGTTCTCGTCCTTCCTCACTAGCGTGACTACGCCCTTGGTCACAGTACAGGGAATTCTCCCGTTCTGTTGCCAGTTGCAGTAGACCGCCTCGAGGAGATCGGGGAACAAGTCCGGCATAGCTAGATATAATTCGTAAGGAAGACCATCGAGACCCGGGGATTTGCGTTCGCCGCATTGGCTCAGCACGTCCTCTATCTCAGCGGCCGAAATCGGCTCCTCGCAGGACTTCGCCTCCCTGTCCGAGAGGCGCGGCAGGCCTTCGAGGTATGGACCGGAGTCCACGTTCCCAACCGGCTCCCCGCCCCTCCCGAACAGTCGGGCAAAGTGCCTTTGAAAGGCCTCACACATCTGCTTAGGCTCAAGAATCGCCCGTCCATCCAGGTCTCGCAAAGACCGGATGGTGGATTTAGTTCCACTGTTGGCCTCTGTCACGCGGGCCCAGCTAACAGCTTTGGTCCCCTCGTTCCCTAGAGCACGTATTTTACTTCGGACAACGCAGCCTTCGTGCTTCGCGTCGAAAAACTGGCTCAAAGCCGTTCTCGACGCTAGCACTCTGGCCACGTCGCCGCTTCTAATTGCCTCTTCTACTCTATCTATTAGCTCCCTTTCCTTCCTATTCCTATCCGCAGCTAGAACCTTACTAAATTCTATCGAGACTACTCTAATCTCTCTCTTTAGAGATACCCACCACCTGCTGTTGACGATCGCTCCAGTCAACCGTTCCTTAACTAACGTACTAATCCGATTCCTGTAGGCTCTACTTGCCGGCAAGGACAAGTTGAGCTTCCAGTAACCGGGCCCCTGTCTATGAGTTCTGTCAAGGTTGACCATGCAGGTCACTAATTTGTGGTCTGAATAGCCAACAATGCGCATTTTTGGACAACTTAAAAAGTCCTTATCCTTAATTCTAACTAAGAACCTATCTAGGTACGACCTAGATGATCCCCTACGATTTGCCCAAGTCCAGGTTGGCGCAGTCGGAAAATCTAGTCGATATCTATCGGCCAGGTCAAATCGACCGATTAACCCTTTGAGGCTATTACACCCCTCTCTATCGGGGCAGGCCCCTACGTAGTCCCAGCGTGCATCTAGGATACCATTCCAGTCCCCCACTAATAGCAATAGAAAAGTCTCCAGACGATGGAAGAAGTCCGGCCGCATTGACCCGAAAGGGCCGTAGGCGGCTACCAACCTAAACGCTCCGCCTTTACCACTGCCAAGGTCCAGAACCACTAGTCGACCCTCCGGGTCCAAATGTACCATCTGTGTTGCGAGACCCAGATGTTTTTGCAGCAGAACGACAACTCCACCCCCACCCCCGGGCTGACAGAGAGATGCGTGCATCTCAAAGTCATCAAAGGTGGGGGCCAGCTGTCGCACGTTGCTGATCCGGGCCTCGCAAATAACCATCACATCTATACGTTGTGACCTGAGGTCATTTAGAAGCATTGCTTGCTTCCAAGTTGAGCCCAGGCCACGCGCATTTAAACAGCCTACTCTTAGCATAGCCATGTTGGTGGTGAAGAGAAAAGGCACTTACCTCTCTGCGTCCCGGGTATCGGGCTGCACAATTTCCATTAGGGTGGGGGATGGGTTGTTGGGTGGGGTGGTGGTTTGTGGAAGTGTGGGGGCATCAGTGTGTTGTGTGGTTGGGGAGCTTGGAGTTGTGAGGGTGTTTGGGGAGGGGGTGGGATAGTTTTTTAGGAGGACGCGGTTAATGGGCCCGACGCAGGGGGGACCCACGTCCTCTTTAAAATTGTTTTTTAAAGTTTTATAGGTGTCCTGTGGGGCCTTAATCATTTTGAGGTGGGGGAAATCCCCTGCCTGGGTGAAGTTAGGCCCTTGTGTTTTTATTAGATTGTTGTTGTACACAATGTTTAAGAGTTTTTTGTTTCTTGTATTTATGTATGTGTATGCATGTTTTTGTTTTTGTGTGGTGTTTTTTGTTTGCTGTTGTGAGCTCTTTTGTGTTGGTGTCAGTGTTATGTTTTGGGGAGGGTTTTTTTTCATTTGTGTGTCTGAGGTGTGTTTTCTTTTTTTTCTTTTGATTGTGTGGAAGTGCTCCTCCTCGTCTGACGACGAACTAGGGAGATAGATATATTTCTTTTATTTGCCACTAGGGCATCAAAAGTGGGACAAGTACAAAGGGGGGAGTTTACACAAAAAGGCGTCCTCAATAAGGAGAAGGCAATAACAAAATATAAAAATAAAATAAGATATAACAAAAAATAAAATTTTTAACAAAATCCTCAATAGAGAGGAGGCGCCTTGGGGGGTCGCACACACCCCCGAAAAAAGTGTGCAACCCTTCTCCTCAGGAGCACAGAGAAGGGGTGCTCCCTTGGTCTTTTATCTTCCTCACCTATAGTCTGATGTAGAGTGAAGGCCCATTCACACGGGCCATT
>OZ024742.1:46469004-46506504 GCA_964016885.1 Eledone cirrhosa | reverse complement strand
CACTACAACTATTACCTCTCAACATATGACACTACAACTATTACCTCTCAACATATGACACTACAACTATTACCTCTCAACATATGACACTACAACTATTACCTCTCAACATATGACACTACAACTATTACCTCTCAACATATGACACTACGACTATTACCTCTCAACATATGACACTACAACTATTACCTCTCAACATATGACACTACAACTATTACCTCTCAACATATGACACTACGACTATTACCTCTCAACATATGACACTACAACTATTACCTCTCAACATATGACACTACAACTATTACCTCTCAACATATGACACTACAACTATCACCTCTCAACATATGACACTACAACTATCACCTCTCAACATATGACACTACAACTATTACCTCTCAAGATATGACATTACAACTATTACCTCTCAACATATGACACTACAACTATTACCTCTCAACATATGACACTACGACTATGACCTCTGATCATATGACACTACAACTATTACATCTCAACATATGACACTACGACTATGACCTCTGATCATATGACACTACAACTATTACATCTCAACATATGACACTAAAACTATTACCTCTCAACATATGACACTACAACTATGACCTCTCAACATATGACACTACAACTATTACATCTCAACATATGACACTACGACTATGACCTCTCAACATATGACACTACGACTATGACCTCTGATCATATGACACTACGACTATGACCTCTCAACATATGACACTACAACTATTACCTCTCAACATATGACACTACAAGTATTACCTCTCAACATATGACACTACGACTATTACCTCTCAACATATGACACTACAACTATTACCTCTCAACATATGACACTACAAGTATTACCTCTCAACATATGACACTACGACTATTACCTCTCAACATATGACACTAGAACTATTACCTCTCAACATATGACACTACAACTATTACATCTCAACATATGACACTACGACTATGACCTCTGATCATATGACACTACAACTATTACCTCTCAACATATGACACTACGACTATGACCTCTGATCATATGACACTACAACTATTACCTCTCAACATATGACACTACGACTATGACCTCTGATCATATGACACTACAACTATGACCTCTCAACATATGACACTACGACTATTACTTCTCAACATATGACACTACAACTATTACATCTCAACATATGACACTACAACTATTACCTCTCAACATATGACACTACGACTATGACCTCTCAACATATGACACTACAACTATTACCTCTCAACATATGACACTACGACTATGACCTCTGATCATATGACACTACAACTATGACCTCTCAACATATGACACTACGACTATTACCTCTCAACATATGACACTAGAACTATTACCTCTCAACATATGACACTACAACTATTACATCTCAACATATGACACTACAACTATTACCTCTCAACATATGACACTACGACTATGACCTCTCAACATATGACACTACAACTATTACCTCTCAACATATGACACTACGACTATGACCTCTGATCATATGACACTACAACTATGACCTCTCAACATATGACACTACGACTATTACCTCTCAACATATGACACTAGAACTATCACCTCTCAACATATGACACTACAACTATTACCTCTCAACATATGACACTACAACTATTACCTCTCAACATATGACACTACGACTATTACCTCTCAACATATGACACTACAACTATTACATCTCAACATATGACACTACGACTATGACCTCTGATCATATGACACTACAACTATTACCTCTCAACATATGACACTAAAACTATAACATCTCAATATATGACATTGCAACTATTATCTCTCAATATATGACATTGCAACTATTACCTCTCAACATATGACACTACGACTATTACCTCTCAACATATGACACTAGAACTATTACCTCTCAACATATGACACTACGACTATTACCTCTCAACATATGACACTACAACTATTACCTCTCAACATATGACACTAGAACTATTACCTCTCAACATATGACACTACAACTATTACTTCTCAACATATGACACTAAAACTATTACCTCTCAACATATGACACTACAACTATTACCTCTCAACATATGACACTAAAACTATAACATCTCAATATATGACATTGCAACTATTATCTCTGAAGATATGTTACTAAAACTATTACCTCTCAACATATGACACTACAACTATTACCTCTCAACATATGACACTAGAACTATTACCTCTCAACATATGACACTAAAACTATTACCTCTCAACATATGACACTAAAACTATAACATCTCAATATATGACATTGCAACTATTACCTCTCAACATATGACACTAGAACTATTACCTCTCAACATATGACACTACAACTATTACCTCTCAACATATGACACTACAACTATTACCTCTCAACATATGACACTACAACTATTACCTCTCAACATATGACACTACAACTATTACCTCTCAACATATGACACTACAACTATTACCTCTCAACATATGACACTACAACTATTACCTCTCAACATATGACACTACAACTATTACCTCTCAACATATGACACTACGACTATTACCTCTCAACATATGACACTACGACTATTACCTCCCAACATATGACACTACAACTATTACCTCTCAACATATGACACTACAACTATTACCTCTCAACATATGACACTACAACTATTACCTCTCAACATATGACACTACAACTATTACCTCTCAACATATGACACTACAACTATTACCTCTCAACATATGACACTACAACTATCACCTCTCAACATATGACACTACAACTATCACCTCTCAACATATGACACTACAACTATTACCTCTCAACATATGACACTACAACTATTACCTCTCAACATATGACACTACAACTATTACCTCTCAACATATGACACTACGACTATTACCTCTCAACATATGACACTACAACTATTACCTCTCAACATATGACACTACAACTATAACATCTCAATATATGACATTGCAACTATTATCTCTGAAGATATGTTACTAAAACTATTACCTCTCAATATATGACACTACGACTATTACCTCTCAATATATGACACTATAACTATTACTTCTGAAGATATGACATTATATATGGCACAAGGGCGGTGGATTGGCAGTATTGGTAGAGGGTCGGACGCCATGCTTTCCAGCATAGTTACGTCCCTTTACGATCTGAGTTCAAATCCTGCCGAGGTTGACTTTGCCTTTCATCCTTACCGGGTCGATAAAATAAAGTACCAGTAATGCACTGGGTAATTGCTGGCCTTGTGCCTAAAGTAGAAACAATTATATATGACACATAGATTTACGGCACTTGTCATTCTGAGTTCAAATCCCACCAAGGTTTACTTTGCCTTTCATCCTTACGGGGTCGATAAAATAAAGTACCAGTAATGCACTGGGTAATTGCTGGCCATGTACCAAAAGGAGAAACAATTATATATGACACTACATCTATGACTTCTCAAGATATGACACTACAATTATTACCTCTCAACATATGACATTACATATGATACTACGACTATTATCTCTCAGCATATGACACTAGATATATTACCTCTCAAGATATGCCATTGCAATTATGACCTCTTAACATATCAAACAACGTATGACACTTCAACGACTATCTCTCACCATATGACATTACAACTATGACACTACAACTATTACTTGATATTACAGACTATGTCAAGTAAAAACAGGCGCCACTTCTGAATATTTCAACACCTTAAGTTGGTGTACTTCCATACAGAAATATTACTGTTTAACCAGCAAGTGGCAAATATCTAGTCATTGTTTGGTAAAACACTAATCAAAGAGTTTTCAAATGATTGTCAGGCAGCAAATGAAAATATAATTCTTGTAGAAAACGAAAAAATTGAGGTAAAATCTACTCCTTCTCTTTAACCCTTTTACTCTCTCTCTCTCTATATATATATATATATATAAATGCATGAGTGCACATGTGTGTGAAAAGAGAGAGAGAGACGGAAGAACGTTCATTAAGCAAACTCATATATATACATATATATACATACATATACAATTACATTATATATATATGTGTGTTTGTGTATTTGTTTGTGTGTGTGTGTGTGTTTATTTCTAGTAGTAGTAGTAGTAGTAGTAGTAGTAGTAGTAGTAGTAGTAGTAGTAGTAGTAGTAGTAGTAGTAGTAGTAGTAGTAGTAGTAGTAGTAGAAACATGTATAAATGTAATAGTGTAATATGTGTTTATACGTTCAATCCTTACATCGTTTGTACGCAGAAATGCGTGAGATCCTGTGTTTGTATTAAGAAAGTATTTATACAAATTCATAATTCTTACATCAGCTGTTGCTTATCCTTATCCTTCTCAGAATTCCACGACAATATATGTATGTAGCTTTCATTAGTGTGTACGTAGTTAACAATGTTTTCATTAAAGTGTATATAGCTTACACTGCTTTCATTAGTGTGTATGTAGCTATTACTGCTTTCATTAATGTGTATATAACTAACACTGGTTTCATTAATGTGTATATAACTAACACTGCTTTCATTAATGTGTATATAACTAACACTGCTTTCATTAATGTGTATATAACTAACACTGCTTTCATTAATGTGTATATAACTAACACTGCTTTCATTAATGTGTATATAACTAACACTGGTTTTATTAATGTGTATGTAACTAACACTGTTTTTATTAATGTGTATGTAGCTATTACTGTTTTCATTAATGTGTATGTAGTTATCACTGCTTTCATTAATGTGTATGTAGTTATCACTGCTTTCATTAATGTGTATGTAGTTAACACTGCTTTCATTAATGTGTATATAGCTAACACTGCTTTCATTAATGTGTATATAGTTAACAATATTTTCATTAACATGTATGTAGCTATCACTGTTTCATTAATCAACAGCAATATTTTAAATAAGAATCCGTCCAATGTTTTCTTTTCTATCAATTTAATTGACTGAATTTACAATTGCTTTTCTTGTTCTTGTTTCGACTGTTTTCCCAGCTGTTGTATATATAGTCTTTACTGTTCCAGCTGTTGGATATATAGTCTTTACTGTTCCATCTGTTGGATATATAGCCTTTACTTTGAAACAATTTTCCACCACTTAATTGTTTCTATGTTGTACAATGTAAAGTCGCCTTTGGCTGTTCAATAATGGTAGATTTAATGATGAAAACTACACAGGCTTACAATAATCAACTATGTCATTTTTAAAGACAATTCAACTAATCATTTTTATTCTTATGAGAAATTTCAGACTTCAGTTGGCGCCTAAAAATACTGAATTATATCATTGAATATTGTACCTATTGTTGTTCTTTCTATGTTGTCATAAATACAGTTGTGTAAAAGGTTGTGAGAAAGTACCGAGTTATGTTGTAATTGAATGTCGTTCTGTCGTTCTGTCGTGGAATTTGGATGTATTTAGCAAGGAAATGCTGTGTTGTAGTAGAATTCTTGTTACTTAGTCTCATATCGCCCTGATTGTTCAGATCGATGATTGAAGGATATCCAATCTCATTAGTTTTAGATATCCAATCTCATTAGTATAAGTGGACAGGTATGGTTAAAGGTTCTTAACCCCCGATGAGTCGAAAGTGTACCACCTGAGGCACAGCATGTCTTAGATATTTTCCACCTGGCGGAGCCCCTCCCTCTCCAGACAGAAAACAGCCGGTTTCTTCCAGAGAGGAATAGTGATTGAGACAGAGGAAGTTAAAATGAGATATTTGAGCAAACATATGATCCAAGGTATTCAAACCATGCCTTTCCCGTCCATCTCTCGAGCATTGTATATCTTTATTTATGTTATCTTGTTTTCAAGGCAATAACGTAATATGAAGGGAATTAATTTTGTCTGCTATTTCTAGTAGATTGATCAACACTATTATAATATAACAATTTGTTAGCACTGTATTTTTTTTGTTTGTTTTTTTTATAACTATTTTTATGAAATGAACTTTGTTAATAGATTTTTTTTTTAATTACAAATACAATATTGATAAAGAGCTACATATGTTCATATCGCTTAAATATCTTTGTTGTTGTTGTTATTGTTATTGATGTTGTTGTTTTTAAAAAATTTGAAGTTAAATGACTTAGAACGTGTTCAGTGAAGTATGAAAAAAGGATATATAATGACTTAGAACATATTCAGTGAAGTGTGACAAAAATATATATAAAAATAATATCATGGCTGATTGCATTTATTTCATTGACTTTAAAATTGAATGTAAAATGAAATTATGGTATATTTGTCAAAGGTTGTTTTAATAAAACTATAATAAAGGCAAAGGTTGTTTTTATAATATTATAATAAAACAAAGCGTGTTTGATTTTTGTTTGTCTTTTGTTTAATTGTGTTATCTTTCTATAAAGTGTATCTACAAATTTATTACGAATAAATTGTTATAATGTCGTATAATAAAGCGTTAAAATAGCAGACTCTTTAGTATGTCGGTAGAGGGACATTCGTTGGTCGTTCTGGCTCTCTGTGGTCTGAATTAAACTACTGACATGGTCAACATTGCCTTTCAAACATTTGAAGTTGATAGATATGGTTCCATTTCAATACTGGGATTAATTCTTCTTTCTCTATTTTACTCTCTATCTATCTATCTGTCTGTCTCGCTATATATAGTGCTACACCCCAGTAAATTCGCTGAAAGGTGGGTGAATGTGGCGAAAATGGCTCGAGTGAATGGGCCTTCTCTGTATATAGACCTATAGGTTGAGGAAGATAAACAGAGGGAAGACAGGAACACCCACAAAACGTGTTCCTGGTGTTGAGGGTTGTTCTATCCACGGGGTATAAAACAACCCTGCAGTAACGTTCCCCCCTATTGGGGATTTCAATTGTTATTTTATTATATATAGCTTATTGTTATTAATTAATGTTAAAGTTATATGATTTTTATGTAAAACCCCCGCCGTCACGTCTTGTAATGTCCCATTTTTGTACGCCCCTGTGGCAAATATATCTATATGTCTGTCTGTCAATTTATCTAGCTCTCTCTCTCTCTCTTTCTCTCTCTTTCCCTCTCTTTCTCTCAGTATATGTATATACACCACCATATACACCACCATATACATTAGCATATACACTACCATTTATATTCGCATATATACAGACGCACACTCACACATACATACATATTATTATTATTATTATTATTATTACAGTTGCATTTATCTTGCTTTATGTTCATACGAGTTATCACCAAGTCACAACCAGTGACCTCAAGAGACAACAAGGTCCGCCATGTTCAAGAAAGAACATACATATTCACACATGCATCTTTAGTGTTTAGACTTGTGATGTACTTATATTGACAGAATCTTCCTTAGTATATGGGCAGTTCCCATTAGTACTATCTTTTGTATTTCTCCTATACGCGGGTTTCCTGGGATTTGCGATAAGTAGTCATTAGACCCCTTAGGTATCATTCCCAGAGCGCCTACAACCACTGGTATTGTTTTAGTTCTCAATTTCCACATTTTTCCAATTTCTATCTCCAGGTCCTTATACTTGCTCAATTTTTCAAATGTTTTTATAGATACATTCTTGTCTATTGGAACAGACATATCAATTAGCAGGCATACCCTCTTTTGAAAGTCCTTCAATATTATATCAGGTCTATTTGCATCTATTTTTCGGTCTGTTTGGATGCCAAAGTTCCACAAGATTGAGATGTGATCTTTTTCAAGTATGGGAGGTGGTTGATGCTCCCACCAATTCTTTTGATGGGGCAGGTCAAAATGCTTACACATTATCCAATGTATGTATTGTGCAGCTCTGTCATGCCTGTTTAGGTATTCGGTTGGAGCTATAGGACTGCACATTGAAATTATATGGTCAATGGTCTCTGGTTGTTTTTTGCATACACGGCATAATGGGCTGCACCCATTTTTTATTATGTTGGCTTGGTAATTTTTTGTTGGCAGACACTGATCTTGTGCCGATATAATCAGTCCTTCAGTCTCCGATTTCAGTCCAGAGGATGCCAACCACTGATGGGTTAAAGTTTTGTCAACATCAGGATTGTTAGCTCGCTCTGGGTATTTTCCATACAGACGCTTTTCTTGCCATTTCTTAACCAGTTTCTGTAGCAGTTCTTTCTTTGCAGTTACTTTTACCTGCTTTGCTTTTTCTGTGTTTTCCATTTCAGCAGTAAATGGGACTTCTGAAATTTGTAGTCCATTACTGTATCTTTGTGCATCTTTTGTAATGGAATATGATCTTTTGATGCTTTCGTGTTTCAAAACGAGTTTGATCATCCAATCATGTGATTCCCTTAGATATGTAGATAATCCAATTGTTGCAGTTTTCAACGCAATGTCTAACTGGATTAACCCACGTCCTCCTTCTTTCCTAGGGAGATATATTCTATCTATATCTGCCTTAGGGTGATGCATTCTGTGCATGGTTAAGAATTTTCGAATTTTTGTATCGAGCCTACGGATCTCTGTGCTTGACCAGTTGATGACATTGTAACTGTAGGTTACTACTGATATGGCAAGCGTGTTTATGGCATCGATCCTATTCCTTGCATTCAATTCCGTTCTTAAGATTGCTCTTACTCTGCGGTAACATTCCTTCCTTATCCTTTCCCTCATTGTCGAGTGCTTGATTCCGTCTCCTTCACAAACACCTAGATATTTGTAAGTTTTTTCTTGATCAAGTTCTCTTATCACGTTCCCCCGATCAAGATTAATGTCTGAACTCTTCAGCAGCTTTCCTCTGGTGAACGTTGCTTTGGCGCATTTATCTAGTCCAAACTCCATTTTAATGTCATCACTGAACTGCTTCACAGTGAATAATAGCCCTTGCAATTGTTCATCATTTTTTGCAAATAGTTTCAGGTCATCCATGTAGAACAGGTGATTAATGGTTTTGTCATAGACTTCATATCCATGTTTTGTTTCATTGAGCATTTTACTTAATGGTATAAGTGCGATGCAGAATAAAAGCGGTGATAAAGAGTCACCCTGAAAAATTCCACAATTAATATTAACTTCTCCAGCTTCCAGTGATTTTGTTTCACTATTCAAAAGGAGTGTCGTTTTCCATGTCTTCATACTGAATGACAAAAACCTCCTGACAGCGGGGGATATTTTGAAAATCTCTAAACATTTTTCAATCCAACTGTGTGGCAAACTATCGAATGCTTTTTTATAGTCTATCCAAGCAATCGATAGATTTTTGTGTCTATTATGACAATCTTCCAGTATCATTTTGTTAACCAGAAGCTGATCCTTACAGCCATATGAGCCTCGTTTACACCCTTTCTGCTCAATGGGAAATAGGTCATTTGTTATCAGGTGGTCATATGTGTATTCAGTTAGGACTGATGTTAAAATTTTATACATTGTGGTCAAGCAAGTTATCGGTCTGTAATTTTTGGGATTGTTTGTCTCATCATTCTTCGGAAGCAGGAATTTAATGCCGTTAACTAGCCATGATGGTATCTTTTCTGGCTCCTTAACTATTATTATTATTATTATTATTGGCGACCTACGTAGTAAATCGTATCATCGTGAGCTCCGCAAAGGTTTGTTATTTCCGTTTGTTAAAAATTGTCATTTATGGAAAATTTTATTGTTAACTGTTTATAAGCGCACATACATTGTTTTCCGAAAAGGACACCCAAAAAGATTGGGGCCTTGTGCCCAAAATTTAAACTTTTATTATTATAAAAAAATATTTCTTTGAAAAAAATGGCTAATTCACCTCTGCACGAAGCAGCTGAAAGCCTTCCTCACAAATTAACACCTCACACCGACACCACCATTGTAAATGTTACTACGTTTGCCAACACAAAAAAAAATATAAGCACTAGCAATATTTTAAATTTGTCTCAGGCAGACATTCATTTCCCGCCATTACCAATGACTGCAGGTGTTAAAGCCTCCACCACCACCACCACCGCGACAACAGAGACAAAAGAAGAAAAAAATAAATTAACTCGTGATGTCGAAATGAAATCAAGCAAAATGGACTCTTCCCCACCAAAGACGACTGACGTCACCACCACCACAACTGAAACTAAAATTAATATTAACGATAGCAACAACAACAACAATGACATTATAAACCCCCCCCCTCAGTTTCGCCAGAGTAGCAAAACAGTTCGAAGCATTTACGGTAACTCAGGAGGATTTAGAAAATGCCAAACAAATGGTAAAGAAAGATGGGTACAGGGTCAGGCTCACCCCCCCCCCACCCCCCACCTAATAAAATGGAGCATCGGCGCCTATGCACCGTGTCGTATAGAACAATAAATGTAAAATCACGCCGAGTGGAACGGGCATCCGAGTCCCAAATCCAAAAAGCTTTGGGACATGTGTGGGCAAGAAAAACCCACATCAGACGTGGGCAAAAGTATGGAACCGTGGACGTGTTCTTTGAAACACCAGAGGAGGCTAGAGAACACTCCATGGCCCCATTAAGAAGTGACGACTTCACACTCGTCCCAAGCTATTGTGGCCAGAGACTCGTAAAGATCAGGGTGACCCACGTTCCACCGGCCATCGAAATTCCCTGGCTAATAGCGGCCGTCCTCGCCGGCATCGAAGCCAACACGAAAATAATAGCAATAGCAAAAGAAAAGCAGGAGAACTGGTCCGGATCTGGGATGGAGCTCCTGATCCAAGCGGACCAAAAAAGCATTGAGGAGATCCCAGAGGTAATAGACCTCACTGACGGCAGCCACCTCACGGTAATTGTCGAGGGCAGAAGACCTAGGTATGTCGTTTGTGGTGAAGGAACCCACCTAAGGGCTTTCTGCCCTCAGGCTAAAAGGTTGAGGCCACCTCTCCTACCCACCCTAGTGACACAACCATCAACACCACCAGTAGCAGAGATGGCAGCAACAACTGTAGCAGCAACAACAGAAGCAACTATAACAGCAACAACCCCAGAAACAGTAGCAAAACCAATACCACCACCACCACCACCAGCAAAACCAACACCACCACCACCCAACGCTTCAGAACTAGCACCAGCGCCTACACCATCCACCACACCACAACCAAAACTAACGCCTGTGGAGGATTTTCCACTCCCCGGCCTATCACAACTGGAGACAGATTGTGACGACGAGGAGTGGGAAACGATATCCGGAAGAAAAAAAAGAAACCAAAAAAGAAAAAATTCTCTTCCTTCCCCCTCCAAAAACAAAATACAGAGGGAAACAAATAAATTAAGAAACAAAAAAGTTAGGACAGATATGCCACCATCCACACCAGCATCACCAACCCCATCAACCCAAACACCAACACCATCACCATCATTAACCCCAACACCACCATCACCTACACCACAAAAGTCACCAAAATGCGAAACAGAAACAAACCCACAACAAACGCAAACAAAACAACCAAAACGATACACACTACACAGCATTAAATTTGAACAACAAGCAATTATTACACTACATCCAACACAACACCAGCATCACAGAAAAAGACTACACAACAACCCCAAAATTCACACCACCTCCACACATACAAATCACTCGCATCACACAGAAAACGTACATGACACTAAAACAAAAATTCCCCAAAGACATCGGAGACTTCCGACAAGCACTCTCCAGGAGGATTTATAAGGACATCCTTCCTGAGGAGGCCACAAGCAGTGAAAAGGATGGAAAAACCGTCCTTCCCCTACGAGAAGTAAGGTAAGTGGTCTTTCCCATCTTTTCCACTCCTTTTCAACATGACCTCACTCAGAATAGGCAGCATAAATGCGCGTGGCTTGGGGTCGTCATGGAAGCAGGGCCACCTGCTCAACGACCTCAGGTCACTAAACATAGATGTAGTAGCCATCAGCGAAACCAGAATCTCCGAAGCACAGGCTTTCGCACCGATCTTCGGCGGCTACGATGTGTACGCATCTCCCAGCCGTCCGGGATCGGGGGGAGGAGTTGCTGTGCTTTTTCGGAGAGGTTTGGATCTTGCCATACGGGCCATCTTCCTGGACCCAGAAGGTAAGTTGGTGGTGCTGGACGTGACCAGCGGAGACGGGCAAGCTTTCAGGTTAGTGGCCGTCTATGCCCCGACAGGAGCAGGGCGGCCTGATTTCTTCCGGCGTCTGGAGACCTTTCTTGGAACGTCCCGCTCTTTAGTGTTAGTGGGCGACTGGAACGGGATCTTAGATGCACGCTGGGATTGTGTGGGATTAGTGGATAGGGCAGGAGGGTGCAAGAGTCTCACCAACCTGCTCAGACGTTTTGAACTGTCTGACAGGTACCGAATGGATTTCCCGAATGTACCAATGTGGACTTGGACAAATCGCATAGGGTCATCCAGATCATATCTAGATAGAGTATTTTGTAGGGAAATAGATAGGTCTAGCATAGGCTGTCCACAATTCAAGATAGTCAGCTACACGGACCACAAATTCGTGATCTGTGTGCTTGACTTAGATAGGCTTCATAGGCGAGGACCCGGCTACTGGAAGCTAAACGCGTCCTTACCAGCGCGCAAGGCCTACAGAGACCGGATTAGCGAACTAGTTAAGCGGGCGTTGAGGGTGGCCATTGTCAACAACAAGTGGTGGTTTGCTCTGAAAAGAGCAATTAGAATAGAGTCGATTAGGTTTAGTAAGACTTTAGCAATAGAGAAAAATAGAGCAGAAGGAGAACTAGTTAGAAAATTAGATGAGGCGCTTAGCAAAGGCATCGCGACCGACGTACTTGCGGCGACATTGGCCCTTGACCAATTCTTCAGTGCAGCGGTGGCGCTGCTGAGAAAGGATCCGAACAAGGGGGATAGCATAGATAATTTTAGGCCCATAACTCTGCTAAACACAGAGTTCAAGATTTTGGCCAAGGTGCTAGCAAAGAGGTTGGCGCTTGTCGTTGGTGGTCTGGTGGGAGAGGCACAGACATGCGCCATTCCCGACAGATCCATCCACGACAACCTCCACCTCATGCGATACATCGTAGAGAGGGTAGCTAGGGAACCTGGCACGGGTGGGTCTTTGATCAATTTAGATAAGTCGAAAGCCTTCGATAGGGTCGACCATCGTTACCTAGCGGCAGTCCTGAGGGCGGCTGGCTTTGGGCCCGTCTTCAGAGGCTGGATCGCTGCCATGCACAGCAACATCTGCTCTGTAGTGAGAGTGAACGGTCACCTTTCGGAACCGTTCAACATCATGCGCTCGGTCCGCCAAGGATGTCCCCTCTCGTCCCTATTGTACGTATTGACTCTCGAGCCATTACTGCACAAACTGGAGACGTTGAGGGGGGTCCCGCGCGAACTAGGATGCGGAAGATCCGTGTCAGCATATGCCGACGATGTCACCGTAGTGGTGTCAAACGCCAAACACATCGAGGCGATCGGCACTACACTAAGAGAATACGAAGCGGTGACAGGAGCAATGATCAACCAGGAAAAGTCAGTGGGCCTGCAGCTCGGCACCTGGAGAGGCAGGTCCATGCCGTCCAACAGCGTCGTCGGGCGCTGGACGGACGGAACGGTTAAATTGCTAGGAGTCTGGTTCGGTCCAGACCTCCAGACGGACAAAAACTGGGACGAGGTGACGAGCAGGGTGGCTTCTCTCACCCAGAGATGGGCCGAGAGGAAGCTATCCCTGAAAGGTCGAGCGGAGGTGGCTAACGCGTACATCGCGTCCGTCATCTACTACCGCCTGACCGTCGTACCTTGCCCTAAGCCCCGCCTGACTGCGCTGGAGCGTTTGCTCTTCCGCTTCTTGTGGAAGGGACGCGCTCCGATGGTCAGGCGGTCCATCTGCTGTCAACACCCGCTACGTGGAGGGCTGGGCATGCCGTGGCTGATGATGCGCAGACACGCGCTCAGGCTACGACATCTCCACCTCTTCCTCGACGGTGATCAGGTGTGGTCGCCGTTTGCTAGACACGTTTTTCCCCAGCTCGTCTCCTTGACGGAGCTGCAGTCCTGGATCAAGCGATGACCGAGAGGGAGCGCTTGGAGACTGGAATGTCTTCAGGCGCTCACAGCCCTCGACCAATCGGGCAATGTGATCGGTGGAAACTCCATCTTGGCGTTCTATAGGGGATTAGTTGAGGGGAAGAGCGACGACGTACTTGGAGAAACTCTAGGCGTCGACGAAAATCAACTAGCCAATCTCTTCGGAAGAACTTTCGGGCCGGGGCCTATGGACAACTTCCAGAAATCCCTGGCCTGGCAGTGCTACCGGGGTGCTTTGCCAGTTCGGGATAAACTTTACAGGCATGGAGGTGCCGTCAGCCGGGCATGTCCGAGATGCGCACAGGGCGACGAAACCGTCCTGCACGCACTCGTCCAGTGTCCGAGCATTGCTGACTTGTGGGTTTATGTCGAACACCTGCTGTCACGTGTAGGACGGATCCAGCTATCAGCTGAGTCCATCGTGAGGATTTCCCCGCCCTCTTCCTTTAGCCGGGAAGGGCAGGCAGTTTTTATCTGTCTGGTGGCCATGGCGAAAGAGATAGTATGGTGGACACGTTTGAAAGGGCTGAAGACGAGCACTTACCTCTTCGGTGATGCCCTGATTAACTTTTTCAAATTTCATCTTAAAAGGAAAATCAGGGTAGAGAGGGAAGTGCTCTCTTCCCAGCATTTTGTTGAAAGATGGGTGAGAGAAGCAAGTATGGCCCGAATGAATGGGCCTTCTCTGAGTATGTGTCTGTAAATTAAGGGTGGAAAACTGGGAGAGGGCACTTTCCCTGGTGGTCAGGGCCACTGTGGTCTTTTAATGGGCTTTCACCACAAATGTCCCTCGGAAGTCTCCCCCCTATTGGGGAATTTTTTCTTTGTTATTTTATTTCATCCTCTGTTTTTTTTACACGCAGAAATGCCCATTTGTACCGTCCTGTATTGTCCTGTACTGTCCTTAATGTCTACTTTATGTAAACCCTTGTGGTTAATAAAGAAAACATTATTATTATTATTATTATTATTATTATTATTATTATTATTAGAGAGAGAGAGAGAGAGAGAGAGAAAAAAAAAGAGAAAGAGAGAGAGAGAGAGGGAGAGAGAGAGGGGGAGAGAGAGAGAAAGACATACATACATACATGGTGGCTGCCAACTCGTTTTCGAGTACAGCCACTACTTTATATCCATGTAGGAGAACCCCTACCGATGCGCTGAATGAGTGTGACTTTTTAGTCCAGCCAGCGACTTGAAAACTCTGGTACAAACTACACTTGTGACAATACATACATACATACATACATACATACATACATACATACATACATACATACATACATACATACATACACAATGGCTGGCCCTCTTATTTCTTGTCCCCGCGCATAACATACACATTCATACATGTATATACATATATATATGATGATGGCTGCCCCCTCATTATCGAGTATGGCCATTGCACGATATACCATTATTAATAATTATTAATAAATTCTATTGTGCAATGCATGTACGTGAAGATATTTTGTAAAGTGAGGGAAGACTGTGCACTGAGCCAATCCCACTCTCTGAGCGACAGTAGCTATAACCTGAAAAGAAGAAAAGATCAGCATCATCGGTAACTACTGAGCCGCAGGTTTTATATCGGAGTTATCCCAGTTTCCTGTGTATCCTTCTCCTAGAAGAATGCCCTGACAAAGGCTAGGGGTCCTTCACTCCCAGTGGTTTAACCGCGCAGTACATGTGTATATACATATTTACACACTTTTGGATGGCCGTTGACTCTTATGAGTTCTTCCGCCCTTTGTCAGGTTTTGTTTTTTATCCTGCGGGGTGTCCAAAATCACCCTCATACATACATACATACATACATACATACATACATACATACATACATACATACATACATAACCAAATTTTCTACAAACATTGAAATGAAATTTGGTGATAATAAAACGTTGAAAAATTGTGCCCTCCTCTGAAAACCTAAAACTGAACGGCTTGACAATACAATCTCTACAGTCAGGTGACAATTATCGATATCTTCGACAGGATGAGAATGTCAGATATGATGGAACAACGAAATACCTGATGCAGAAAAACGATAGTGATGCAAGCAAAACACCTAAATGTGACAAAAGATGTAGACTTTTCGGAATAAACATCTAGTGTGTCACCCATATCATAAGCAGCTCTCGAAAGACATCATCACGACGCTATCTACCTGTGAAGCATGATGTAATGGCCAAAATACTATACAATGTACTCGGTATAAGGATGGTCCTGAGAATAAAAATATAAAACCTTACAGTGATGTCGAAAGCATATGCATACATAATATGAAAGTGTACTGTTAGAATGTTCCAGTCAACTCCCCTATGAAATATAAACATAACAGACCAGACATAGTGATATAGGACAGAGAAAAGAATGCATACACAGTAGTGGAAGTCAGCTGCCCAGCAGATGTCAATATAATGCTAAAGATTAGCGAAAAGGAGAACATTTATGTTGAACTAAAGGTGAATTGGCAGATACCCCACCCTGACTATGCTTTTCCATTTGCATCTGTAACCATTGGGGCTCAGGGATATGATACTAACTGCCTCACTAGAAATTTTGAGAAGCTGGGCTTCACTAAACCAGAAAGAGCACGGTTAGTTAGGATATTGCACGTACAGTCCATTAATGGAATTGTAAAAATATGTATAACATTTCAGAAATTCAGCATGTAATAACTGTATATAGATACAGAAACATACGCATGTGTACAGATATAACTCAAAACATCCAGATCAGTATATGCAATAACATCCACTCTTGCACGCACGTACGTATTAACCTAGCTGATGTTGTCTAAATTCCAATGAAAGAGTCTTGTTTCTCTGTTAGAAACCGGATCTCTCTCCATTGGTGAAAACTTGTAATAAAACCAAAAGTACAGGCCTGCATACACACATTATAAACATACATATATACATATATTTTTACATACAAACAGACATACATACAAACAAACATATATACATACAAACAAACATAAATACATGCATGCAAACATACATACATACATACATACATACATACATACAGTCGCATATTTTGGAGTGGGAGACTATTTATTAAATTTAAGATGAATACTATCTCCGACAGTAATGCCACAACTACAGTCATGTTGAATAACTGGTTATTCTTCTAACTATATCTTCTGAAGGCACTTTTTATTTGAATTCATAGAGATACCCGACTAAATACATAATTCATTTTACAAGGATTTGCTACAAACAGCATGGCTGAACACAACAACAAAATTAAGGAAGTATCGAAGACAAACAACAAGAAAGGTAAACAAACTTTATTCAGTTGAGCTACAGAAGAACCCGAAATTATAAATCGCATCTCTCTTGGAGTTGCGAACTTAAAAATGATTTTTTTAATTGTTATAAAATGGCAAAAAAACAATCCCTCCATTGGCTATATGAACAGAATGAAGCTACACTGGGACGAAATGCACCCGGAACTAAATTATTTCACAGCGAAACAATTACGCCAACAAGCGACGTTTGTTGAATATAAAAATAAGATAAATATTATTAATTGTAAGTCCCCCACAACAAACATGTTATCATCAACACATGCTACAGGTCGCCATGCTAGTAGACTTCCTAGCAGCCAGGTCGAACAACGCCTTGCAACAACTATGCCTGTAAGAAACTTGACACCACCTGTACCATCTAAGTCTACCTCGAATGCTGGGGAAAACACTATCGATAATAATAATAATCGAAGAAATAGTAATAATAATCGAAGAAATTTGACACCGCGTGTACCATCCGTGTCTACTTCGACTGTTGTGGAAAATACTATCGATATTGATAATCAAAAGTATAAACAATTGGAATTTCCCTCAACGAAATCTTCCAGAGAGAAATTAATTCATGTATAAATATCTCTCTTGCTGAACGTATTAAAACGACAATGTTTAATAAAAAAAACAAATAATGAAATATTACGTGTTATTGACGAAATAGGGGATGAATATTTACGACGGATAAAAATCCCAACATTTTGGCAAATCAACGCCTGTTTATATGCCTTAGCAACGACAGTGAAGCATTATCTTGGTGATAGCAGAGATATTAACAAGAACAGAACACCACCAAAAATACCATCATATATAACTAAAATAGCAAAAAAGATTGCTGACCTACGAAAAACCATAGGATATGTGACAATGCTCCTTACATGCAAACAAACACAAACAAACCTCACTCCTCACCAACAAAGAGTGAAAAGTAGAATAGAGACGATGTTTGGTAACAGTAGAACCAGAACTCTTCAATGTAAGCTGATCACCCTCAAACATGAATTGAGAGCTGTTAGCGAAAAACGCCGATACCTGAAGAAGGTAGATGAAACCAAACATCAGTCTATAGAGATATGAAGAACAAAATAATAAGTGTCACTGAGACTCCATCCTAGAAAGACAGATTCCTTTTGGAGCAAAACATGGGGTGAAAAGAAGGATTTTAACCAAGATGCAGTGTGGTTAAGAGAAATCCGAAAGAACTATTGCTCCTACACTACAACAAAAACATACGAAATAAGTGAGGGAACCCTTGAAACTGTGATAGGAAAACTCCAAGATAAGAAAACACCAGGAAGAGACATGATTGTCGGCTACTGGTACAAAAAACTGATATTTTATCGGAGGTGTCTTACTGACCTCTACCAACAAGTTCTTAAGGGAGATACACTTATACCAGAATGGTTGACATTAGCACAAACATTACTGGTCCCCAAGAACAAAGACACCCACTTGACAAAAAGCTACTGGCCCATTGCATGCCAGAACCTGATGTATAAGAGGTATACAGCCTGCCTGAACCTATTCCTCCAAGATCACTGTGAAAATAATAACATCATCACAGATGAACAAGCAGCTGGAAAGAAAGGGGTTTGGGGATGTGCTGAACAACTCCTAATCAACAAAACTGCGATGTCGGAGGTGCGACAACTTAGGAGGAATATGGCTACAGTCTGGCTGGACTACAGGAAAGCTTTAGATTCTGTTCCCCACTCTTGGATGATAGAGGCCCTCCAACTTGCTAAAGTCCCAGACATTATTGTCAGAGCCATAGAATGGCTGTCTTCTTCTTGGGCTACTATCCTAAGGTTAAAGAGAGAGAGGGGGGACTCTATTTTCACTGATAAAATAAAATATCGCAGGGGTATATTTCAGGGGGACAGTCTCTCTGTGATATTATTCATCTTGTCATTAAATACCTTGTCCTTTCTGCTAAAGAAATGTGAGGGATACATCATTGGCTCACAGGAGGACAGAAATACGAACCTAACCCATAATTTCTTTGTGGGCGATCTGAAACTCTATGCCAAGAACATGGATGGGATGAAGAAAAATCTTGACCTGGTTACAATGTTCTCAAAGGATATAGGAATGGAGTTTGGCCAAGATAAATGCTGATACATGACTGTAAAGCGGGGAAAAACACAACCCAATCTAGCAACATTGTCATCAATGGCCTAACTGTTTCAACGATATCTGATGAGGACTGCTACAGATACCTGGGGTTAGATGAGAACATATCCTATAATGGTATCTGTAATAAGGAACGCGTAACCAGGAAATACTACACCCGATTAAGAAAGATTTGGTCATCGGAACTCTCTGCGCAAAACAAAACAGTGGCTCACAATTTGTTTGCTATGCCTGTCCTAATACCAACGTTTGGAATACTCGATTGGACAATAGACAAAATCCGAGCAGTTGATGTTGGAACTCGAAAAATACTAAACAACACCGGAAACTTCCACATCAACAGTTACATAGACCGCCTTTACTTGAAACGTAAGCAAGGAGGCAAAGGCCTAACATCAGTCCAGACAGCATTTGAATGTCGCATCATATCTCTCCGACAACATCTACAAACCTCGAAGCGTAGGAGCCCGTCTCTGGAGCATGAGAGTTGGGAAGGAACTCCTCGAGAGATATTCCCTGTGTGATAATCAAAAGCTCACACCCAGGGAAGTCGCTCAGCAGTATCGCAGTGAATCCATGGATGAAAAACTGCATGCTTATCAGCAAAAAAATCATGCATGGATATGTTGCCAGGAAGCTCCAGAGTGAGAGTAATATAAGATAAGGAAAGTAGTCTATCTTGGACCAACAACCGCTATATTGGCTCCCACTTTGAAGGATACGCTTTTGCAATCCAAGGAGATTAACACGAAATACCTGATTCACAAAAGAGATAGGGATGCAGGCAAAACACCTAGATGTGATAACAAGTGCAGACTCTGCAGAACTAACATCGAGGATATCACCCATGTCATCAGCAGCTGTCCAAAGATGTGATCGCGGTACTATCTACCTATGAGGCATGATGTAGTGGCCAAAACACTGTACAATGCAGTTCGTAAAAAAGATAGCCCCGATAATAAACACATTAAAAGCTACAGCAATGTGGAAGACATCCATGTACATAATATGAAAGAGTACTGGTGGAATGTTCCAGTAAAAACCCCAATAAAATGCAGGCTTAACAGACCAGATATTATGATATGGGACAGGGAGAAGAAATCATGCACAGTAGTGGAAATTAGCTGCCCAGCAGATGCCTTTATAATATCAAAGATTAGCGAAAAGGAGAATATTTATGCAGAACTGGTGAGAAACTGCAGATACTCCACCCTTATTACACCTTCAGATTTATGCCTGTGATTATTGGGGCACTGGGGTATGTTAGTAACTGCCTCAATACAAATCTTAAAAATATGTAAAACATTCCAACAATTTTACATCTAATAACTGCCTCTACACATGTACAGATACAAAGCATATACACATACAACTCAAACATACACATCCACACATACAATAACATCCATATCTACACATGCATGCATGCATACATAATCTACCTAGTTGATGTTGTGTAAATTCCAATGAGAGAGTCTTGTTAGAAACCGACTCTCTCTCTTGTGAAATTAACAAAACCAGAAGAACATACATACATACATACATACATACATACATACATACATACATACATACATACATACATACATACATACATACATACATACGACGGTACATCGTGATTACCTTTAGCGTCGTAACTAGTGAAGTAATTATTATGTAATAAACATGTTTCGCCATGTCATTTTCTCTATCAAGAAATACTATAAAAAGAGGAAGCTCCTCATTCCACTCTCATTCGTTCTATCTATTTCTGTTCCTCCCTCCCTCTCTCTCTCTCTCTCTCTCTCTCTATATCTATCTATCTATCTATCTTTCTATCTATCTTTCTATCTATCGCTATTTCTATCCCTGGTCAGTAATAACCAATTATGTTTACTTCTGTACCACACCAGTTACAGAGTGCAGATGTCAGAACACTTGATGGCCAATGCAATTTATTTCCCATGTCAAGGAAACACTATTTTCTTCCTAGGACTTCGGAAAATTGCAGTATTGCAGTTAGCCTGAATTCACTTTATATATATATGTGAGTGCGTGGGGGCTCGTGTGTGCGTGTGCGTGTGTGTGTGTGTGTGTGTGTGTGTGTGTGTGTGTGTGTGTGTGTGTGTGTGTGTGTGCGCGTGTGTGTGTGTGTGTGTGTGTGTGTGTGTGTGTGTGTGTGTGTGTGTGTGTGTGTGTGTGTGTGTGTGTGTGTGTGTGTGTGTGTGTGTGTGTGTGCGTGTGTGTGTATGGGTGCCGGTGTCTGTGTGTGTATATATATATATATATATATATATATGTGTGTGGGTATGTATGTATATAATTTTCTGAATCCTTACAACCCCTAATTGCAAAATTGGCCTGACTAGTATAATGCATACCTTTCAAAAACATCACTACCCTCTTCTCACACCTCACAAAATTATCTCCCTTTATACCATGGCTTATTTATTTTTGAAATGTCCATGCACCGGAATAAACACTATACTGAATGTTTAGTTTTTACGGCTAGTACATGTAGCTTCTGATAATAGAGGATGTGTGTCTTTATCAACATAGTCTGGGAAACTAATAGTTCCTTGAAACCGTATATTGAAATATTTATGTGTGTGCATATATATATATATATATATATATATATATATATATATATATATATATATATATATATATATATATATATATATATATATATATATATATTTCAGATAGGGGGTGGTAAAAACCAGCTAGACAATAACACACGAGAGTACTCGATACTTGGGCTAGTAGAATGAGTAGTATGAAAAGATTCAGGACCGACGGCTGAGCCCCAGCCGTTTCTAGCTGTCGAAACGGCCGGAGCTCAGTCATCGGGGTTCTGACACTTTTCATATATATCTATGTATGTATGTATATATAATTGTCGCTCTCCATGGCTGAATACAATAAATGTAATCTGAGTTTTTCGAATATTAATAATAACATTCGATTCGTTTGCAATTATGCGAACAAGCCTCAATTTTATAGCCATGTCAGTAGAATGAACCCTTCATTCTTGCTCTTGTGTTGGCATGTGAACAGGACTGCAGACACTAATGTTTCTGGGTATCACCCTTCATCATATGCAGATCTGACTGATCAGCCAGTCTACTAATATGCAAATCAGGTCGATCAGTCACTGTGTATTTTTGAAAATAGCATATATTTTCACTAGCTCTGATGAAGGGTGATACCCAGGAACATTAGTGTCTGCAGTCCTGTTCACATGCCAACACAAGAGCAATAATGAAGGGTTCATTCTACTGACATGGCTATAAAATTGAGGCTTGTTTGCATAATTGCAAACGAATCGAATGTTATTATTAATATTCGAAAAACTCAGATTACATTTATTATTATTATTATATATATATATATATATATATATATATATATATATATATATATATATAAATGTAATCTGAGTTTATCTGAAAACGTGTATTGAAACAGATATTGTTATGCTTTGGCAGGGTCATGCTGCCAATAAAAACACACGCACCTGTTGGTTTACACTTCAATTTATTATGACTAACAAAACAAATCGGACACACACAGATAGAACAAACAACCAACTAGTGACAAGTAAATAAACACATAAATGAATAAATAAAAATACACCCACGCACACACACGGATGTAACGCATGCACAAACTAAGTACACAACACACAACACACAAAAGCAAGATGGTGTAGGACACAAAATAGAAACCTAGTCACTGAGGAGGTCACAGAATGTTTGACGAAAGAGCTTTGACAATATATAAAGAACCTTCCGGTTATCGAACCAACCAACCAACCGGAAACTTATAATAAATTGAAATGAAAATCAACAGGTGCGTGTATTTTTATTGGCAGCATACCCGCCCAAAGTATAACAATCTCTTTCACTCACTCTCTCTCTCTCTCTCTCTCTATATATATATATATATATATATATATTGTTATATTTGGGGAGGGTCATATTTGCGTAATATTGCCAGAATTAATAACAGAACACACTCACTGTTTGGTTGGTTTTCGCTTCTCGCTGTCTTTTATATCTGCGATCTAACTTACTCGGTCCTCAATGTTGCCATTGACTGACCGGCGGTCAAAAATAATACAGATACAATATAGACACAAACACATATATATAGTTTACATAATTTACATAAATCTTTCGTTGCACATCTGCAACATCGTCAGTGGTGTTATATTCATTGTTCCTCCTGTTGTGTTGTATGTCTACGCCATTTTTTATTCAGTCTGTCTATATATTTATTTATTTATTTGCTTGTTTGTTTATCTTATTTTATTTTGTCTTCTTTGCGCATGCGCATGCGTTTGGAATGCAAAGGTAAACAACAACAACAATAATAACTGTTTCTACTATTGGCACAAGGCCAGAAAATTACCCAGTACATTACTGGTACTAACGGTAGTAGTAATATAAACAATAACTCTGGGTATAGAAATAACAGCCGTAACCATAACAATGGCAGGAAAGTGAGAAATAGTGATAATGGCAATAATACTAGTGATAGACGGAACAACAACAACCACAATAATAATAATAATAGAAACGTTAACCACAGACACAGCAACAGTGACCACAGTAGTAATAACGGTAACAATACGAACAACAACAACAATAACCACAGTGGTAATAATGGAATTAGTACATGTAGCAACATCAACAAAAACAAGAAACAATAATAGTAACAACCGCAATGGTAGAAATAACAGTAACAACAACAACAATAACGGTGAAGTAAACAACAATACATCTAACAATCATAACAATAATAATAATGCTAATGATAGAAACAACAACAACCACCATGATAACAATAATAGCAACACACACAACTATGACGATAGAAATAACGACAACCCCTTAGAGAAACTATTTTTCAACCCAGCTGACAAAACATATAAGATGGGTAATATCTATCCTACGAGGTTACCCTTTAATAAAAGAGTTTGCATACCACAGCAAATAGATGACGAGACGGAAGCACAGTTCACCATAGCTAGAAATAAGATTAGACAAGTAGTAGACAGGTATACTATGAGACAGAGCAGACCAGAGGCCCAACAACTTGGGAGAAAACCTGTAGAAGGCTTGGTTAGCCTCAAGCAGCGCACAAGGGATGGTGAGGTAGTGTGTCTACCCACAGATAAGTCTGGTAGGATGTCAATAGATAGCATGCCGAACTACATCGAGGCAATGCAACCCCACATCACCAACACGAGCGAAGTTGCACAACTAACACACGATGGGAGAGAAAAAATACTCAACGCTCACATGATGATGTGGACTGACATCCTAAAGCCAAGCAGACGCACTGCCAACAACTTCTAGGCGTCTAACAATGGCATACCACCCTTGTATGGGCTCCGCAAAGACCACAAGACAGTCGACGACCCGACAACAGGACCACCAACAAGACCCGTATGCGGAGCTAATATAGCTAGCAACTACAGGATCTCCTACTTCCTCTCAATGGTTATACGCCCCATAATCAAGATGTCCCCAGATGTATGTGAAAGTACAGAGGACCTCCTCAGCAGAATCAGTGAGTGCAACAAAAACAGGAGCCTATCCAACTGCATAATAGGCAGCATGGATGTGGTGTCACTGTACCCATCCATTAACATTGATTTTGCTGTGAAAAGATGTGTGGAAAGGATCATTGAGAGTGAGGTGGAGTTCTGCGACGTCGACACAGACGAACTGGGCCTCCTACTTAGACTTACCTACGACACTGACTACCTAGACAGCCATGACCTTAGATGTTTCTGCCCTAGTAGACCTATAAGAGGTAGACCCCCCACCATAACCTCAATGGCTAAAAAGACTCCCATAGGAAGGTGGATTGGGTGGACCAAAGCTATACGGACCCCCCAAAACACTGATCAGGTAAGAAAAATGGTCGCACATGCAATAGGGGCTAGTATCAAAACTACCCTAAAGGGCCACATATTTAAGTTCAATGAGAAAATCTACACCCAAAATGTGGGAGCAGCCATCGGCGTCAGCATAGCTGGTGATGTTGCCAACCTTTTCATGGTATGGTGGGAAAGGAGACTTAAAGATCTCCTTAATGAAAGCTCCATAGACCTCATCATGTACTCTCGTTATGTAGACGATATCAATATAGTTATAAGAACACCCCCACTAGAGAGCACTAACAAGTTTGATTTAGAACGTAGCACGATGGAAAGCATCCAGCAGATAGCTAATTCCATACACCAGAGTATAACTGTAACTATCGACTTCCCTTCCAAACACCCTAACAATAGACTACCTGTATTAGACACAGAACTCTGGATTAACACTATAGACGAGAGAGCCCAAATTCTCCACTCACACTATGCTAAACCCATGGCCTCCAAATACCTGATACTCAAAAACTCAGCAATGTCCAGTAGTGCTAAGTTTAATATTCTGATCGCAGATTTGGTACGAGTGATGAAGAATGTGTCCAGCATGTGCGACCCAACAGAAATGGAAGGACACATCCAACACTTCATCAACCGCATGCAGTTCTCTGGCTACAACCAAAGAGACAGAGTCAGAGTATACGAAGGAGCCATAGAAAAGTATAAGACCCTCATAGAACTGGACATGAAAGGAATTTGCCCACTATACAGGAGCAAATCATGGAATAGCTTAGATAGGGCTAGACATAAGATAGGGAAGGCCACATCATGGTACGACAACCAGAGATATCAGAGTGTCATGTTTGTGGACGCCACCCCTGGAGGGAAATTAGCTAACCAGTGTAGAAAGGCCCTGAGAAAGACCCACTTAAAAATAAAGGTGGTAGAAAAGCCAGGAACCACCATAAAATCCCTGATCAGCAAAACCTACCCTTTTAAGAAAACCCACTGTACCAATAGGAAATGTATCATATGTAAGGTGAACCCCCGGATAAACTGCAAAACTAGAAACGTAGTCTATAGCATAAGATGTACAGAGGGTACTTGCAGAAACATGACAACAACATACATAGGTGAGACAGCTCGTAGCATAGGTGAAAGGATAGACCAACACTGGGGGGAACTAAGAGGACGAAAAAACGGGTCAGTACTATACGAACATGCTAGACAACAACATGACGGTAACATAGACAACATAGAAATTAGAATAATATCTAAACATAGGAATGACCCAGCAGATAGCCAAATCAGAGAGGCCAGTGAAATAGAAATTAGAAAACCAAAGCTAAACAGAAAGAATGAGTGGAACAACAACAACACCCAAACAAACAACACTGACCTAAGAGAAGTATAAATAAGTAAATAAAATAAAATAAAATAAGATAAATAAATACATACACAAGCACAATAACAACAAGCACATAAACACACACTAGTCACCCAGCCGACACAACACTATACACACTAGTCACACATCACACATAACACTATACACACACACAAACGCATGCGCAAAGAAGACAAAATAAAATAAGATAAACAAACAAGCAAATAAATAATAAATATATAGACAGACTGAATAAAAAATGGCGTAGACATACAACACAACAGGAGGAACAATGAATATAACACCACTGACGATGTTGCAGATGTGCAACGAAAGATTTATGTAAATTATGTAAACTATATATATGTGTTTGTGTCTATATTGTATCTGTATTATTTTTGACCGCCGGTCAGTCAATGGCAACATTGAGGACCGAGTAAGTTAGATCGCAGATATAAAAGACAGCGAGAAGCGAAAACCAACCAAACAGTGAGTGTGTTCTGTTATTAATTCTGGCAATATTACGCAAATATGACCCTCCCCAAATATAACAATATCTGTTTCGATACACGATTTCATATAAAAAACCTCGCTAAACTATGTATATATATATATATATATATATATATATATATATACACACACACACACGAGAAGACGCTGAAACATTCATAGGCTAACCAATATATTCTCAAGGAATGTGAATATTACCAGAAATTCAAAAGGCTGACATAGTCACGCTGAATCTGCCTGAAAATGACATTAAGTTTACCTCTGACTCTGGAATACTCAGCCGTTTCCGCGTTAATTTCACGACTAGAAAATGCTTGAGAAGTCCCTATATACACCACTATATACATACACCACATATATATACACCGCCATATACATACATACATACATACATACATACATACATACATACATACATACATACATACATACATTGAGTGTTATACATACATACATATGTTAGGAAATTACAAGTACAATCCATTAATGGAACAGTAAAAATGTGTAAAACATTCCAAAAATGTTGCATCTAATAACTGCATATACACATGTACAGATACAAAGCGTATGCACATGCACACATACAACTCAAAATATACACATCCACACATACAATAACATCCATATCTACACATACATACATACCTACCTAGTTGATGTTGTGTAAATTCCATGAGAGAGTCTTGTATCTATGTTTGAAACCGACTCTCTTTATTGGCAAAAATTTGTGAAATTATAAAACCAGAACATACATACATACATACATACATACATACATACATACATACATACATACATACATACATACATACATACATACAGGGAGAAGAAAACATGCACAGTAGTGGAAATTAGCTGCCCAGCAGATGCCAATATAATATCAAAGATTAGTGAAAAGGAGAATATTTATGCAGAACTCATGAGAAATCTGCAGATACTCTACCCTGATTACACCTTCAGATTTATGCCTGTGATTATTGGGGCACTGGGATATGTTAGTAACTGCCTCAATACAAATCTTGAGAAGCTAGGCTTCACAGGAACAGAAAGAACACAACTAGTTAGAAAATTACAAGTACAATCCATTAATGGAACAGTAAAAATATGTAAAACATTCCAAAAATGTTGCATCTAATAACTGCATATACACATGTACAGATACAAAGCATATACACATGCACACATACAACTCAAAACATACACATCCACACATACAATAACATCCATATCTACACATGCATGCATACATACATATCTACCTAGTTGATGTTGTGTAAATTTCAATGAGAGAGTCTTGTGTCTATGTTAGAAACCGACTCTCTCTCTATTGGTAAAACTTTGTGAAATTATAAAACCAGAAGAACATACATACATACATACATACATACATACATACATACATAGAGATAGCTATATAAAAACCTAGTAACACAGGCTACAAACGATGTTTAAAAATCTCGAATAAAACAAACTATAAAGAAATGAACGACTAAATGATTAAACTTTCTCTCAATTGATTTCTTTAAGGTTTCAGCAGTTATTTTACTTGTTTATACCGAGAGATTTGGTATTTGTCATTGTTGTTGATATATTTGTTATTGCTTAGTTTTATAAAGTATTGTCTTAGGATACTGAGACCTAAGTAAACATTGTTCTAGCTGATTCTTTATATAAACATCAAGTGTAAACAGATACATCTCAGTGAAATCTCAAGTGATGTATTTTCAAGCTTTTTTGTTTTTTTCACTTTAACTATTGACAACGTAACGTAAACTAGGTAAAATGTTTTGTTCCCACAATGATATATCACTTCAAGCAACCACTAAACCTCTTCCAAGTTGATGATAACTGACTAACAAAACATTCCTTAAATACATAGTGTTAGATTTCTATCAACAGTTTTCTTGATAATCAAGTATTGTGGCAACCACGGTAGAATCCAAACAGAATATTCAAATATTAAATTATCTGAGGTGGAGTGATTAATACAGCGGGTGTCGCTGGCTGTTCTCCACTAAAATGCTTTCACCATTTTGTCTGCAGGGCGCAGCTGAGATATACGACCCGAGATAGGACTAAGGCACCCACGGGAGCCAGACCACCCAGTGTGCGGAGGCATAAGCCTGGCACGCACACTGCACACTCAGTGGCAACTGGGACCTTGGACAGGACTTCGACAAATAAGAACGGGGCACACGCCACGGAGCACGAACAGCCTAGTTCAGGTGCCACTGCACCGACAATAGCATCACATAGACCTAAGGGGAATAGACGTATAGATGCCCACATAGAACGACGTAAATTTATAATGCTACGTTCGTCGTGTTTATGTTCTACAGAACATAAACACGACGAACGTAGCGGGCAAATAGACAGGGACAACACACGAGACGAAATTGTGGTTGGGCAGACCACTGGACCGACACCGAGCCCTGGACACAACAAGATGAATCCACGCACACGAAGGAACAGATCTAAAGCCGTTACCTGGTTCAATGCGCCTTACTCAAAACATGTACGCACCAACGTGCCAGGACTTTTCTTCCGAGCGTTGGATGAGTGCTTTCCGACGACAAATAAGTACCACAAAATCTTCAACCACCACACGGTGAAATTTTCGTTCGCCACGGCGCCGAATATGACCGACTACATAGCTAGAACTAACGCGGTGAAGATGGCGCACACTGGCCGTCAACCGCGGCGACAGAGTGACCATGTTTCGGAGCGCGGAGAACCACCTAGGGACCTGCCTTCAAATGACAACCCGGCCACCGAGGCGACCAGTGCGCCCGACGAGGGCGATATGGTCCAACACCGAGAGGGAAATAGTGGCATGGGGGGGGGACAAATGTGTCGGCGGTGCAACACACCGAGAACCCTGAGAAGGCCATAACAGATCGGGGCCCGGACATCGGACGCACAAGAAATGACAGCAGAACTTGCAACTGTAGAGCGGGCACCCAGTGCCCCCTACAGGGAAAATGCTTAATGAAAGACTTAATATACAAGTGTGTGGTTACAACCCAGAATGCACATCGAACCTATATCGGCGGAACATCCACGACCTTTAAATCGCGGATGTATAATCACACGAATTCCTTCAGGGACCGTAGCAAAAGGCACTCCACTAGGTTAGCGGACCTCGTGTGGGACATGAAAGCACACGGCACTCCATACGCCGCCCTGAAATGGAGTATCGTTCGCCACGCGCGCCGGAAGTAGAAAGTGTTGATTGTGCCTACACGAGGCCATGGAGATAGTCAGACTGAAGGATGACGCCGTCAACCTGAAGTCTGAAATTATCATGACATGCAGACGCCAGAGAAGATGCACTTTTGCAGCATGGAATCCGCCGGGTGACGCAGCCAGTGGGCACGGGAATGAGAACGCACAGACCCGATTGGCCTAGCGGGATTAGGGGACCTGACGACATACCATAATGACGATGTCCGACCCGTGGGGCAATCATATGTAAACCGGGTGCGCACGTGACCGGGCACGCAACGTTGGAAGATACACCGCATGGGCTGGGACCGGCAGACACGGGGCCCACTGCCGCCCGGACCTGTGCACTAAACGTTTAGAACAGCACACCCTAGACACGGTGCCATGCCCCATTGCGAACGTGGCGGGCGTCACATTGAATGTGTACACCGTCAATCGTGACTATATACTCTACACCTGTTCCACTTTGGAACAGTGATTCTTAATATTTTTATATGATTGTTCTGTTACTGTTACCTGTTCTATATACGGACACAAGTTTGCATCTCATAATACCTGTGTGTAGTATGTCGCATGGACGCACGCACCTTCTCATGTACCTCCCCCCACCCCCATTTTTTCTTTTTTTCTTTTTTATTTTACCCGTTCCTTTATTTTACCCCTTCTTTTCTTGTACTTATTTATGCAGTTACATACAGATTTAATGTACCCTAAAATATTGTAAATTTATTTATGTATTTTATTTTATTATCATATTGTGTTTATGTTCACGAGTTTTTATGTGTGGACATGTGTGTGGGTATATGTGCGCGTGTGTGTGTGTAGATGCGTATGTATGTATATATATATGCGTGGGTGGGTGTTGGGGTGTGTGTATGGGCATGGGTGCGTGTGTGCACGAGCTTATACGCGCCTGTATGTGCAGACGTGCATATATATACATATGTGGCGGAATGTGGGTGTATGTGTGTGTGGGTGTGTGTATATGTGTGTCTATATATGAGCATATATATATATATGTCTATATGTGTATGTGTGAGTATGTACGTATAGCCACGTATGAGTAGGTGTGTGTGTGTGCGGGTGGGTAAGTGTACGTATATATATGTGTGTGTGTATATGTATATATGTGGATGTGAATGTGGATGCAGGTGCATGCATTTGCGGGCCTCTAGATGTGTGTATATGTATCTGTGCATACATGTATGTGTTTATGTGCATCTCATGGGAATGTGTGTGGATGATTATATATGGACTATATGTTTTTTTTTATTATTACTATTATTCTTGTTGTATTATTTTATCACATATCCTCTATATATATCCGTATATATCCGTATATGTATGTATGAATCTGTGTACGTGTGTGTGTGTATATATATATATGTGTGTGCGTATATATATGTGTGTATATATGTATAATAGGGGGAGATATATATATATATATATATATATCATATTGTATATTATATTACATTGTATATTTTTTATGTTATTATACAGTTTTTATTGCATAACGTATTTTTAACTGTTCACTTACAGGTGTGTTTATACATGTATATGTGGTGGCACTTTTGTGTGTGTAGGCAGATGTGCATGCGTGCAGGTGTATGCATGTGGCAACATGTATGCGTATGCATGTGTAGATGTATGTATATCGGCCTATGCGTGGGTATTTGTATGTATATGTGTGCATGTGCGTATGCATGTTAAGTTGTCCCTTTTTCTTTTGTGTGTATATATGTATATATATATATACATATATAAATATATATATATATATATATATGTGTGTGTGTGTACGTGTGTAGGTTATGTTTATGTACGTATCTGTTCGTATGTATGTGTGGACATGTGTGAGTATACATTTGTGTATATATGTGTGTATGTATGTATGTGTGTGTATATATATATATATATATATGTGTGTGTGTGTGTGTGTGTGTGTGTGTGTGTGTGTGTGTGTGTGTATACACATGTGTGTATATATGTATGTATGTGTATGTATGTGTGTATGTATATATGTATGTGTATGAGTGTGTGTATATATATATAAATATATATATATATATATTTAAATGTATAGCAGGCTGGCCGTATGTGTGTGTGCGCGCGTATGTATGTATATATGTGTATGTTTGAATAGGATATGCTTATTCTAATTGATACAGAACACGAAGTAAACAACAGTCAGAAGGCTCGTGGCGGTATGTACCAACAAGTGGGTGTGACTGGGTCCGTGGAAGTGAGGGAGAGAGGGTGTGTGAGCATATATACTGCGATGTGTGGGGGGGGTTGTCTGCGCATGTAGGCGTACGAGTGTGAATGCATAGATAGGTATGTGTCTGAATGTGTGTGTGTTTTTATGTGTGTATTCTAGTATGTGTGGGTGCTTACTCTGAAGTATGGGCAGACGTGTGAAGTACTGAACCCAGCATGACTCCATTGAAATGTGTCGGACGGAAAATGGTTGATGAACCGTGTGGCAGCAGATAATGACCCGAACTTGTGATGACGTGGAGTAAAAACAGCCAATGGTATGACAAGAGTGGAAAGAGGGTTTTTTGAGGGTGTTGTTTTGATGATAACACCCCAGTGATAAAATTTGCTCCGGACATAACAGACGTGTCTGAAAGAACCCGCAGAAGTAGAATCAGCCAGATCCATACCAGGACCATGACTCGAGCTACATGCCGGCGAAACATTTGTAACACGAAATAAACTAAGTCCAGATGCATCACTGATTTTTCGTTTTCTTTATTATATATATATATATATATATATATATATATATATATATATATATATATATATATATATATATATATATATATATAATGTGAGGGAGAGAGTTGGGGAGAGAACTCAAAATATATGTATATATACCAATCTTTATGCCTCTTCTATAAGTTGGGCTGCCTTATCTTCCAAACTGAAGACAGTGCTTTCGTTTCCAGATAACACTTATTTACTGTGGTGGAGAAATTTGTTTGTCAGCCGCTTCACTGGTTTACTTGCGATGTTGTTGATTTTGGAGTTTATTTTAATCTTTTTGAAATCATATTCGATTTCATTCTTTTTATACTATCTTACTTCTGTTAATTGGTAATTAATATTTTGATTTTGATTTTAAGTTCAATTAACTCAACAGAAAACAATTTATCATCTATGCACATACATACACACGAGTATGCATATGTGAGTTTATTATGTATTGTATATATATGCTTGTATATATATAGATATAGATATTCGTATATGTGTTCGTGTGTATGTGTGTTTTTGAATATATATATATATACTTAAGTGTCTATATGTGTGTGTGTGTGCGCGGTCTCGCATTTGTACATGTATTATTGTACATTTGAGTATATGCCTGTTTGTATGTTCGTGCGAGTGAGTATATGTGTCTTAAATTCCACCCCAACCCCCCAAATTTATTACGTAAAGTTTTTGCGATAAAATCCGCATAAACTATTGCCCTAGGAATGTAATTATATTTTCGTAATGTGCTTTTTTATTTGAAATTCAGAATTTGGTGTCTGTTTATTTATTTGTCTTTTTAGGTTTTGCTTTTCATTTCATTGATTAAAACCTTGTCATTTACATTAATTCGATGTAAACGATGTTTTCCTCTATTTCCTCTTCTAAAAGATAATCATTATCTCCTTTAAATTAGATTTAAATAGTTAAAAAATTGACACTACAATTTTTATTTTTGTATTTCTGTATGTTCCCATCTTCGCATTATTTTCATCCTTCCTAACCTCTGGAGTTAAACTTTGATAGCAATGATGATCTTTCTTTTCCCTCCTTCACAACCGGATGAAATTTAAACATATATATGACTAAAATATATATATATATATATATATATATATATATATATATATATATATGAAAAAACATATATGTATATATCATTCTGAAACTATATATACATATATATAGCTTATGAAAAAAGGAAAAACGGATAAATAAATAAGAGAAAAATGAGAGGGTGAAGTAGAGAGAAAAGGAAAAAAGCCAGAGACATTTTTTTATAAATAAAAATATTTTCCGCTTCCCTGACTTTCTATAATGCTATTTTGGCTCCACACTTTTCCATGTGGGAATTTGATTTAGAATTTGCAATCTGTTAATCATATTAGTTGAGTTTTATTGACCTTCTGTACCAATAAATAATATCGAAAACAATCATGAATCTTCAGTTTCTATACAAATTACTTTACTTGACGCCCAAAACGAGAAGACATAAAATAAATCTTTTTATTTTTTTATTTCAGCATTAAAAAATATATAAAATAGGAAAGATAATTTACATTTTTATGATCTATTAATAGACATTACGTGATAACATATAATAGTAGGAAGGTAATAAAAAATGTTTTACAAATGAAACAGTGACGAAGAGGAAGTAAAGAGGTGAAAACAAGAATAATAACTAATAACTGGGTTTCAGCTATTTATTTATTTATTTATTTATTTATTTATTTGTACAGACTAAAAGAGTGGCCTATTTAAAATGGGAAGTTGTCACCTTAATTCATTTCTTATGAGCATTTACAGCGTTGATAGATTTATAAAAAAATGTTGTTTAGTTAGAAATAAGCCGGGTTAAGCAGACATGTAACCAAAGGTGGCTCAGCCAGGACTATCCTGTCATTTATACGAATTTGATGTAAAAGACAGTTTCCTCCTTCTTCCCCTTCTAAAAGTGGATTGCCAGTATCGATAGAGGGTCGGACGTCATGCTTTCTAGCATAGTTACGTCCCTTTACGATCTGAGTTCAAATCCCGCCGAGGTTGACTTTTCCTTTCATCCTTACGAGGTCGATAAAATAAAGTACCAGTAATGCACTGGGTAATTGCTGGCCTTGTGTCTAAAGTAGAAACAATTATCTCTTTAAGTGAGATTTAAAGTTTCATTAACTCATAGAAAAGCCTTCATTAGCGTTACCAAAGATAATCTGGTTCTGCTAGAGATTAACTTGAAACAAGACGCTGAGAATTCCAAGTTCCAGGTCTATTGAACTGGTCTGATCTCTTCCCATCCTCATTACTGAGAGGCGGAGACCATGGACAATTGGACCAATGATACCGTATATCTATGATTCTCACCTCGGAATAAGTTTCGTCCGACCATTACTCGGAAGCAAGCTACCGAGCCACAAATCATCAGCCACTTAAACGGTTGTTCCCAAGGTGACGAAGGAGTCCCATCTATCCCGATTTTGAAATCAGAGTAATCCTTCACCTAGACAGACTGCCAACCAAGACGAACGAGCTCTATTTAACCGTTGACTCTTCTGAGTTCCTCCGCCCATTGACGGGTTTTGTTTTTTATTCCATGGAATGTCCAAAAATCACCCTCATCACCAAGCAAGCTTGGTTGGCTTGCCGGTTTAGTCACCGATGATCAGATTATGTGATCGGTTGTAGTGGGTTACACATTACCACTAGCGTTCGTATGAATTGAACTATCGGCATATATATATAGAGAGAATTATAATTTACTGCTGAAATGTCTAATTTGTGCCTTTTTAAGGGCCTCTGAGACTAGTGAGAAAAAAATAAAGAATTTATCTTGGGCCAAATACTTACAACTGAGTAGACTACATTACAGGTACCCAAAGCCCAGGAGGTAATTTTAGAATCTACTGTATATAGGGCAGATTAACTCTAGTGTAGAATGAAATGGTCATCCCTCGGTTTCGTTGATAAGTGTTCCAGTTGTTCGATCAACGGAACAGCCATTTCATAAAATTAACATGCAAGAACCTGATCACTCTATGGACGCGTGTGCAGAACATAATTTTCAGATTCAACCTGACACAGTTTTTGACAAGGATGGTCCTTTGAAATACAGATACAGTCCATCTTGTATTAAAATGTATGTGGCTGGATATTCCACAAACGGGTATACCCTTAACGTAATTCTCGAGAAGATTCAGCATGACAAAATGTGTAACAAAGCTGATCCTTTGTAATATTAGTACAATCTATCTTTTATTATAGTGTAAGTAGCCAGACATTCCCCTGACACGTATACCTTTAACGTAATTCTCAGGGAGATTCAGCATGACACAGTGTTTGAGATGACTGACCATTTCAATTACAGTTACATTCCATTTAACTGGAACTGGCTTCCATTTAGTTTCTGGCTACCCAAATTCATTCACGTGGCTTAGGATGGCGCTCGGATATGAGTAAGTGACACTTGCCCAAGATTCTACGTGTTGGGATTGAACCCAGAACCTTATGAATGTGAAGCAAACTTCTTAAACATTCGATCATGTTGCGTCCACTAAGTTTACTATATAAAGAGAAATAACCCTTAATTCTACACATGCTTTTTACCTTAGCTGTTACGAGAAGCCAGCATTTCTTCTGTGGGTGTTACCAGCAATAAACTAGAAAAGCAATGTGGTTTGTTGCTATTTTTTGTGCTTTTTTTGTTTTGTATTTAAAACAGTAAGTTGTTATATGAGTGATATATGTTCGCTATTTATAGCAGGTTGGGCGGTAAAATTCATTTATTGTAGAGCTACTATTTCTATCACTGAGGTTTAAAATAATTATAAGATATCTGTCAGCAGTTATAATTACAATGACATTACTGATTTTCATAATCGAAGTGATGTTAATCGAATATATAGAGACAAAGGAAAGGATGAGATTTAGAGAGAGATTTATAGTGGTGGTAAAGGAGTAGGTAGATGAGGAGATAGTATGCAATATAATGATAGAAATCAACTTTAGAACTATATAATCATCATCATCATCAGCATCATTGTCGTTGTCGTCGTTGTCGTCGTCGTCATCGTCGTCGTCGTCATTAACATAGGGCGGTGTGATGCTAGAATCGTTAGAATGTCGGATGTCATTGCAGTATTTAGTTATGGTCCTCTACGTTTTGGTTTCAAATCCCACCGAGGTCATGTTTGGCTTTCGTCCTTCCCATGTCGATATAAATAATTTCTCCTCGAATTGCTGGTCTTGTGCCA
>OZ024742.1:46459004-46464004 GCA_964016885.1 Eledone cirrhosa | reverse complement strand
CATAGTCACTACTTTAAAACCGATAGCATATGGTCTTCTAAATGTTTTTAATTAAACATACGGTATATTACCAAATATACTATACATACATTCATATATATATATATATATATATATATATATATATATATATATATATATATATATATATATATATATAGGTATCTATTGAGTTAGAAACTCAAAATAGCTTCTTACAATTAAATAGCTCAAGGAAACAGATTTTTCTGGGCCGTATAATATAATTGAATATAAAAGAGAGATAAACACACACACACATATATATATATATATATATATATATATATATATGTAAAAGTTTTATTTAAATTGTTGGGATACAACAAGCAAATATTTTTATAACTGATATAAAGTACTCAACAAATAATTGGAGTAAAAATACGATATTAACAAATGGAAACTATATTTATAAAACCATATTTATTTCATTATACATATTTCAAGGACACCAAGTTAAATTATGGTGTGCTTTCATCAGATAAAATATAATATAGAGCAGTTTTATAAATAAATATTGACATACCCTTAAAGAATACAACCATTTCCGTTGGAAGCTCCCGGATATCCGAGAGCTTCCAACGGAAATGGTTGTATTCTTTAAGGGTATGTCAATATTTATTTATAAAACTGCTCTATATTATATTTTATCTGATGAAAGCACACCATAATTTAACTTGGTGTCCTTGAAATATGTATAATGAAATAAATATGGTTTTATAAATATAGTTTCCATTTGTTAATATCGTATTATATATATATATATATATATATATATATATATATATATATATATATATATATATATATATACGAGTTGGACCGAGGGGACGGCAAAAGACCAAACGGCATGACCATCTTCCCGTTCCGCTGTGGTGAACCCCTCATCCATGATGTCACAATCAGCGAGACATTCTCCAGCGGCAACCTAATGCAGTCTGCAACTAACACAAGCTCTGCTGTACTTCGAGTCGAGGAGCGTAAACTGTCCAAATATCGGTCGCTCTACGACAGGTTTGCGGTCCATCCCATAGCAGTGGAGACTTCTGGCCCTAGAGCTACCTCCCTACTCACCACCATCGGAACAGAGTTGGCTACTTGCAGGTGGGAACCTCGCGAGCTCGAATGGCTCATCCAGCGCCTCTTCCTAACCATCCTACGGGGAAACATCTGGTGGCCGGCGCGTGGGCTCCCCACTTACTCACAATAGGGAGAGATATGGAAAGTGGGAGAGACGGATGCAGTGACAGTGGGAGTTTGGTTCAATTGTGTTCGGACCTGGTGTATATGCATATAATTATTTACCACTTTTAAGGTTTCGTGGCTCAGATTGCAACAAATATTACTGTAAATAATTTTCACAAAAACAAATTTCTCTGTGTAAAAGTCATTTTAACAACTAAAAATACAAATGTTGTTAACTTTATATATAAAAAAAAATATATATATATATATATACGTAAATATAACCGTTATTACACCAATTGGTCTACAAACCCTCCAAAAGCACCCTAAATCTAAAGCCAACCTGTATTCATTACTACTCACAAATCAAACGTGGGCCACTTATCCTCCCAAACTCGACATACGTATTGCAACAGCCACCTAATTGGGAAGACATGTGTTATCAAGCTCCAGCTTGATTACGTTGTTTCTACATAATAAAGCCGAAAATATCATATATATATATAAATATCATATATATCATATATATATATATATATATATATATATATATATATATATATATATATATATATATATATATATATATATATATATATATTAGAATTGGTGCTCTCAAATAGCGATATATATATGAATATATATATAGTGTATTTTGCAATAAAGCCTTTTGAAGACTATACGCTATTGTTTTAAAGTAGCGACAATGTCGCTTACTTAAATTTTCAGCAAACAAGGGGAGATAAGCTGACAGATCTCTGTTTCGTACTTTTTGGCACTAATCAAAGCTCACTACTCTCCCTGTTTGATGAAAATTTAAGTAAGCGACATTGTTGCTACTTTAAAACAATAGCGTATTGTCTTCAAAATGCTTTTAATTAAGCATACAGTGTATTGCAAAATACACTATATATACATTCATATATATATGGCTATTTCAGAGCACCAATTCTAATTTTCAATTTCTGCTGGACCGGCGACCGCTCTGTATCATCAGTTCCTGATTATTACTGGAATTTTATAAGAATCCAACGCACATAATTTTCAGCAAACAGGGTGAAACAGGGCTCTGTCAGCTTGTTGCAAAATACACTATATGTACATTCATATATATATGTATATATAGTAGGGAAAGAATGAAGAATAACATGGTTGGCTGTACAAAAAGGGTTTTATTTACAGTATTAACAATTGTTTCATTGATTAGGTGAGTCTAAAGGCCTCTAATCACTCGAGGCCTTTAGACTCACCTAATCAATGAAACAATTGTTAATACTGTAAATAAAACCCTTTTTGTACAGCCGACCATGTTATTCTTCATTCTTTCACTACTATTACTCCAAGAATAACTTGCATGAGAATTCTTGGAAACTCGCTACCTAACTAAGGAAACCTCTTGTTGAGTCAAACAACGCCGTACGTTAAAACTATCCATAGTACAGAGTACTCATAGCCTCTAACTGGATTACCTAAAACGATAACTTGTTACCCCATATATATATATATATACAGTGGCTGACTGGCCAGGTTGCCAGGTTTTCCAATGGCAAGTGGTCCCCAGAGGGCCCATGGAAGCATTGCAAGAGCCCACAGTAGCATTGCAGGGCCCACTGTAGCATTTTAGGGGCCAATGTTTTGCTTTCAAAAAATACCTGAAATCTAAGAGAAAGAATAAAGTTTTTAAAACAATAAACAAAACAATTAAGCAAAGAATTTGGTCAACCAATTCCCCAGGGAATTACTAGAAACCCAAATATACGATAGTGCAAATAGCTGGAATCAGTGGTTGTACATTCTAATAAATCTAAAGCATAGTTGATTGATTCATGGATGCACACATACATATATAGACACAGACACACAAGCATATATATATTATTTACACACGAACTACTGACCAAATAATATTTGGTATCAATGGGTTAAAGACATCTGTCAAATCAATTAGTGGTGTATATATATATATATATTTATATATATATATATATATATATATATATATATATATATATATATATACTGTATATATATATATATATATATATATATATATGGATATATATATATACTGTATATATATATATATATATATATATATATATATATATATATATATATATATATATATATATATATATATATATATATATATATATATATATATATATATATATATATATATATATATATATATATATATATATATATATATATATATGGATATATATATATACTGTATATATATATATATATATATATACTGTATATATATATATATACTGTGGCCTAGCGGTAGGTGCTAGAGACGGCGGAGAACCTCGCCTTGGTTTCAATCCTGGTCAAGAGGTTTTTATTTTACAACCAATAGAAAAAACTGAAAACGTTTACCGGGAACCCTACTCCCGACCAGGAACGGACTTCAGACTAGGATCACCACCGTCTATGATTCTTCCAGCTAGCTACCGAGACAGGTACAAAATTAATTGATAATTATAAATCTACTTTCAAAATCAAAATTTAAAAGATGTTGTCTCGTTGATAGCTTTCCTAGAGCTATTAGTAATATTAAGGGTCGACTTGTCAATCTTCTGACCCTTTGGTAACAACCTTATTATTCCCGTGTGTGTTTAACTGTTGAATTAATTTAATTTGATTATTTTAGCAAACAAATAATATATGTATATATATAATTGTTTCTACTTTAGGCACAAGGCCAGCAATTACCCAGTGCATTACTGGTACTTTATTTTATCGACCCCGTAAGGATGAAAGGCAAAGTCAACCTCGGTGGGATTTGAACTCAGATCGTAAAGGGACGTAACTATTCTGGAAAGCATGGCGTCCGAACCTCTACCGATACTGCCAATCCACATTATATGTATATATATAATGCCAATCATTGTAAGTTTGAATCTGACATCCTAAAATATATATATATGAATAAATAAGCCCAAATCACAGTAGATTCAAATATCACAGAGAGAAAGAGAGAGAGAGGTGGGGGAGAAATGAGGTGCAATAGAAATGAAACATGGATTACAGGTTAAAATATAGTTTAGATAGATGTGAAAGAAAACGAGGATGTAGTTTATGGAACACCCAAATGATTTGGAAGTCGACCTTAAGTAGGAGCAATAACATTAAGAAAGACATGAACGACACCACAACACTTTGTTTTGAAATTTTGAATGTAGGTTTATAAGTATGAATTTTCATAAGATTTTCGTAGTTGTCTCTAGCGGTAGGTACTAGAGAATGTGGAGATCCTGCCGTTGGGTTCAATCCTAGTCAAGAGGTACATGTAACCTTTTTCAGTTTTTATTTTACAACCAATAGAAAAAAACAGAAAAGGTTTACCAGGAACCCCACTCACGACCAGGGTGGACTTCTGGTCATTATTGAAAGTCTCTGGATTTCGGAAAGTAGATATTTTTCCGCAAAAATGTTATTGCACCGTTTTGTTTCCACTTCTGTATTTTTCGAAAATGTTATTTATTCATTATAAAGATTAAATGATAGCATTCTATATATAGGTGGGCTCCCTTTATCTCCTGGTAACCAATATTTTTAGACCCAGTCAGCCACTGTATATATATATATATATATTGTATAGCGAATCATGTCACTCTTGTTTCTTGAATTATTATTACTCCAAGTATAAACTACATAGAAATCACCGCGAACTCGCAGCATTACTATGGAAACGTCTTGTTGAGTCAAACTAAGCCACACGTTAATACTATCCACTACACGGAGTACTCTAACTGGACTGCCTATAACGATAACCTGTTATCCCG
>OZ024742.1:46451504-46454004 GCA_964016885.1 Eledone cirrhosa | reverse complement strand
TCCTGTCTTCATCCGGTTGCAACGTTTTTTGAAATATCAACTTCTGCGTTTACAGATTGACTTTGTTAGTTTCAGAAGATCCCGTTAAGGGTGAAAGCAGCGATTCTTTGCTTAAACTTTAATCTGTTATTTTAATAAATATATATATATATATTGTTATATTTGGGGAGGGTCATATTTGCGTAATATTGCCAGAATATATATATATATATACACCTATATATATATATATATATATATATATATATATATATATATATATATACAGAGATATCCACGTAATGTTGTGGGGTCCACATACACACACACAGACATACATGTATACATATATATACACACATATATATATATATATACATATACATACATATACATATACACACACATATATATATACATACAATATATATATATATATATATATATATATATATATATATATATATATATATATAAAATGATTCTATGGACATACTTTATAGTATATTGCTCTGATCATTTAATTTATTAATTCATCATTGAGCCACATCGTGAATGGTTGCCAAAACAAAAACATATATATCTGTGACTTTGTCTAGTTTGTGCATATGTAAATCTTTATATTTAATAATCTCCCATTAGGTTGAGATGCAATTTGGGCAAAATTGAGCTGCGCTTTCTAGCAACCAGCCCACTCGCCGTAAGCAACCAATCACATTCTTTCTGACTTGACCACTGCCACGCCACAATTCTCAGCCATTTTGAATTTGTTTCTGGCGGAGATCACTTTAGAAAATTACTTGTCCTATGAGTTTGTTTCCTGATGAGTTCGAAGCTCGAGATTTTATCCTTAATAGGATATCTCCAAATGCGAACGAAACCCGAAGGTAGAGACATAATCCTAGTAGGTGTATATGCATTTCTTATAACTTTAATTTTATACCTAATTGTGTATGGTTGACCGTATATTTAATTGATTTCCACGTGCTGTTGAAATGTTGGGTAAATATTCTATGGCGGTCGGCCGTGAAGAGATTGCTGTCGTTTATTTATCTACTATTTCTTCATAGGTGCCTTTTAATCTTATAGCCTGGTCTAATTGATTTTTTATGTGGTTAATTATGCTAATTGGGAGAGGAAATGGTGTATATATATTATTAAATGATTCTATGGACATACTTTATAGAATATTGCTCTGATCATTTAATTTATTAATTCATCATTGAGCCATATCGTGAATGGTTGCCAAAACAAAAACATATATATCTGTGACTTTGTCTAGTTTGTGTATATGTAAATCTTTATATATATATATATTTCGTTTCTGAATTTGTTTAGCAAGATTCTTTATCTGAAATCGTGTGTTGAAACCGATATTGTTATACTTTGGGAGGGTCATGTTGCCAATAAGAAACACACGCACCAGTTGCTTTCACTTCAATTTATTATATATTTATAAATTTATTAATTTACAAATCTACAAACTTATAAATTTCTGGTTGGTTGGTTGGTTCCACAACCAGATAGTTGTTTATATATAGTCATAGTCCTTTCGTCACACACTCTGTGACCTCTTCAGTGACAGGGGATTCCTTTCTTTGTTTCTGTGCCTTTCCTTTCTTCTGTCCCACGCCATTTTGTTTCTGTGTGTGTGTTGTGTGCTCAGTTTGCGCATGCGCCACATCCGGGTGTCTGTGTGTGTTTGTGTTCATTTATCTATTTGTTTATTTATTTATTTATTTATTTACATGTTGTTGGTTGGTTGTTTGATCTATGTGTGTGTGTAAAATAAGCCCCCATATTAACTGTAAAACTAGAAATGTAGTGTATAGCATAAGATGTACTGAAGGACAATGTAGAAACAAAAATATAGTGTACATAGGTGAGACAGCTCGTAGTATAGGGGAACGAATAAATGAACACTGGCGAGACCTTCAAGATAATAAAGAATCATCTGTGCTCTACCAACATGCTAAGATAGAGCACAAGGGTAAATTAGAGAACATAGAAATAAAAATAGAATCCACACACAGAAAAGATGCAATGTTTAGGCAAATTACAGAGGCAGTAAGCATAAAAGAATTACAACCAAAATTAAATAGAAAATATGAGTGGAACAGCAACATCACAACTTACAATTAAGGACAAAATGAAAACACACACACACATAGAACAAACAACCAACCATAAGTTTGTAGATTTGTAAGTTTATAAATTTATAAATATATAATAAATTGAAGTGAAAGCAACTGGTGCGTGTGTTTCTTATTGGCAACATGACCCTCCCAAAGTATAACAATATTTATATATATATATATATATATATATTATAAAGAAAACTAAAAATCAGTGATGCATCTGGACTTAGTTTATTTCGTGTTACAAATGTTTCGCCGGCATGTAGCTCGAGTCATGGTACTTGGATGGATCTGGCTGATTCTACTTCTGCGGGTTCTTTCAGGCACGGGTGTTACGTCCGGAGCAAATTTTAGCCAGATCCATACAAGGACCATGACTTGAA
>OZ024742.1:46374004-46449004 GCA_964016885.1 Eledone cirrhosa | reverse complement strand
AAAACAGCTCTACAAGCAGAAAATACAGATAGGTAAGAGGTACTCACATAACCATAGTGCCGTGTTTCAGGTTGAGGAGGGGTAGGGGTGGAGTGGGTAGGAGGTAGAGGGGCTATTTTGTCGGTTGGCGTTTTAAAAAAAAATTTTTTTTAAAAGGGGAAGTCGTTTTTAGCCATCGGGCATTAACACTGGCTTAAGGTATTTGAAAGCTGCAAAGTTTTTGTGCATGCAGTTCGGGCAGTGTTCAAAGAGTTTGTTCAGTAGCGGGCCCTTGGCGAATAAAATTTCGTACTTCTCTGAGATACAAAGGTCGAAGCCCTTGTGTCCTCCGTTGTATGAGCGCTCTTCTGGAGTATTTTCCATTTAAGCGTGAAGGGGCGGAGTTCCTTTTGAGGTCCCAAACATAGGAGGCGAGTGTTGTCTGGTTTGATTTGTCCGGTCTTCTGAAGGAGTGGGTATGGGCATACCAACGGGTCTTAAAGTTATTGGAAGTCATGTTTATAGAATTATTTCTGCCTTTGTCACTCTAAATATAAATTATAGCCTTAAAGAATTAGCTTTTAATGAATTCCCTTTTCTTTCAACCAATGACCTCCACCCATCCCACTCCCCACCCTCTCCTACCACCTGAAAAGATATAAATACCACAACATTTATTTTTGGAAAGCCATATTCCTGATGATTTCTAAAGAATGAAACAGTTCTAGTCCTGTAGAATCTCATCTATATTAAAACTATATATATATATATAGTCCTGTAAAACAGGCAAAGCGTCGTTATTGGTATTGGTTATATATATATCAAGTTTAATATAGAAATAGGCTTCTACAGGACTACAACTTCCTCATACAAATTCTGTTGAATGAAACAGTTCTAGAGTCTTGTAGAAGCTATTTCTATATTAAACTTGATGTTTACACTCTAATAATGTATTGAGTACCTTACTTACTGTGGTTACTCCTGATTGAACCCGGGCCTCACATATATATATATATATATATGTGCATGTGCGCGTGTATAGATATATATATATATATATATATATATATATATATATATAGAGAGAGAGAGAGAGAGAGAGAGAGAGAGAGAGAGAGAGAGAGAGAGAGAGAGAGAGAGAGAGAGAGAGAGATTAAAAAGTGAACAACGCAAAATATAACTACTCCATTACCAAATACGTCTGGATCGGTCATCAGACAGAGATGATGACCGATCCAGACGTATATTAATATTGTCTGGGATCCAGAAACCTTTGGCAATGGAGTAGTTATATTTTGTGTTGTTCACTTTCTAATTAAATAGCTCTGTTCTATACATAGAGCCCTCTTTTTTCCTTTGCTTTTCCTTCGGAATTATCTAACATATATATATATATATGGCCATTGATTCTGCTGAGTTCCTCCGCCTTTTTCTGGCTCTTGTATTTCATCTCGCAGGGTCTCCAAGCCTGGTGGGGTTGACGGTTTGGTCGCCGACGACCTGACCATGGGTTACATGTTACCAGTAGTATTCGAGAGCGACCTGACATGCATATATACATATATACATACATATGCACAAACACACACACACATATATACATACATTCATACATTACATTATATATATATATAGGAAAAAGTATGACCCCGACGGCAGAGCTCAAGCCGTTTCGACGGCTATTTCTGAGTCCAGAAATAGCCGTCGAAACGGCTTGAGCTCTGCTGTTGGGGTCATACTTTTTCCTATAACCCACTCTACTACCCTAAGTATTGAGTACTCTGGTGCGTTATGGTCCATCTGGTTCCTTACCACAATTCCTTCGTTATATATATATATATGAGAGTATTGAAGTTTGCTTGAAGCAGTGTGGAATAATAAGGTAAATTTCTTTAAGTCGTTTGGAAGCCTCGACAATGCAAATGGGTAAATCTCTGGGTAACAAGATCCGGTGGTGGAGAGAGAGATGTAAGTGGGTGTACGTTGAGATGCGTGGCGTGTATAAGACGTGTAGAGGAATGAAGGAAAGAGCGTAAAGGATAAAAATAAAAATAACAACACGAGAGAGAGTTACCTTGGGAGAGATTTAATTGTCCCTATATATTTCGGATTCACATCCATCAACTGGGGGTTTTTTCCAGGGTGGGGGAAAGGTTGTCTGTCGGAAAGGTGCGAAACGTGTCCTCCGCTGTTCGTTGTTTTGAATATCTGAGGTATATATATACATATATATATATATATATATATACATATATATATATATATATATATATATATATATATAGCTATTTTAGATTATCAGAAGTAACTTAGAATCTATATTTCTTTACATTATTCGAGTTAAAATATTGATTGATTTGTTTCTTCAGCTAGTTATAAATTCGATTGTCATCGTAACTAGAAATTATGAAAATCATAATGATAGAAGTGCAAGGAGAAAGACAAAATCGATTCTATTACGAGAGACTTCGTGGTATGAACAATGAATCTTATCTTAACAATACAACAATATTTCGTAGATATACAGTAGCATCTATTTTTAGACAACGTCTGCATTGTACCAGCAGCTACATATGTGATGGAAAAAGCTAGGAAAACTTTCTTACAATGAAAATAAAATTGTGGTTGTAAAAACACTAGATAGATTCCAATACATTCTATCTAAATTCAGGTTTTGGAGTTCAAAGCTTTTAAACTAAGTTAAGAAGATTGTAAAACGATATCTGTTATTATCCAGGTGCCATGTCTTTTAACATTTCGGTTAGTCAATTCACAATGTAGCCTTTTATAAATGTGATTAAGCTATTTTCGTATCTGCTCAAGACCAAGTAAGCAATAATTCACAAACCGCAGCCATCGTTAGGCGGCCTTCTCTGTCTATTGTCTATATCATTATTATTTTATTTGATAAAGTTTATAACAGATTTTTTATAACGGGAACACAAGTTTATATGCTAGAACAATAGCAGCTGTTTGTAGTTTGTTAATTTTCTTATAGAATATATTTACATTGAACATCAGAAACTTGGTGTTTGAGCTCGAATTTCTTTGTGTGAAGAAAACATTTTACGAATTTCTTTACCAGGTGAAGATTGAACAAAACCACGTTGCCAACGTTATCTGTGCGATGGAAATCCAATCTTAAGGAGCTGTTAACAGCATATAAAACAAGGTTATATAAATGTTGAGAGACTATAAAGAGAGAAAGGGTTTGGAATGATGAAAGAGATAGATCTAAAGATAAGTTTCTATTTATTTGCCACGAGGGCACAAAAGAAGGGGACAAATACAAAGGGGGAGTTTACATAAAGGAACGAGTAAAGAAAAACAAATAACAAATATAAAATTAACAATACAGTCCTCAATAGGGAGGAGGCGTTTTGTGAGTTTACACACACCCCCGAAAAAGTGTAACTCTTTTCCTTAGGAACACAGAGAGAGGGTGCTCCTTTGCACTTCCACCTTTCCACCTACAGGCTGATAAAGAGAGAAGGCCCATTCACACGGGCCATTCTCGCTACTTTCACCCACCTTTCATAAAACTTGCTGGGGTAGAGCACCTCTCTCTCCATTCTGATCCTTCTCTTAAAATGGTATTTAAAGAAAAGGACCAGTTGTTGGCCGGAGAGAAAGGTGTCCGACCTCAGCCCTTTCAAACGTGTCCACCATGCCACCTCTTTCACCATCGCTATTACACAGAGGAAGACCGCCTCTCCTTCATTTTTGAAGGGGGAGGCGGCTTGATCGTTACAATGGACTCAGTGGTCAACCGGATTGGTCCCACCCGTGACAGCAGTCGTTCGACATAGCCCCACAGATCGGCAACGCCCGAGCAGTGTACCAATGCGTGCGCAACGGTTTCCTCGTCGCACACGCATCTGGGACAGATTTTTTTCGAGGGGTCCCTACCCGGGCGCCCGTGTCTGCAGCGCCCCTCGGTAGCACTGCCAGGCCAGGGACCTATGGACAACTTCCAGAGGTCCCGAGTCAAATATCCTCCCGAATAGGCTGGCCAGTTCGTCTTCCTCCATGCCTAGGGCTTGTCCGAGGGCGTCGTCGCACCTACTAACCACCAGCCCTCTATAGAATGACGAGGTGAAGTCTCCACCGATAGCCGGGTCCGCCTGCCAGAGAGCCGTGAGCGCCTGGGCACACTCGGTGTGCCAGGCGCCCAGTTTTCTCGGTCTTTGCTTGACCCAGGACTGCAGCTAGGTGAGCGAGACGAGTCTCGGAAAGGCTTGTCTCACAAACGGGGCCCACACCGGTTGACCGGTGAGGAATACCTGGAGGTGCCGTAGCCTTAATGCGTGTTTACGCATCAGCAGCCACGGCATCCCCAGCCCTCCTTTCGAAGGGTGTTGACAGCAGATGGATCTCCTCACCAAAGGAGCCCGCTTCTTCCAAAGGAATTGGAAGAGTGCGCTCTCCATTTTGGTGAGCGTTTCCCTTGGGCAAGGCACGACGGCCAGGCGGTAATAGATAACGGATGCTATATAAGCGTTAGCCACCTCCTCCCAACCTTTCAGGGATAGTTTGCACTCAGCCCACTTCTGCGTCAGCGCAAACACCCTGTTCGATACCTCACCCCAGTTCTTCTCCACCTGGAGGTCAGGCCCGAACCAGACCCCTAGCAACTTCACCGGGCCCTCCGTCCAACGTCCGACGACGCCGTTGGAGGCCATTGGTTTGCCCCTCCACTCGCCGAGTTGCAAACCAACTGACTTGTCCCGGTTCAGCTTAGCCCCTGTAAACCTTTCGTATTCCTCCAGTAAAGTGCCGATCACTCCGATTTCCGAGGCGGTTGACACCATTACTGTCACGTCATCGGCATAGGCCGACACCGCTTTCCGCAATCCCAGTTCCAAAGGGATGCCCTGTAACAACTCCAACTTCCGCAGCAGTGGCTCTAGGGCCAATGCATACAGAAGGGAAGAGAGAGGGAATCCCTGTCGGATGGACCGCGTGATTCCGAACGGCTCCGAGAGGTAGCCGTTCACCTTGGCCCTAGAGCAGACGCGGCTGCTGTGCATGGCTGTGATCCAGCCCCTGGAAACGGGTCCGAAACCTGCCGCCACTAGCACCGCATCTAGGTAACAATGGTCGACCCTATCGAACGCCTTAGATTGATCCAAGTTGATCAGGGCCCCTCCAGAGCCGGGTTCGTTCCCAACACTCTCTATGATGTATCGCAGGTGATGGAAGTTGTCGTGAATGGACCTGGACGGGATGGCGCATGTCTGCGCATCTCCCACCAGGTTGCCCATGACAACACCTTTGCTAACACCTCGGCCAAAATCTTTAGCTCTGCATTTAGCAGTGTTATGGGCCTAAAATTACTTATTTCATTCGCCTTGTTCTCGTCCTTCCTCACTAGCGAGACTACGCCCTTGGTGACAGAACAGGGAATTCTCCCGTGTTCTGTTGCCAGTTGCAGTAGACCGCTTCGAGGAGATCGAAGAACAAGTCCGGCATACTTAAATACAGTTCGTATGGAAGACCATCGAGGCCCGGAGATTTGCGTCTGCCGCATTGGCTCAGCACGTCCCCTATCAGCAGCTGAGATCGGCCTCTCGCAGGACTTCGCCTCCTCGTCCGAAAGACGCGACAGGCCGTCGAGATAGGGACCGAGGTCCGCATCCCCATCCGGCCCCCCGCCCCTTCCGAACAATCGGGCAAAGTGCCTTTGAAAGGCCTCGCACATCTGCTTAGGTTAAAGGATCACCCGTCCATCCTGGTCTCGCAAAGACCGGATAGTGGATCTAGTCCCACTTTTGGCTTCTGTCACGCGGGCCCAGCTAACAGCTTTGGTCCCCTCGTTTCCCAGAGCACGTATTTTGCTTCGGACAACGCAGCCTTCGTGTTTCGCGTCGAAGAACTGGCCCAAGGCCGTTCTCGACGCTAGCATTCTGGCTACGTCGCCGCTTCTAATTGCCTCTTCTACACTATCTACCAACTCCCTTTCCTTCCTATTTCTATCTGAGGCTAACTCCTTACTAACTCCTATTGAAGCTACTCTAATCTCTCTTTTGAGAGATCCCCACCACCTGCTGTTGACGATCCGCTCCTTAACTAATGTACTAATCCGGTTCCTGTAAGCTTTACTTGCCGGTTAGGACAAGTTGAGCTTCCAGTAACCGGGTCCCTGTCTATGCGTTCTATCAAGGTTGACCATGGAGGTCACTAACTTGTGGTCTGAATAGCCAACCATGAGCATTTTGAGACAACTTAAAAAGTCCCTGTCCTTATTTCTAACAAAGAACCTATCTAGGCACGATCTAGATTGACCGCTGTGGTTTCTCCAAGTCCAGGTTGCCACAGTCGGAAAATCTAGTCGATATCTATCGGCCAGGTCGAATCGGCCGATTAACCCCTTGAGGCTGTTACAAACCCCCCTATCAGGACATGCCCCTACATAGTCCCAACGTGCATCTAGGATACCATTCCAGTCCCCCACTAAAAGCAAGGAGCGTGACGTCCCTAGAAAAGTCTCCAGATGATTGAAGAAGTCCGGCCGCGTTAACCCAAAAGGGCCGTAGACGGCGACCAGCCTAAATGCTCCGCCTTCACCACTGCCAAGGTCCAGAACCACTAGTCGACCCTCCGGGTCCAAGTGTACCGTCTGTGTAGCGAGAACCAGATGTTTTTGCAGCAGAACGACAACCCGACGCCCACCTCCGGGCTGACAGAGAGATGCGTGCAAAGGTGGGGGCCAGCTGTCGCACGCTGCTGATCCGGGCCTCGCAAATAACCATCACATTTATACATCGTGACCTGAGGTCATTTAGAAGCATTGCTTGCTTCCAAGTTGAGCCCAGGCCACGCGCATTTAGACAACCTATTCTCAACACAGCCATGTTGGTGGTAAAGAGAAAAGGCACTTACCTCTCTGCGTCCCGGGGACCGGGCCGCACAATTTCCATGGGGTGGGGGATGGGTTGTTGGGTGGGGTGGTGGTTTGTGGAAGTGTAGGGGCATCGGTGTGTTGTGGGGTTGGGGTGTTTGGAGTTGTCTGTGTGTCTGGGGGGAGGGGGTTAGGAGGACACGGTTAATGGGTCTGACGCAGGGGGGCCCAACGTCCTCTTTAAAAGTGTCTTTTAACGTTTTGTAAATGTCCATTGGGGCTTTTATCATTTTTAGATGGGGAAGCCCCGTTGCTTGTGCGAAATTCGAACCTTCGGTTTTTATTAAGTTGTTATTATAAATAACGTTTAACAGTTTTTTGTTTATTGTATTTATGTAAGTATATGCATATTTTTCTTTCTGTGTGATGTTTTTTGTTTGCTGTTGTTGTGTGTTTTTTTGTGTTGAAGTCTGTGTTATGTCTTGGGGGGGTTGTTTGTATTTGTGTTCCTGTGGTGTGTTTCCTTTTTTTTCTTTTAACTTTATGAAATTGTCCCCCCCCCCCCTCGTCTTCTGTATTCGAGGGGAGGGATTAATTTTCGGCTCGTGTTTGTGGTGTGGGTGTTATTGTATTTGTTTTCTGTGTGGGGGGATGGGTGGGATTGTTTTCAGTTGTGTTTTAACTTGTGGTGTTAGTTGTTTTTGTGGTGGTGGTGGTGGAGGTTGTGTTGGTAGTGTTGTAGTTGTTGGTGTAGGCAAAATCGGTGTTTTTTTGTTTGCTTGGGAACAGGCAGCCCTCAGGTGACCTCTGCCACCACAGAGGTAACAAGCGGGTCCTCTACCCTCCACTGTGATGTGTAAGTAGGCAAGCCCATCCAGCAATATGCGGTCGAGGATCCTAGCAATTCGTTTTGGCTGCATTTGTACCAGAACTTGCAGGCTAGTTCAACCGAACACGTTGCTGGAAGACTTACCTACCGAAATTACTGCATCCTCTTTCAAGTCGAGGAGGCCACACAGTACCGCCCAGAAATCAATATTTGGATCGATACTGTGTATGGTCAATCTTTGTGTTTTTCTTCCCAAATAAGTGGGGATAAGGTAAATAAGGGGGATACAATTGGGGCCAGGGAATGTTTTTCGGCCGTCAATTTATCTTTCATTCGGATGGATAGACTACCGTAGAGTCTACCCTTCCAAATGAATACAATGTTTTTCAAATGATCTTTTAACGCCAGTTCAATCTCTGTCTGTGTGAGTTGTACTGGCTTACGGGTTTTGTTTGATATTGTCCTATAAATAATAGTTTTTAAGCTATTTTCCTTTTTTAGCTCTAGGGGAGAATTTAAAGAAAATAGACCATTCTCCTCCAAAGTTATATACTTCCGTGCATTTTCCATTTGCTGGGCCATGTTCGAAATGTCAATAGGTTCATACACAATGGGTTTTTTATGGTTTGAGCGAACGTCATTTTGTTCGCCCCCTCTCTGTTTATATTTGTCGAAATGAGGTTGTTTTCTTGTTTTTTGTTGTTACAATTATCATTTTTTGTTGTGTTTGTGTTATTTATGTTGGTGTATGCGTTCACATTTTTTTTCCTTTGGAATTAGACTCCATTTCTTCAAAAACTTCACTTATATTTTCAGTATCCGAGAGACTTGTAGTCACAGCTACTACTTCTCTTTCACCTTTGCTGGTGGGCGGGGCACCGTGAAAAGTCGAAACGGCATCCATTAATGTTGGCAATTTCTCCGAGTCAAATTTCTTCACATTTTTTTCATTAGGGTTAGGCTCCATTTTTTTCAATGTTTCTAACAATCATTATTCTTTCAGTAGGGAGGTTTGTTGCCTCCGCTACCCGCTCTCCTTCAGTTTGTTTAGTGGGCGTGTCATCGTTACCTGTAGTAATGCCTTCCATTACCACTAGCGTAGAGACAATTAGATTTTTAGGATGTAAAATTTCACCCCAAAAGGGGTGAAATAAATTAACCCTAATGTCCGAAGACCCAGGCAAGGGGGTTAATTAACACAAAAACGCAAGAATACAGACAAACACTTACTGTTAACACATAATATCTCCAATACTCGAGGAGCCGATATGAATAACACCTATACCATCCGGAGATAGATAGATAGATAGATATCTTTCTTTATTTGAAACAGGAGCGTACAAAAATGGGACATTACAAGACGTGACGGCGGGGGTTTTACATAAAAATAACTTTAACATTAATAAATAACAATAAACTATATATAATAAAATAACAATTGAAATCCCCAGTAGGGGGTAACGTTGCTGCAAGCTTGTTTTACACCCATAATAAAATAACAATTGAAATCCCCAGTAGGGAAAAAGTTACTGCAGGGTTGTTTTACAAGATAAATTTCTTTATTAGCCACAAGGGCACAAAAGAAGGGGACAAATATAAATGGGGAGCTTACATACAGGTATATGAAAATAAAACTATTAATAAAATAACAAATAATTGAAATACCCAATAGGGGGGAGGTGTTACACAGGGGTTGTACACACCCCGAAAAAATGTACAACCCTCATCTCCAGGAGCACCAAGAGTGAGTACTCGCTTCCTCCCTTCCTCTTCTTCTCAACCTACAGGCTTATATAGAGAGAAGGCCCAACCACTCGGGCCATCTTTGTCACATTCACCGACCTTTTATAAAATTTGCTGGGGTACAGCACCTCTCTCTCCATCCTGATTCTTCTTCCAAAATGATATTTGAAAAAACGAATCAGTTGCGCGCCGGAGAGACCTCAGCCCTTTTAACCATATAACCTCTTTCACCATAGCCATAACACATAGGAAAAGCACCTCACCCTCGTTTTTGAAGGAGGGTGGCGGTTTGATCATGACAATGGACCCGGTGGTCAACTGGATTGGTCCCACCCGCGACAATAGTCGTTCTACATAGCCCCACAGGTCGGTAACGCCCGGGCAATGTACAAATGCGAGCGCGACGGTTTCCTCGTCGCGCACGCATCTCGGACAGATCTTTTTCGAAGGGTCCCTACCCGGGCGCCCGTGTCTGTAGAGCTTGTCTGGAACTGGTAGAGCTCCTCGGTGGCACTGCCAGGCCAGGGACTTTTGGAAGTTGTCCATTGGTCCCGGGAGGAAGGTCCTACCGAACAGACTGGCCAGTTCGTCCTCCTCTACGCCTAGAGTTTCTCCGAGCGTGTCGTCGCACTTGCTGCGGACCAACCCTCTATAGAATGTCGGAGTGGAGTCTCCACTGATCGCTGGGTCCGCCTGCCAGAGGGCTGTGAGCGCCTGAGCACATTCGATGTGCCAGTCGTTCATTTTCCTCGGTCTTTTCTTGACCCAGGACTGCAGCTCGGTCAGCGAGACGAGTCGTGGGAAGGCTCACCTCACGAACGGGACCCACACCGGTTGTCTGGTGAGCAATACGTGGAGGTGCTGCTGCCTGAGCGCGTGTTTGCGCATCGTCAGCCACTGCACCCCAGCCCTCCGTTTGAAGGATGTTGGCAGCAGATGGATCTTCTCACCAAAGGAGCCCGTTTCTTCCAAAGGAATGGAAGAGAGCGCACTCCATTTTGGTGAGCGTTTTGGCTGGACAAGGTACGACGGTCAAGCGGTAGTAGATGACGGACGCTATAAAAGTGTTCGCCACCTCCGTTCGAGCTTTCAAGGATAGTTTGCACTCGGCCCACTTCTGGGTGAGCGCAAACACCTTGGCCGTCACCTCGTTCCAGTTCTTCTCCACCTGGAGGTCCGGACCAAACCAGACCCCGAGAAGCTTTACCGTCCTTCCATCCAGCGTCCGACAGCGCCATCGGAAGACATCAGTTTGCCTCTCCACGTTCCGAGGAGTTGCAAACCGACGGATTTGTCCCGGTTCAGCTGTGAACCTTTCGTATTCCTCCAGTAAGGTGCCGACCTCCTCGATTTGCGAGGTGCTCGACACCATTACTGTCACGTCGTCGGCGTAGGTTCCAAGGGGATGCCCTGCAATAGCTCCAACTTCCGCAGTAGTGGCTCGAGAGTCAGTACGTACAGAAGGAAGGAGAGAGGGCATCCCTCTCGGATGGATCGCGTGATATGGAACATTGACCCTTGAGCAGATGTTGCTGCTGTGCATTGCAGCAATCCAGCCCCTGAACACGGGTCCGAAGCCTGCCGTCTCGAACACCGCATCCAGGTAACGATGGTCAACACTATTGAAAGCCTTAGACTGATCCAAGTTGATCAGGGCCCCACCGAAGCCGGGTTTACACCCTACCCTCTCTATGATGTATCGCATGAGGTGGAGGTTGTCGTGTATGGATCTGGTCGGGATTGCGCATGTCTGCGCTTCTCCCACCAGGTTTTCAACGACAAGTGCCAGCCTCTTTGCCAACACCTTGGCCAAAATCTGTAACTCTGTGTTGAGCAGAGTTATGGGCCGGAAGTTGCCTATGTCATCCCCCTAATTCTCGTCCTTCCTGACTAACGTGACTACGCCCTTGGTCACAGAACTGGGAATTCTCCCGTTCTGCTGCCAGTTGCAGTAGACCGCCTCCAGGAGACCGGAGAATTGCTACGTAAAATTCGTAGGATAGACCGTCGATACCTGGAGATTTGCGTTTGCCGCTTTGGCTTAGCGCGTGCCTTATCTCAGCGGCCGAAATCGGCCTTTCGCAGAACTTCGCCTCGCTGTCCGAGAGTCGCGGTAGGCCGTCGAGGTATGGACCGAAATCCATAGCCCCTCTCGGCGCGCCGCCCTGCCCGAACAGTTGAGCAAAGTGTCGCTGAAAGGCCACGCACATTTGCTTCGGCTCACGTATCACGCGTCCGTCTTGGTCCTTCAAAGACCGAATCGTGGACTTGTTGCCACTTTTCGCCTCCGTCACTCGGGCCCAGCTAACAACTTTGGCTCCCTCGTTTCCCAGAGCACGCACTTTGCTTCTGACAACGCAGCCTTCATGCTTTGCGTCGAAGAACTGGTCCAAGGCCGTTCTCGTCGATAAGACGCTGGCTACGTTGCCACTCCTAAGTGCCTCTTCTACTTTATCTACCAGTTCCTTTTCGGTCTTATTTCTATCTAACACTAATGCTTTACTAAAACCTATCGAGTCTAATCTAACTGCCCTCTTGAGAGAGTACCACCATCTGTTGTTGACAATGGCCCCCGTCAAGTGTTGCTTAACTAAAGTGCTAATCCGTCTACTGTAGGCTTTGCATGTCGGTAACGACAAGTTCAGCTTCCAGTAGCCGGGTCCCTGTCTATGGGTTTTGTCAAGGTTGACTAAGCAGGTCACTAATTTGTGATCTGAATAGGCAACCATGAACATTTGTGGACAGCTTAACATGTCCCTATCCTTCTTTCTAACTAGAACCCTATCTAGGTGTGATCTAGATGTTCCGCTACAATTAGTCCACGTCCACAGTGGCACAGTCGGAAAATCTAGTCGATATCTATCGGCCAGGTCAAATCGGCCGATTAACTGTTTGAGGCTGTTACACCCACCCCCCTCTATCGGGACATGCTCCCACATAGTCCAAACGTGCATCTAGGATTCCATTCCAGTCCCCCACTAACAGCAGGGAGGGGGACGTTCCCAGAAAAGTCTCTAGACGTTTGAAGAAGTCTGGCCGCGGTGTCCCGGAAGGGGCATATGCGGCCACCAGTCGACCCTCCGGGTCCAGATGTACCGTCTGTGTTACGAGGTCCAGGTGTTTCTGCAGCAAAACGGCAACCCCACCCCAACCCCCCGGCTGACAGAGAGATGCGTAGATCTCAAAGTCGTCGAAGATGGGGGCCAGTTGTCGCTCGCTGTAGATCCTAGACTCGCAAATGGCTACTACATCCATACTGTGCGACCTGATTTCGTTTAAGAGTTTGCCCTGTTTCCAGGGCATCCCCAGGCCGCGTACATTCACACATCCAACTCTTATATTGGCCATGTTGGTGCTGAAAAGTTAAAAGAGGTGGAAAAGAAATCACTCTCCTCTTCGTCTCCTGGGGACCAGGCTGCACAATTTCCATGGGGGTGTTGGAGGGGTTGTTTGGTGGAGTGGTGGTCTCTGGCGGGGTGGGGACGGAGATGTTTGGTGGGGTGGGGGTGTCTGGTGTGGGAGTGTCTGAAGTAGGGTGGGGAAACATTTCAAAAGGACGCGGTTATAGGGTTTGACGCAGGGGTTACCTACGTCATGAGGACATTTTTCTTTTAACTGTTTATGTGTGTCCATGGAGGTCCTAATCATTTTAAGATTAGGATTCTCCGAAGAGTGTGTAAAAGTTTTCCCTTCGGTCTCCACCGAAGGGTTTTTATATATGGTGTCTGTTAAAGTTTGATTGTTAGTATTTATGTAGGTGTAACATTTTTGTTGTGTTGTGTTGCTTTTTTTCTGTGATTCTTGTGTGTGTTTACGTTTTGTAGTAGGTGTTTTATTTTCAGGAGTGGGTGTTTTTGTTTGTGCTGTTTGCGTCGCTTGTGTTGGTGTTTGTGTGTTTGTTGCATTTTTGTTTGTGTTATGTCTTTTCTTTTTTCTTTTTACTGCTCGGAAAGGTTCTCCCTCTTCGTCACTGGGTGACGATGATGAGGCCTCATCCGTGTTGTTGGGGAGGGTACATTTTGGGGATCTGTTATGTGTGTGGGTGTTTCTGGAGTTGTTTTAGGTGGGGAGGGGTTGGGTGCGACTGTGTTTGTCGTTTGTTTTGTTGTGACTATTTTTTATGTTGTTGTTGTTGTGGTGGTGGTGGTGATTGTTGTGCTGGTGTTGCAGGTGTTGGCAGTAGTGCCTTTTTTTGGCTAGTTAGCCGAGGACAGGAAGCTCTCAGGTGAGCCCTGCTTAGGCAGTGGTAACATGAGGGCCGCCTACCCTCGACCGAAATGTTTATGTATATAAGTACATCCAGCAGCACACGTTCCGGGATCCTAGCTATTCGTTCTGGTGTCATTTGGACCAGAATTTCCAGTCTAGTTCCGCTGAACAGGTCGCCGGAGGACTTACCTACCGATATTATTGTCTTTTTCTAGGTTTAAAAATCCACATAGTACCCACCAAATATCAATATTTGGTGTGATACTTTGGATTTTTATTGTCTGTGTTCTTTTCCCCATGTAAGTGGGGAAAACGGTGAACAACGGTGACACTATTGGCGACACAGAGTATTTCTGTGCCGTCAGTTAGTCTTTCATCAGAATACATAAACTCCCGTAGAGTCTACCCTTCTGAATGAAAGCAATGTCTTTTAAGGTATCTTCTAAAACCAACTCAATTTCGCCTTGTGAAAGTTGGGTCGGTTTTCGGGTTTTGTTTGAGACAAGAAGCTTCAGCGATTTTTTTTTAAATGTTAGCTTTTCCAAAAAAAACTTTTTGTGAACTATTTCGCCTAAAGGCGTAGAATATTTTGAGAGACTGACCAGATCAAAATTTGACCTGGCAGTCCCTCTACAAATTGGTATAAAAATGAAGGTTTATAGTTAGGAATTTCTATAGAAATTTAGGCAACACTTACCCAGCAAGTTTCACGCGTGTGTCCATCCCAGATAGATAGATAGATAGATAGATAGATAGATAGATAGATAGATAGATAGATAGATAGATAGATAGATAGATAGATAGATAGATAGATAGATAAATTTCTTTTTATTTGCCACCAGGGCATAAAAAAATGGGACAAATACAATGGGGGGAGTTTACATGAAAAGGCGTCCTCAATAAGGAGGAGGCAATAACAAAGTATAAAAATAAAATAAAATATAACAAAATAAATTTTATAACAAAATCCTCAATAGGGAGGGGGCGCCTTGGGGGGTCGCACACACCCCCGAAAAAAGTGTGCAACCCTTCTCCTCGGGAGCACAGAGAGGGGGTGGTCCCTTGATCTTTCATCTTCCTCACCTATAGTCTGATGTAGAGTGAAGGCCCATTCACACGGGCCATTCTCGCCACTTTCACCCATCTTTCATAAAAACGGCTGGGGTGCAGCACCTCTCTCTCCATCCTGATCCTTCTTCCGAAATGATATCGGAAGAAACGGACCAGTTGTTGGCCAGAGAGAAAGGCGTCTGACCTCAGTCCTTTCAGACGCGTCCACCATACAACCTCTTTCGCCATGGCTATTACGCACAGAAACACCGCCTCTCCTTCGTTTTTGAAGAGGAGAGGCGGCTTGATCGTTACAATAGACTCGGTGGTCAACCGGATCGGTCCCACCCTTGACAGCAGTTGTTCGACATAGCCCCACAGATCGGCAATGCCCGAGCAGTGTACCAATGCGTGTGTAACGGTTTCCTCGTCGCACACGCATCTAGGACAGATCTTTTTCGAGTGGTCCCTACCCGGGCGCCCGTGTCTGTAGAGCCTTTCTCGAATGGGCAGAGCCCTTCTGTAGCACTGCCAGGCCAGGGACCTCTGGAAGTTATCCATGGGTCCCGGGCTGAATGTCCTACCGAACAGCTTGGCCAGTTCGTCTTCTTCCATGCCTAGGGCTTCTCCGAGAGCGTCGTCGCACCTGCTAACCACCAGCCCTCTATAGAATGACGAGGTGGATTCTCCACTGACAGCCGAGTTCGCCTGCTAGAGAGCCGTGAGCGCCTGGGCACACTCGGTGTGCCATAGATAGATAGATAGATAGATAGATAGATAGATAGATAGATAGATAGATAGATAGATAGATAGATAGATAGATAGATAGATAGATAGATTTCTTTATTTACCATAAAGGCATAAAAAGAAGGGACAAATACAAAGGGGGAGTTTACATAAAATCGAGTAAAAAGGGTATAAAATGAAAATAATCGAAAACAACCTCAAAAGGGAGGGGGCGTGATGGGGATTGCACACACACCCGAAAAAGTGTGCAATCCTTTGCCCGGAGAGCACATGGAGAAGGTGCTCCCCTCTCCTTCACTTCTTTACCTACAGGATGGTATACAGAGTAGGCCCATTTACACGAGCCATTCTCGCACTATCACCCACCTTTCATAAAACTGCCTGTGGCCAAGCACCTCTCTCTCCATTCTTATCCTTCTTCCGAAGTGATATCGGAAGAAGTAGACCAGACTATGGCCAGAGAGGAAGTTGCCTGACCTCAGACCTTTCAATCGTGTCCACCAAACAACCTCTTTCAACATGGCTATTACGCACAGAAAAACCGCCTTTGCTTCCTTTGTGAAGAGGGGAGGCGGCTTGATTGTCATCACGGACTCGGCGGTCAATCGAATCGGCGCCACCCGCGACAGCAGTCGTTCGGCGTAGCCCCACAGATCAGCCACGCCCGGACATTGTACTAATGCGTGCGCAACGGTTTCTTCGTGATGCACGCATCTAGGGCAAATCTGTTTCGAGGGATCCCTGCCCGGGCGCCCGTATCTGTAGAGCCTCTCTCGAACGGGTAGAGCCCCCCGGTAGCACTGCCAGGCTAGTGACTTCTGGAAGTTGTCCATTGGCCCCGGGCCGAAAGTCCTACCGAACAGGCTGGCTAGTTCGTCCTCTTCCATGTCCAGCGACTCTCCAAGGGTGTCATCGCCCCTGCTAGCCACCAGCCCTCTATAGAATGATGAGGTTAATTCTCCACCGATGGCCTGGCCCGCTTGCCAGAGAGCCCTGAGCGCCTGGGCACGCTCAGTGTGCCAGTCTCCCAGTTTTCCGGATCTTTGCTTGACCCAGGACTGCAGCTCGGTGAGCGAGACGAGTCTCGGAAAGGCTCGTTTCACGAACGGAGCCCACACCGGTTGGCCAGTGAGGAATACCTGTAGGTGCCGTAGCCTCTATGCGTGCCTACGCATCATCAACCACGGCATCCCCAGCCCTCCTTTCGAAGGTTGTTGGCAGCAGATGGATCTTCTCACCATAGGAGGGCGCTTCTTCCAAAGAAATTGGAAGAGCATGCGTTCCATGGTGGTGAGTGTTTCCTTAGGGCAAGGCACGACAGTCAGGCGGTAGTAAGTGACGGACGCTATGTAAATGTTCGCCACCTCCGCCCGACCTTTTAGGGACAGCTTACACTTGGCCCATTTCTGGGTTAGTGCAAACACCTTGCACGTAACCTCGTCCCAGTTCTTTTCCACCTGGAGGTCCGGTCCAAACCAGACCCCAAGCAACTTCACCGGGCCCTCCGTCCAGTGTCCGACGACACTGTCGGTAGGCATCAGTCTGCCTCTCCACGTTCCGAGTTGCAGCCCGATGGATTTTTCCCGGTTCAGTTTCGCTCCTGACAACCTTTCATAATCCTCCAGTAAGGTACCGATCGCCTCGATCTCCGAGTCGGTCGATACCATTGCTGTTACGTCATCGGCGTAGGCCGACACCGCTTTTCTCAATCCTGGTTCCAGGAGGATACCCTGCAACAACTCCAACTTCCTCAGTAAAGGCTCGAGAGTCAATACGTACTGAAGGGAGGAGAGAGGGCACCCCTGTCGAATGGATCGTGTGATTTCGAACGGCTTCGAAAGGTAGCCGTTCACCTTGATCCTAGAACAGAGGTGGTTGCTATGTAAGGCAGTGATCCAGCCTCTGAAAACAGGACCGAACCCAGCCGCCGCTAGCACCGCATCCAGGTAACCATGGTCGACCCTATCGAAGGCCTTAGACTGATCCAAGTTGATCAGGGCCCCACCGAAGCCGGGTTTGTTACCAACCCTCTCTATGATGTATCGCATGAGGTGGAGGTTATCGTAAATGGACCTGGATGGGATAGCACATGTCTGCGCATCTCTCACCAGGCCACCCACGACAAGCGCCAACCTCTTTGCTAACACCTTGGCCAAAATCTTTAACTCTGTGTTTAGCAGGGTTATGGGCCGAAAATTGCTTATACTATCCCCCTTGTTCTCGTCCTTCCTCACCAGCGAGACTACGCCCTTGGCTACAGAACAAGGAATTCTCCCGTTCTGCTGCCAATTGCAGTAGACCGCTTCGAGGAGTTCGGAGAAGAAGACCGGCATTGCTAAATAAAGTTCGTAAGGTATACCATCGAGACCTGGAGATTTGCGTCTGCTGCATTAGCTCAGCGGATCCCCGATGTCATCAGCCGAGGTTGGTCCCTCGCAGGACTCTGCCTCTTCACTCGAGAGACGCGGCAGGCCGTCGAGGTATGGACCGAAATCCACGTCCCCGCCCGGACCCTCGCCTCCCCCGAATAATCGGGCAAAGTGCCTTTGAAAGGCCTCGCACATCTGCTTAGGCTCCCGGATCACCCGTCCATCCTGGTCTTGCAAAGACCGGATGGTGGATCGATTTCCACTCTTAGCTTCTGTCACGCGGGCCCAGCCAACGGCTTTGGCCCCATTTACCTAGAGCACGTATTTTACTTCGAATGACGCAGCCTTCGTGCTTTGCATCGAAAAACTGGCTCAAGGCCGTCCTCGATGCCAGCACTCTGGCCACATCTTCGCTCTTGATTGCCTCTTCTAATTTACCTGTTAATTCTTTCTTGTTTCTATTCCTATCGGCGGCTAACATCTTGCTATAACTTATTGATTCTGTTCTAATCTCTCTTTTGAGAGATGCCCACCATCGGTTGTTGACGATTGCACCCGTCAACCTCTCCTTAACTAGTCTGCTAATCCGGTTTCTGTAAGTCTCTTTTGCCGGTAAAGGCAAATTAAGTTTCCAGTAACCGGGACCCTGTTTATGTGTTTTCTCGAGATTGACTACGCAGGTCACTAATTTGTGATCCGTATAGCCAACCGTGAGAATTTCTGGACAGCTTAATATGTCCTTACTTCTAACTAAGAATCTATCTAAGTACGATCTAGATTGACCACAATGGTTAGTCCAAGTCCAGGTTGGCACAGTTGGAAAATTTAGTCGATATCTATCGACCAAGTTAAAACGGTCGAGTAACCCCTTGAGGCTGTTACACCCCCCTCTATTAGGACATGCTCCTGCATAGTCCCAACGTGCATCAAGGATGTCATTCCAATCCCCCGCTAGAAGCAGGGAACGCGACGTTCCCAGAAAAGTCTCCAGACGCTGGAAGAAGTCGGGTCGTTCAGCTCCGAAAGGGGAGTAGACGACGCCCAGTCTCAAGGCCGCACCTTCACTACTGCCAATGTCTAGCACCAACAAACGGCCCTCCGGGTCAGAGTGAACAACCTGTACGGCGAAACCCAGGTGTTTTTCCAGCAGAACGACAACCCCTCCCCCACCTCCAGGTTGACAGAGAGATGCATGCACCTCAAAGTCATCGCGAAGGTAGGGGCCAGCTGCCGCACGACGCTGATCCGAGTCTCACAGATAACCATTACATTTATACCACGTGACCTGAGGTCATTTAGAAGCTTTGCTTGCTTCCAAGTTGAGCCCAGGCCACGTGCATTCAAACATCCTACTCTTAACACATCCATGTGGGCGGCAAAGCCAAAGGAGAGTGTTGAGACCTACCTTTCTGCTTCCCGGGGTTCGGGTCGCACGACTTCCATGGGGTCGGGGATGTTGGGTGAAGGGGTGTCTTGTGGTGGTGTGGGGTCGTCAGTGTGTGGTGGGGTTGGGGTGTTTGGAGTTGTGTTGGGGAGGGGAAGGGGAGAGGGAAATCTTTTTAGTAGGACGCGGTTTATGGGTTTGACAGAGGGTGGTCCTACGTCCTCCTTAAAATCCTTTTTTAGTTTTTGGTAGAGGTTCATTGGGATCTTTATTAATTTTAAATGTGGGTAGTTTTCTGAAGAAACAAAGTTTACACCTTCGGTTTGTACCGAAGGGTTATTGTTTATGAGTTCATTTAATTTATTATTGTTTCTGTTGATGTAAGTATAGTGTAATGTCTTTTTTTCGGATGGTGTGAGTGTTTCGAAGAGGGGAGGGGCAGGTTTGGTTTTGTTTGTTGCAGGAGGAGTGTTTTGTGTTTTGTTGGATTGTGTTGACATTTGGGTAGGGGTTGTTTGGCCTTGTGTGTTTTGCACATGTTTTCTTTTTTTCCTTTTAATCTGTCTGAAGGACTCCGTTTCTTCCTCCGAATTCGTTGGGTTATCTTCAGTGTTGGAGCGAAGAGGTATGTTTGCTGGTAATGTTTCCGTGTTGGTTTTCTTTGTGGGGGAGATGGATGTCACTATGTTAGACTGTGTTGTGTGTTGTGGCTGCGGTGGTTGTGTTGTTTTATTGAGTGAGGGGTTGGGTGGGACTGTGTTTTGTTTTGGGGTAATGTGTTGTGACTGTTTGTGTTGTGGTGGTGGTGGAGCTGGTGTTGGTAGCAGGGTTTTCTTCTTGTTGAGTTGGGGACAAGCCGCCTTCAGGTGCCCTCTGCCTGCACAGATATGGCAGGACGGCCTTCTCCCCTCCACGCTAATGTTTATATACCCGTGGTCCTCTAATAGGATTCTGTCGGGTATTTGGGCGATGCGTTCAGGCTTCATTTGCACTACCAGCTCTATACCTGTTCCACTGAACGCATTTCCTGTGGTTTTCCCAATGGAAATCACGTTGTCATTCGCTGGATCGATGAAGCCAGCTATGAGCCAGCAGTAGTCCACATCTGGCATCATCGCATCCAGCCATATGCGCTGAGTTCTTTTACCCATATAAGATGGATAAAAGGTAAAATTTGTCGAACGAATCGGCGACAAAGCACATTTTTTTGCCGCCGATTCGTTCTTCATAATAATCGCTAGGCTTCCATACAGTCTGTCTCTTCTTATGAAAGTGGTTTCATTAAGTACTTCTGTAAGTACTGCTTTGATTTCTGTTTGTGTTGGTTGTTGAGGTTTTTTAGAAATGTTGTTGATGGTGCGGAAAACGACCGTCTGACTTTCAATGTCTTTGGTGAGTTCTTGAGGCATTTTTACCGATAAAATACCATTTTCCCCTTGAGTTATGTATTGTTTGGTGTTTTCAATTTTTTGTGCCACATCTGAAATATTTTCAGGTATATATGTCAAAGATTTCTTTGTTGTTTGTGCAAATGAAATATTATTGGTGTTGACTTTGTCGCCTGCTTTGCTTTCTGTTATGATGTTGTTTTCAAATGTTATTTTTGTGTTTGTTGTGTCTTTGTTTGTGGTAATAATATTGTCATGCAATTTTTCAAATTTTTTTTTGTTGTTGGAATCAATGTCCAGATTTGTGTTTTCGTCATTTTTCTCCGCACATTCGTCTGTTTTTATTTTATTTTTTCTTTCCTTCTCTATGACGTTAGTTGGGAAGGAAGGGGGGACTAAAGCGTGCGAGCTTACAACTCTTACCGCTGTCCCCCCACCACTATTTTCGTTAGCTTCGTTTAACATTTCTGTCAGACGATTGAAATTTTATGTCACAAAATTTTTTAAAACAGGTTTTTTACCCCTGGGAGGGGCGAAGATGAGCTGACCCACCGCCTGACAGTTCAGACGGGGGGTCAAGCTACACAATAGTATCAAAATTAAAATTGAACTTACAAAATTTCCGCAATAAATTTGAACAAAACTTCTGCGCGAAGTGAATTACATCTACGCTGTAGAACAGACGACAGCTAGATTAATAGATAGATATATTTCTTTTATTTGCCACTAGGGCATCAAAAGTGGGACAAGTACAAAGGGGGGAGTTTACACAAAAAGGCGTCCTCAATAAGGAGGAGGCAATAACAAAATATAAAAATAAAATAAGATATAACAAAAAATAAAATTTTTAACAAAATCCTCAATAGAGAGGAGGCGCCTTGGGGGGTCGCACACACCCCCGAAAAAAGTGTGCAACCCTTCTCCTCAGGAGCACAGAGAAGGGGTGCTCCCTTGGTCTTTCATCTTCCTCACCTATAGTCTGATGTAGAGTGAAGGCCCATTCACACGGGCCATTCTCGCCACTTTCACCCATCTTTCATAGAAACGGCTGGGGTGCAGCACCTCTCTCTCCATCCTGATCCTTCTTCCGAAATGATATCGGAAGAAACGGACCAGTTGTTGGCCAGAGAGAAAGGTGCCCGACCTCAGTCCTTTCAGACGCGTCCACCATTCAACCTCTTTCGCCATGGCTATTACGCACAGAAACACCGCCTCTGCTTCATCTTTGAAGGGGGGAGGCGGCTTGATCATTACAATAGACTCGGTGGTCAACCGGATCGGTCCCACCCTTGACAGCCCCACAGATCGGCTACGCCCGAGCAGTGTACTAATGCGTGTGCAACGGTTTCCTCGTCGCACACGCATCTGGGACAGATCTTTTTGGCGGGGTCCCTACCCGGGCGCCCGTGTCTGTAGAGCCTTTCTCGAACGGGTAAAGCCCCTCGGTAGCACTGCCAGGCCAGGGACTTCTGGAAGTTGTCCATAGGTCCCGGGCTGAATGTCCTACCGAACAGGCTGGCCAGTTCGTCCTCCTCCATGTCTAGGGCTTCTCCGAGGGCGTCGTCGCACCTGCTGCGTACCAGCCCTCTATAGAATGTTGCGGTGGAGTCTCCACTGATAACCGGATCCGCCTGCCAGAGGGCGGTGAGCGCCTGGGCACACTCAGTGTGCCACGCGCCCAGTTTTCTCGGTCTTTGCTTGACCCAGGATTGAAGCTCGGTGAGTGAGACGAGTCTGGGAAAGGTTCGTCTCACAAACGAGGCCCACACCGGTTGTCCGGTGAGGAATACGTAGAGGTGCCGTAGCCTTAATGCGTGTTTACGCATCATTAGCCACGGCATCCCCAGCCCTCCTTTCGAAGGGTGTTGACAGCAGATGGATCTCCTCACCATAGGAGCCCGCCTCTTCCAAAGGAATTGGAAGAGCGCGCGCTCCATCTTGGTGAGGGTTTCCCTTGGGCAGGGCACTACGGTCAGGCGGTAGTAGATGACGGACGCTATGTAGGTGTTCGCCACCTCCGCCCGACCTTTCAGGGATAGTTTGCAACTGGCCCACTTCTGGGTCAGTGCAAACACCCTGTTCGTAACCTCCGCCCAGTTTTTCTCCACCTGGAGGTCCGGTCCGAACCAGACCCCGAGCAACTTCACCGGGCCCTCCGTCCAGCGTCCGACGACGCTATCGGAGGGCATCGGTCTGCCCCTCCACGTGCCGAGTTGCAAACCGATCGACTTGTCCCGGTTCAGCTTAGCCCCTGTGAACTTTTCGTACTCCTCCAGTAAGGTGCCGACCGCCTCGATTTCGGAGGCCGTCGACACCATTACTGTCACGTCATCGGCGTAGGCCGACACCGCTTTCCGCAATCCCGGTTCCAAAGGGATGCCCTGCAACAACTCCAACTTCCGCAGTAGTGGCTCGAGAGTCAACACATACAGAAGGGAGGAGAGAGGGCACCCTTGTCGGATGGACCGCGCGATTTTGAACGGCTCCGAGAGGTAGCCGTTCACCTTGACCCTAGAGCAGATGCGGCTGCTGTGCATAGCAGTGATCCAGCCCCTGAAAACGGGTCCGAAGCCTGCCGCCGCTAGCACCGCATCCAGGTAACCATGGTCGACCCTATCGAACGCCTTAGATTGATCCAAGTTGATCAGAGCCCCACCAAAGCCGGGTTCGTTCCCAACCCTCTCTATGATGTATCGCATGAGGTGGAGGTTGTCATGGATGGACCTGGACGGGATAGCGCATGTCTGCGTATCTCCCACCAGGTTGCCCACGACAAGCGCCAACCTCTTTGCTAGCACCTTGGCCAAAATCTGTAACTCTGTATTTAGCAGTGTTATGGGCCTGAAGTTACTTATTTCGTCCCCCTTGTTCTCGTCCTTCCTCACTAGCGTGACTACGCCCTTGGTCACAGTACAGGGAATTCTCCCGTTCTGTTGCCAGTTGCAGTAGACCGCCTCGAGGAGATCGGGGAACAAGTCCGGCATAGCTAGATATAATTCGTAAGGAAGACCATCGAGACCCGGGGATTTGCGTTTGCCGCATTGGCTCAGCACGTCCTCTATCTCAGCGGCCGAAATCGGCTCCTCGCAGGACTTCGCCTCCCTGTCCGAGAGGCGCGGCAGGCCGTCGAGGTATGGACCGAAGTCCACGTTCCCAACCGGCTCCCCGCCCCTCCCGAACAGTCGGGCAAAGTGCCTTTGAAAGGCCTCACACATCTGCTTAGGCTCAAGAATCGCCCGTCCATCCAGGTCTCGCAAAGACCGGATGGTGGATTTAGTTCCACTGTTGGCCTCTGTCACGCGGGCCCAGCTAACAGCTTTGGTCCCCTCGTTCCCTAGAGCACGTATTTTACTTCGGACAACGCAGCCTTCGTGCTTCGCGTCGAAAAACTGGCTCAAAGCCGTTCTCGACGCTAGCACTCTGGCCACGTCGCCGCTTCTAATTGCCTCTTCTACTCTATCTATTAGCTCCCTTTCCTTCCTATTCCTATCCGCAGCTAGAACCTTACTAAATTCTATCGAGACTACTCTAATCTCTCTCTTTAGAGATACCCACCACCTGCTGTTGACGATCGCTCCAGTCAACCGTTCCTTAACTAACGTACTAATCCGGTTCCTGTAGGCTCTACTTGCCGGCAAGGACAAGTTGAGCTTCCAGTAACCGGGGCCCTGTCTATGAGTTCTGTCAAGGTTGACCATGCAGGTCACTAATTTGTGGTCTGAATAGCCAACAATGCGCATTTTTGGACAACTTAAAAAGTCCTTATCCTTAATTCTAACTAAGAACCTATCTAGGTACGACCTAGATGATCCGCTACGATTTGCCCAAGTCCAGGTTGGCGCAGTCGGAAAATCTAGTCGATATCTATCGGCCAGGTCAAATCGACCGATTAACCCTTTGAGGCTATTACACCCCTCTCTATCGGGGCAGGCCCCTACGTAGTCCCAGCGTGCATCTAGGATACCATTCCAGTCCCCCACTAATAGCAAGGAGCGGGACGTCCCTAGAAAAGTCTCCAGACGATGGAAGAAGTCCGGCCGCATTGACCCGAAAGGGCCGTAGGCGGCTACCAACCTAAACGCTCCGCCTTTACCACTGCCAAGGTCCAGAACCACTAGTCGACCCTCCGGGTCCAAATGTACCATCTGTGTTGCGAGACCCAGATGTTTTTGCAGCAGAACGACAACTCCACCCCCACCTCCGGGCTGACAGAGAGATGCGTGCATCTCAAAGTCATCAAAGGTGGGGGCCAGCTGTCGCACGTTGCTGATCCGGGCCTCGCAAATAACCATCACATCTATACGTTGTGACCTGAGGTCATTTAGAAGCATTGCTTGCTTCCAAGTTGAGCCCAGGCCACGCGCATTTAAACAGCCTACTCTTAGCATAGCCATGTTGGTGGTGAAGAGAAAAGGCACTTACCTCTCTGCGTCCCGGGTATCGGGCTGCACAATTTCCATTAGGGTGGGGGATGGGTTGTTGGGTGGGGTGGTGGTTTGTGGAAGTGTGGGGGCATCAGTGTGTTGTGTGGTTGGGGAGCTTGGAGTTGTGAGGGTGTTTGGGGAGGGGGTGGGATAGTTTTTTAGGAGGACGCGGTTAATGGGCCCGACGCAGGGGGGACCCACGTCCTCTTTAAAATTGTTTTTTAAAGTTTTATAGGTGTCCTGTGGGGCCTTAATCATTTTGAGGTGGGGGAAATCCCCTGCCTGGGTGAAGTTAGGCCCTTGTGTTTTTATTAGATTGTTGTTGTACACAGCTAGATTAATAGATAGATAGATAGATAGATAGATAGATAGATAGATAGATAGATAGATAGATAGATAGATAGATAGATAAATAGATAGATAGATAGATAGATAGATAGATAGATAGATAGATAGATAGATAGATAGATAGATAGATAGATAGATAGACAGGTAGCTAGTTAACTAGATAGAAAAGAAAACAGACAGACAGACGATAGACAGATAGATAGGTAGATAGAGAGAGAGAGGGGGGTAGAGAGGGACAGAGAGAAAAATAGATAGAGAGAGATTAACAGAAAAAAAGGAAATTATGGACAGGAAGATAGCGAAGAACTGTCTAATTAGTTAGATCAAGGAAAATGTTACATTTTCATTCGATTTTCTAAAGATTGTTCTGGAGTTTTGTTATCGTTTCTAAGATAAGAATATTCCCCCTTTGGTTATAACAATCTATCTGTATTTCTTATATCAAGTTAGAAGTTGCTAATGATACAGAGATTATTAAATATAATAAAGATGATTCAGCATTTAGAGACTGTTGACGATATAGAGATTGTTAAATATTATATGGGTGATTCAGCATTTCAAATAGTACGTTTTCATTAAAAAATGTACAAATCATTATACAGTTGTTGGTTCCTTCCAGAAAACACCCATTAAAGATGTAGCAGCGAAGCCCAAACAAACCTTCTCATCTCACGTTACATTTTACTGTATATTACTCCGCTTATTTACTTCAGTATATCAGATGTTTGGTACTCTACCTTGCTATGTGAAGTATATCAACATTGATATAACCATTGCACCTCAATGCATATCTGTTAATATGCATTGATACAAATTAAAGAAATATAAAGAAATGAAGGCCGAATCCCCATCACCTCTACTTGTTTTTCTTCTCTATGCCCCAGGATGACTGCAGTCTAATGTCTGGAACCCATATAAGTATAAAGGAATAAAATGAAAGAAAATAACATGCTGCGTGATCGTAGTCTAATGAAAATATATATATGTGTGTGTGTGTGTGTGTGTGTGTGTGTGTGTGTGTGTGTGTGTGTGTGTGTGTGTGTGTGTGTGTGTGTGTGTGTGTGTGTGTGTGTGTGTGTGTGTGTGTGTGTGTGTGTGTGTGTGTGTGTGTGTGTGTGTGTGCGTGTGCGTGTGTGTGTGTGCACGAATAGAAGGGCGTGTTTTTTCACTGCGGCATATCACAAAATCAGATTTTCATCTGAAGATACCGTTCTCATAACAACAGCAAATGCATAAATTACATCTTGGGTGGCATAAGAGAACTGTTGAAATAATCATTATGAATAAACAATTTATGTAACATCAGCATCTTTCTTGATGTGATTCTTATATAAGTATATATATATATGAAGTTGTGCGATAATTATGTATGTATATATACATGTGGCAAGTGGACCCCTGGGTTGCCCACGATCGTACTTTAAAGGCTATAACTTACTTCGGCTTCGCTAGGCGTGAAGCCCCGCTCGCCTTAAAACACGATTTTGGTAAAGGGCAGGCCACGATGTGTGAGATTGTATTAGAATATCTTTCGGGAATAGTAGAGTCACATCGAACGTCGGTTACGAAAGAAAGCTACCACGAATACTTCCGTTAAAATATAATCTAGATGTCCAAATAGATAAGTATGCGTGTATAATCACAAAATCAAAATGCCTTTTAACTGCTAGAAATAACACCCAACTGCGCGGGAAGCCGGTATTTGGCTGCTACCATTAGCAATGAAAGGACATCTTAATTTTTTGATTCCACACGCACGCGCATACATGCACATACTCACTCACACACACATCCAAAACTTTACCCGGAAAAGTCAGTGGGCTTGCAGCTCGGCACCTGGAGAGGCAAGTCCATGCCGTCCAACAGTGTCGTTGGGCGCTGGACGGACGGACCGGTAAAGTTGCTCGGGATTTTTTTCGGGCCAGACCTCCTGGTGGATAAGAATTGGGACGAGGTGACGGGCAGGGTAGCCAGTCTCCCCCAGAAATGGGCGTCCGTCATCTAGTACCCTCTGACCGTCGTCCCTTGCCCGCGTTTGCACCTCACCATTTTGGAGCGGCTCCTCTTCAAATTCTTGTGGAGGGGTCAGGTTCCGTTGGTGAGGTGGTCCATCTGCTGCCAGTACTCTCTACGTGGAGGGCTACCCTGCCCGTCACCTCGTCCCAATTCTTATCCACCTGGAGGTCTGGCCCGAACCAAACCCTGAGCAACTTTACCGATCCGTCCATCCAGCGCCCAACGTCGCTGTTGGACGGCATAGATTTGCCTTTCCAGGTGCCGAGTTGCAAGCCACCGACTTTTCCGGGTTAAGTTTTGCTACCGTCAACCTTTCATATTCCTCCAATAAGTTGCCGACCACTTCGATTTCCGAGGTATTCGACACCATCGCGGTGATGTCGTCCGCATCACACAGACCTTCCGCGTCCCGGTTCGAGAGGGATGCCCTGAAACAGCTCCAGCTTCCGCAGTAAAGGCTCAAGAATCAACACGCACAGAAGGGAGGAAAGATGGCACCCTTGACGGACCGATCGGGAGATCTGAAACGGTTCCGAGAGGGGACCATTAACTTTGACCACCGAGCAGGTGCTGCTGTGCATTGCAGCGATCCAGCTTCTGAAGACGGGGCCGAAGCCAGCCGCCTTGAGGACAACCTCCAGGTACCGATGGTCGAACCTATCGAATGCTTTCGATTGATCTAAATTGATCAGATCCCCACCGAAGCCAGATTTACAAACGACCCTCTCTATGATGTATCGCATCAGGTGGAGGTTGTCGTATATGGACCTGGTTAGGATTGCGCAAGTTTGAGCCTCCCCAACCAAATCCCCGACGACAAGCGCTAACCTCTTCGCTAACACCTTGGCCAAAATCTTAAACTCTGTGTTGAGCGGGGTTATGGGCCTGAAATTGTCTGTGTCCCTCTTATTCTCGTCTTTCCTTATCAGCGTCACTACGCCCCGACTCACAGAACTGGGAATATTCCCGTTCTGCTGCCAGTTGCAGTAGAGTGCTTCGAGGAGATCGGAGAACAAGTCTGGCATATTTACCTAAACCTCGTAGGGCAGACCATCCAAACTGGGTGACTTGCGCCTCGTGCAGCTGACAAGGGCATCCTGAATCTCGGCTGAAGTAATCGGCCTTTCGCAGCGCTCAGCGTCGGCAGTCGAGAGTAGCGGCAAGCCATCGAGGTAGGGACTGAAGTCCGCCACCGTCTCTAACCCGCCACTTCCCCCGAACAACCGAGCAAAATGTTGGCGAAAGGCCTAACACATACGCTTGGAATCGTTCAGTTCGTGTCCATCTTGGTTCGTCAAAGACCGAATCGTGGTTTTTTCTTACCACGCTGCGCCTCTGCCACGCGGGCCCATCGAACAGCTTTGGTTCACTCGTTTCTCAGTGCACGCGCCTGACAATGCAACCTTCGTGTTTCGCATTGAAGAAATGATCTAATGCCATTCTCGCCGCTAGCACGTTAGTTGCAATGCCACTACAAAATTTCCGGCATGCCAAATGTGCTCGATTTAAAAATGTCCCCCTCTTTTTGTATATCTTCACTTCGTGCTACGAGGGCCATCAGTTCCTTGTTGGCCCTCCTGACGAGCACGAAGTTTTGTATGTTTTGTTGGTGGGATTTTATTTGTTTGCGTGGCTGTGGTGGTGATGGTTTTGATGGTGTTGTTTCAGTTGTGTCTGTGTTTGTTGTGAGTGCAGTGTCTGTGGTTTCAGATGTTTGTGAGTGTATTTGTTCTTGCGTCTGTTTAGGTTGTTTGCGTTTGGGGGATTCTGGTGATAGTGGTGTTGATGTTGGTGTTGTTGGGGAGATGTTTGCGTAGGTGGTGTCTGCATTTTTTATTGTGGGTGTTTTTGTGCTTTGTTGAGCTTTTTTTTCTCTTTTTGTGTTTTCTTTTTTGTATTTTGGGGGATTTGGGTTTTCCCTCATCTTCACTACTGGTAGATGAGGGATCTGTGTCTTTAAGTGTGTCTGAGTCTGTGTGCGTGTTTATGTTTTTATTGATGTGTGTATTGGGGCGGGAGGGGGGGGATTTGACAACTTTCCTCGTTTCCCCCCTAGGTGGTTAATGTTGGTGGTGGTCCTTCTATTGGTGTTGTTGCTGGTGGTTTTGCCGGTGCTGGTGTTGGTTGTGGTCTTCGCCCCGGCGTCGGCAGCAGTGGAGTCCTTCGACCCCTTGCGTCTTTCAGCAATTGAGGGCAGAAGGCTCGCAAATGGGTTTTTTCCCCACAAACGAAACAATGCGGCCTTTTGCCCTCGGTCATAATGTGAATGACCGTCCCATTCTGAAGACGGATGTGGTCCGGGATTGTTTCGACATTCTCCGGCTTGATCTGGAGAAGTATCTCCAAGTCAACCCCGGACCAGTCCTCTCTGGCAGTTTTTGTTACTTCTATCGGGACTGTATCCGCCACCTCCACAATCACACATCCCAGAAGCCACCATGTGTCAAGTCCTGGTGAGGGGTACATTATGACCTTGCTGGTTTTGCAAGGTGTCATAGCATGTTTCATAGCGAGGGCTTCTGACTTAAACAGCACCGAAATGGTGCCGTACTGTCTGCCCCTCGCTATGTATTAGGTGTCATCTCTGATGCACCTCAGCGCGACTTCAACATCTGCTTGTGGAATTAAAGCTGCCCTTTTGGTTTCTGCTGAGATGCATCTATAATGCACCGTTCTGCGCTCCACTGCTTCAATAGCTTCTACTGGGACAGTTAAGTTGGCCCAGGTTTGCACTTTCTTGATGAGCTACCAGGCTTAGGCCAACTTTTAATCAATGTTCGAGAGGTCCATGCTGAAGCATGGCCTCTTTTTGGCTGCTGCCGCAGCGAAAGTGTTCTTCTTGCTGTCGTTGGTGGTGTTGTTGTTGTTATCGTTGTTCTTGTTGGTGTTGTTACTGTTATCACTGTTGCAGTTGATTATATCTTTGGTGCCGCCGTTGTTGTTGTTTTCGGTGCAGTTGGTATTATTGCTGTAGGTGCTGTCGCTGTTTATGTTCTGGTTACTGGTGTTAATTTCGTTGTTGTTTTCGTTGATATTGTTGCTGTTGCTATTGTTATTGTTGTTGATATTGTTGTCTTTGTTGTCGTTGTCACTGTTGTTAATATTGTTGTCTTTGTTGTCGTTCTTTCTGTTGTTGGTGTTGTCATTATTGCAGTTGTCGTTGGTTTTCCTGTCGTTGTTGCTGGTGCTGCTGTCGTTCTTGTTCACGGCTGTTTTTTTTACTGTTTTTACTGTTTTTAGTAATGTTTTTTTAAATTGTTGCGGGAGGGGCAGCGATATTAGCCTCAAAGTTAAACTCGCTGTCGCAAGACAGCAAAGTCAAAGTTGGGGGGCGTGCCTCCACCATGTTTTTTTTTAGAGAATAATTTTCTTTTAAACACACAAAGTTTAAATATTTGAGCCAATAGGCCCAAATATTATGGGGAGTCCTTTCTTGGGGGCAAAGACTAAAGTCTTGTTTCCCGTTTGAAACAAAAATATTAATGACAAACGTATTTCAAACCGTTGAACAAAACAAACTTACGAGCTCACGATAGTACGTCCATTCGCTTCAACGACCATTAATAATAATGCTGTCTTTATTAACCAAAAGGGTTTACATAAAGTAGACATTAAGGACAGTACAGGACAATACAGGACGGTACAAATGGGCATTTCTGTGTGTAAAAAACAAAAACAGAGGATGTAAGAAAAATAACAATGAAAAATTCCCCAATAGGGAGGGGGAGACTTCCGGGGGACATTTGTGGAGAAAGCTATTAATAATAATAATAATAATAATAATAATAAGAAGAAGAAGAAGAAGAAGAAGAAGAAGAAGAAGAAGAAGAAGAAGAAGAAGAAGAAGAAGAAGAAGAAGAAGAAGAAGAAGAAGAAGAAGAAGAAGAAGAAGAAGAAGAAGAAGAAGAAGAAGAAGAAGAAGAAGAAGAAGAAGAAGAAGAAGAAGAAGAAGAAGAATAGGGAAGAAAACGCACATGGTGGATATATATCGTTATGGAATCGCTCCCGTAACTTTTTGATTTTTACTTATTTAAAACAACTGTGATAGAATAATTCTTATTACAAATGAAATATAAGATTACAGTTTTTTGCCCTCAGCAGGCGACAACGCGTCACATTACGGCATAGGGCCCCAATATTTAATATTTAATTTTGGATCAGAAATGTTATAGTCGAAAAAGAGAAAAATGGCTAAGTGGACAGACAGGCAAATAATTTCACCGCCAACACCACCACCGCCACCATCACCACTACCACGCCAAAAACACTAGTCAAGTTACCTCAACTTCTATTTCTACTTCAACTTCAACACCATCACTACAGTACTACGATCACATCACCACCACCACCACTGCCTCATTATCGCTACCGCCGCTATTCTCTCCCACTACCTGCTGCTAAGTACTACTAGTACATCACCACCACCACCACTGCCTCATTATCGCTACCGCCACTATTCTCTCCCACTACCTCCTGCTAAGACAGGCATCATAGTATTCCCACTAAATGAGGAAGGCATCAAAAAATATAAATAGACTGATTTGATGACCCGGTCAAAAAATCAAAAAGTCAAAAGTCAAAATCAAAACAGCACAGCAGCAACGAAAAACGTAAAGAAAAGAAAAATGAAAAGAAAAGCAAACAGACAGACAAACAAAAAAACTAAGTCAGACATTCAAACATTACATTATAATGAAACTTATGCTTATTTTGGTGGGGTTTTACCTATTTGTGTGTTTATTTATTTATGTTCGTCTACAGCGTGATAGTGCCACGCTAAAATCACCGAGGGTGATCAAATCACCGGAGGTGATGAAATCACCGGTGGTTATGTAACCATACATTCACCAATCCTCGATAAGAGTGTTTCAATGTCGAACCTAAACAGTTCGAATAACGGTGAAGTGGAGACTGGAATGTCATGTGACAGACTCTCACCCAGCAGGTGCTCCCTGGCTCAGCAACAGGGACCTGGCTGTCAACCAAATACTGCTGGTGTCGGAGGAAGCAGAAGGAAAGGGACCAGAACCAACTGGATGAAAGAATTGACTAGAACTGTTAGGCAATTTTACCTGAAGAGTAACCCCAAGGAAAAAGGCTATAGGAAACGGATGCATAACATCTGGAACGAGATTGGTCTATTTAAATTAGATGAACAAAAATTGGCCGGGCAGGCTCGGGTAATAAGAACTAATGGGTGGATAAGCGAGCTGGAACTGGAGGAACTGAGCAGAGAGATTAGCTTGGAGATGGAGAGTGGAGTATGCCAGGCAAACGAGCCAGTTGGAAATGAAGGTGAAGAGGTTGAGAGAACGGAGGAACCATCCGAAGCAGACAATGATCTGAATGCTGAAATAAATAATACCTGGAACAAAGATACGGCCATTGAGGAGATGAATGCTGACGGGCTAGGACAAGATTTGGTTGATATCTTAAACTTAGTGGTAGATGAAATGAACAATGATAGTGGGGAAACCTATGAACCTAAGATTTGTAGACAGGAAAAAGTTAAAAGAAACAACAGCTAAGGTAAACAAAGTCATCCCATACCTTGAGACGAGGAGCCTTCACCAGTGCAACAATATCCTCAAAGCAACAGCAAATGCGGTGAGGAAATTACTTGGCATAAAAGCGAGAGGAAACAACAAACAAGAAAGATCAGAACCTTGGTGGAAGAAACGACTGAATGGTCAAATCAGGGAAATGAGAAATGACATTGGAAAGCTTGAGTCCCTGCTGAATGGGACACTAAAAAACATAGACACTAAAAGTAGACTGGAAATAAAGTACAAAACTAGGAGGAAAAGGTTAAATATTATCATAGAGGAACTGAAGCAACGCATTGTAGCAAAGAGTGCAAAAAATAGGCGATACAAGAGCAGAGTCAGTCAGTATAGACTGAACCGCATGTTTGACAACAACCAGAAGATGTTGTTTGGACAGCTTGAAGGGAAAGAAAGAGGCAACGACTTGATCCCTGAGGCGGAACAAACTAAGGCATTCTGGAGAGGAATATGGGAGCAGGATGTTAAACATAATGACCAGGCAGTGTGGATTGAGACAGTACAGAAGGAGATTAGTGAACAGGCACACCAACAAACTGATTTGAGTATCACAGTTGAAACTCTTAAGGGGCAGGCCAAAAAACTAACAAACTGGAAATCACCAGACCCAGACGGTGTGCAGGGGTATTGGAGTAAAAATGTAACATCCCTCCACCCGAAACTGACAACCATGTTCAATGACTGCTTGACGTCAGGTGAGGTACCAGAGTGGTTGACAAAAGGTACCACAGTTCTGGTAATGAAAGACCGAATCAAGAGTAATGATGTTACCAACTATAGACCTATCACATGTCTGTCCGTAATGTGGAAACTGTTGACAAGCATTATGTCTGAGGAAATCTACCATCACCTCCACGCAAACGACTTGTTACCGGACGAACAGAAAGGATGCCGAAAAAAGTCCCGTGGTACAAAGGACCAGTTACTTATTGATAAGATGGTAATGAGGAATTGCAAGAGGAGACACACTGGTCTTGCCATGGGATGGATAGACTACAAAAAGGCATTTGACATGGTGCCTCATTCTTGGATCACCAAAAGCCTAGTGATCTTCAAGGTGGCAGATAACATCAGACAGTTGTTGAGCAAAAGTATGAAGTCCTGGAAAACAGAGTTGATATCAGCTGGAGAATCCTTGGGAGGCGTGAAGATCAAGAGAGGTATCTTCCAGGGAGATAGTCTGTCCCCTCTGTTGTTTGTCCTTGCCCTGATACCCCTGACCATTATACTGTGAAAAGTGAGAGCAGGATACAAATTGGCAAAGGGAGAGCTTACTACCAATCACCTCCTCTTCATGGACGATCTTAAGCTCTTCGGGAAGGGTGAGAAGGAGTTGGATGTGCTTGTTGACACTGTCCGTATTTTCAGCAATGATATATGTATGCAATTTGGTATTAGTAAGTGTGGAGTCCTTGTGATGAAGAGGGGGTAAATTGAGCAGAAGCAACGGAATTTCAGGTACCAACAGGTGAGATGATAAAGGAAATTGACACTGAAGAAGGATACAATTATTTGGGTGTTCTGGAGGCTGATGACATCAAGAACAAAAAAATGAAGGAATTGATAAGATCTGAATACATTCGGAGAGTAAGGAGCGTATTAAAGTCACATATGAACAGTAAGAATGCCATAGCAGTAAATTCCCGAGCTGTGTCTATTATTAGGTACAGTGCGGGAATTCTGAGATGGAATGTTGCTGAACAAAAAGAAATGGATAGGAAGACTAGGAAGCTATTGACTATCTACAACATGTTCCACAAGAGGAGTGATGTCGATAGATTCTACTTAAGGAGATCTGAAGGTGGAAGAGGTCTTATCAGCATAGAGGACTGTGTTCAGATTGAGAAAAACAACCTACACAAATACGTGACCGATAGTAAGAAGCTAATGCTCAGAATTGTACTGAAGGAGAGGACAATAGACAAGGGGATGTCCAGGAAGGAAATAACAACAAGGAGAAAGAGCAACATTCATGAAAAATCCCTTCATAGTACCTTCTTTGAGAAAACGGAATTCAGAGATCCACAGATATGGAACTGGTTGAGAAGAGGAGACCTTAAAAAGGCTACAGAAGGAATGTTAATGGCTGCGCAGGAGCAGGCCCTCAAAACGAAGTGGCTGAAACACCATATTTACAAGGAGGAGGCTAGCCCACTGTGCAGGATCTGTGGAGAGAGAGAGGAGACTGTGGCTCACATTGTATCCGAGTGTAAACACCTAGCCCAGACTCACTATAAGGGTTGGAGACATGATGTGATGGGCAGGGTGATCCTATGGAACCTATGCAAAGTAAACAATTCACCACATTCTGAGAAGTGGTATGAGCATAAGCAAGAGTCGGTGATAGAAAACGACCAGGTGAAGGTGCTGTGGGATTTTAGGATACAGACGGACAAGAAACTGGAACACAATAGACCTGACCTGGTGGTTGTGGACAAAGAAAAATGATCGTGCCTGATTTTGGATGTGGCCTCCCCATTCGACACGAGAGTGCAAGAGAAGGAGAGGGAGAAAATTAACCGATACCAGGACTTAAAGTGGGAGGTAAAAAGGATTTGGAACTGCCATGAAGTCAAAGTGATCCCGATTGTCATAGGCGCACTAGGGACTATCTCAAAACGTTTCCAGGGATGATTAAAGAAAATTGGCCTCTTCACGCTTTTTGGAGCGCTTCAAAAGGCATGCTTGCTGGGAACAGCAAGAACCCTCCGATACGTCCTGAATATCTGAGGCTACAGGTAGTGGTTTGATATTCATTTCAACAAACTTTCCAGTTAACTAACATCAATGACTGAGACTCAAAGAGTAATATTAATAATAATAATAATAATAATAATAATAATAATAATAATAATAATAATAATAATAATAATAATAATAATAATAATAATAATAATAATAATGCAGCCAGTAAATGCTAAATTTTCAATTAAGTCGACAATTTCATTCAAATTCCTTCAGGTTTCTTATTAGATTATAAAATTTTAAAGAGATAATGTTTTTTGCGTCTTTAGCAAAACAACAACAACAATATCAACAAGACTAACAACAACAACAACAACAACAACAACAACCATAAGACTAACAACAACAACATTAACAATAGCAAAAATAATATCAACAACACTAACAACTACACAACACAACAACCATAAGACTAACAACAACAAAAATAAACATAACAAACAAAAACAAATGAATGACACATAGCAAAAGTAAGAATTAATAGCAACAAGACAACAACAATATCAACAACTATAAGACAACAGCAACAACAATAACAAAACCCAATAAAATCAACAACAATAGTGTTTTACTTTAAATGAATATAAATAGACAAGTGGAGATGAAAAAAATAAATGAAGATTGGATGGAAAGAGTAAAAGTGAAATAAAATGAGAGAGAGAGTCAGAGAGGGAGAGAAAGAATGAGAGAAACTCAGAGAGTGGGGAGAGAGAATGGGGGGGTAGAGAAAGATAGAAAGAGATAGAGAAAGAGGAACACAGGGAGTGGGGAGAGAGAAAGAGGGAAAGAGATAGCAGAAGAGAGAGAAGGGGAGGGAAAGAGTTAGAGATAGATAGAAAGATAGAGAGAGAGTGGTGGTAGAAAGAGGGAAAGAGATAGGGGAGAGAGAGAGTTAGAGAGAGATAGAAAGAGATAGAGAGAGAGAAACACAGAGAGTGTGGGAGAGAGAAAGAGGGAAAGAGATAGCGGAAGAGAGAAAAGGGAGGGGTAGTTAGAGATAGATAGAAAGATAGAGAGAGAGGAACACAGAGAGTGGGGGGGAGAGAAAGAGGGAAAGATATAGCGGAAGAGAGAGAAGGGGAGGGAAAGAGTTAGAGATAGATAGAAAGAGACATAGAGAGAAAAGTACAGGGAGTGGGGGAGAGAGAAATAGTGAAAAAGATAGCAGAAGAGAGAGAAGGGGAGGGAGGGAGTTAGAGATACGTAGAAAGATAGAAAGAGAGAAACACAGAGAGTGGTGGAGAGAGAAAGAGGGAAAGAGATAGCCCTAGCGGAAGAGAGAGGAGGAGAGTGAGGAGCAGAGAAAGAGAAGAAATGCATAGATATTGTAAAAGAGGGTGTGAAAGAGTGAAACAGATAGAAGAAGAGTGAGTGAGAGAGATAGGGAAAGAGGGGGGGGGGGGTAAGAAAATAACAAAAAAATCAAAAGCAGAAAAGAAAGAAGACAAAACACGAAGAGAAGACTAAAAAAACAAAGAAAAAACAAAGAAAAAAGAATTTAAAAACAAAGAAAAAGAAGAAAGCAGACAAATAATTGTTTAGGCAACAGTTTATATAGATTTTTATCGTAATAAGTTTTCAGTTGAACAATTAAAGCATTGAAGAAGAAGAAAGCAGTATTAGGAAACGTGTAGAATATGTCTTTCTCTCTCTCGCTCTCTCTCTCTATATATATATATCCTGTGTTGCTAATATGCATGAGTAATAACTTTGCCGGTTGTTTTACAGCAACTAATATAATAAGATTGCTTCAGCACAATAACCCCGATCTGCTTGTGCATAGCTTGTTTTTATGCCGTGACTGTCTATTTACTTGTTTTACTCAGCCCTACCATATAATAACCATATTTTACTTGTGTAAGGCTTGTGCTTTTGTGATACCTTCCTATATGTTTGTGAGCACCCACTGGCTACCTAGTTCGGGTACCTACCAGTACACCTTGTGTATATGTATCATGGTGGTGATTCGGATTACTGTGGTCTTTCGGGATGTACCAAAAAGACCTCTTAACGCTTATATATGTTACCGAGATCCTACTCACTCGTGTTACTAGGGACCAGCGCTTGTACTCTTTTGGCTTCTCTATGTATTTATAACTTATAACTTTTTTCTTCTTTCTGCATTTATTTCTTTTTTAAAGAATTTCTCTTAGGAAAAATTTTTTTTTTATTTTTTATTTTTATTTTTTAATGAAAATTTTTTTTTTTTATTTATTTACTTTTTTAATTTCTTAATTTTTTTATTTTTTTATTTTTTAATTTTTTAAATCTTTTTAATTCTTTTTAATTTTATATATTACATATAATATTATATAATTTTTATATATTATTATATTATTTTATTATCTTATTTAATAAGGGCGGTGGATTGGCAGTATCGGTAGAGGGTCGGACGCCATGCTTTGCAGCACAGTTACGTCCCTTTACGTACTGAGTTCAAAACCCGCCGAGGTTAACTTTGCCTTTCATCCTTAAGGGGTCGATAAAATAAAGTACCAGTAATACACTGGGATAATTGCTGGCCTTGTGCCAAAAGTAGAAACAATTATTTTATTATTTTTCATTATATTTTATTAATTTTTTTAATTATTTTACTTTATTTTATTTTATTTTATTTTATTTTATTATCTATAATATTTTTATATTTTTTATTTTTTATTACTTTATTATAATTTATATTATGTTTTAACCTTTGTCTGTATTTTTTATGTATTTTTATGCTTTTGCATTTTTTGCTTTTACATTCTTTGTTTTTGTGTGCCATCTATTATATCTTCATCTTGTTGAATCCGCTTATACCCTGGCATTTAGCAGAGATGCTTAACAACCCCACCATGCACCTGTTTGTTCGCCATCTCCAATCTCCCTTTCTTTATTCTGATTGTTCGTGTGACTAGGTTTTTGTGGAGCTTATACTCAACACTGTATTTATTAGGCTCTGAGGATTCCTGCCAAAAGGTGAGGATGAAACGTTGTAAGTAAATAAAGACTGTTTGAGTATGTAAGCGTTCTTTGGTTTCTTTTCTCTGTCTGTCTGTCTATCTCTCTCTATCTATCTATCTATCTATCTCTGTCTATCTCTCTCTCTCTCTCTCTCTCTCTCTCTCTCTCTCTCTCTCTCTCTCTCTCTCTCTCTCTCTCTCTCTCTTACCTTCTCCCTCTCCCATTCTCCCTCTCTATCTCTGTCTATCTATCTCTCTCGTTCTCGTTCTTTCTGTCTCTCTCACTCTCACCCTCTCTCTCTCTCTCTCCCACTCTCGCTCTCTCTCTCTCTCTCTCCCACTCTCGCTCTCTATCTCTTTCTCTCCTCTCTCTCCCAAACTCTTTCTCTCTCTCTCTTACACACACACACACTCACACACAAACTCACACACACACTCCATCTCTCTCCTCCTACACATATATATATTCACATATGATGGCTGTATCATCTCGATTTCGAGAATTGCTATCAATTGATCCATTTCTCATACTTGGGTAGCACCAACATGACTTTTTTGTCTAGCAAAAGGCTTACATTACATTCTGCATATGCTGCAGCAAAAGAAGAAGAAAAGCATTTGTCTGTTATGGTCAACCAAACTCTAGCAACACATGTGAAAGATGTTTAGATCAAGTAGTATCAGTGCTTGAAACTTTTCTTAAGTGAAGCAAGGCCTTGCACTGGGCCAAACCTCCTCTCTGAACAGCAGTGATAGGTATATAAAAAGAACAGGCCAACATCATTGGCTGCCCCCATGTCGCAAGTTGTACGTACATCAGAGGTTTCTTTCTCCTAGAATGATGATTTAACAGTGACAATGGCTCCGTCTCCTAGAAGGCAAACGGAGCGCTCGGGCACCAAACCGAGTATTTTCCAGTTCCCGTACATAATTTACATACATACATATATATATAGACCCACACGCACACACAACATATATATATATATATATATATATATATATATATATAGATAGATAGATAGATAGATAGATAGATAGATAGATAGATAGATAGATAGATAGATAGATAGATAGATAGATAGATATGTTTCTTTTATTTGCCACTAGGGCATCAAAAGTGGGACAAGTACAAAGGGGGGAGTTTACACAAAAAGGCGTCCTCAATAAGGAGGAGGCAATAACAAAATATAAAAATAAAATAAGATATAACAAAAAATAAAATTTATAACAAAATCCTCAATAGAGAGGAGGCGCCTTGGGGGGTCGCACACACCCCCGAAAAAAGTGTGCAACCCTTTTCCTCAGGAGCACAGAGAGGGGGTGCTCCCTCGTTCCTTCCTCTTCTCCACCTACAGGCTTATGTAAAGAGAAAGCCCATTCACACGGGCCATTCTCGCCACTTTCACCCACCTTTCATAAAAACGACTGGGGTGCAGCACCTCTCTCTCCATCCTGATCCTTCTTCCGAAATGATATCGGAAGAAACGGACCAGTTGTTGGCCAGAGAGAAAGGTGCCTGACCTCAGTCCTTTCAGACGCGTCCACCATACAACCTCTTTGGCCATGGCTATTACGCACAGAAACACCGCCTCTGCTTCATCTTTGAAGGGGGGAGGCGGCTTGATCATTACAATAGACTCGGTGGTCAACCGGATCGGTCCCACCCTTGACAGCAGTTGTTCGACATAGCCCCACAGATCGGCTACGCCCGAGCAGTGTACCAATGCGTGTGCAACGGTTTCCTCGTCGCACACGCATCTGGGACAGATCTTTTTGGCGGGGTCCCTACCCGGGTGTCCGTGTCTGTAGAGCCTTTCTCGAACGGGTAAAGCCCCTCGGTAGCACTGCCAGGCCAGGGACTTCTGGAAGTTGTCCATAGGTCCCGGGCTGAATGTCCTACCGAACAGGCTGGCCAGTTCGTCCTCCTCCATGTCTAGGGCTTCTCCGAGGGCGTCGTCGCACCTGCTGCGTACCAGCCCTCTATAGAATGTTGCGGTGGAGTCTCCACTGATAACCGGATCCGCCTTCCAGAGGGCGGTGAGCGCCTGGGCACACTCAGTGTGCCAGGCGCCCAATTTTCTCGGTCTTTGCTTGACCCAGGATTGCAGCTCGGTGAGTGAGACGAGTCTGGGAAAGGTTCGTCTCACAAACGAGGCCCACACCGGTTGTCCGGTGAGGAATACGTAGAGGTGCCGTAGCCTTAATGCGTGTTTACGCATCATTAGCCACGGCATCCCCAGCCCTCCTTTCGAAGGGTGTTGACAGCAGATATATCTCCTCACCATAGGAGCCCGCCTCTTCCAAAGGAATTGGAAGAGCGCGCGCTCCATCTTGGTGCGGGTTTCCCTTGGGCAGGGCACTGCGGTCAGGCGGTAGTAGATGACGGACGCTATGTAGGTGTTCGCCACCTCCGCCCGACCTTTCAGGGATAGTTTGCAACTGGCCCACTTCTGGGTCAGTGCAAACACCCTGTTCGTAACCTCCGCCCAGTTTTTCTCCACCTGGAGGTCCGGTCCGAACCAGACCCCGAGCAACTTCACCGGGCCCTCCGTCCAGCGTCCGACGACGCCATCGGAGGGCATCGGTCTGCCCCTCCAGGTGCCGAGTTGCAAACCGATCGACTTGTCCCGGTTCAGCTTAGCCCCTGTGAACTTTTCGTACTCCTCCAGTAAGGTGCCGACCGCCTCGATTTCGGAGGCCGTCGACACCATTACTGTCACGTCATCGGCGTAGGCCGACACCGCTTTCCGCAATCCCGGTTCCAAAGGGATGCCCTGCAACAACTCCAACTTCCGCAGTAGTGGCTCGAGAGTCAACACATACAGAAGGGAGGAGAGAGGGCACCCTTGTCGGATGGACCGCGCGATTTTGAACGGCTCCGAGAGGTAGCCGTTCACCTTGACCCTAGAGCAGATGCGGCTGCTGTGCATAGCAGTGATCCAGCCCCTGAAAACGGGTCCGAAGCCTGCCGCCGCTAGCACCGCATCCAGGTAACCATGGTCGACCCTATCGAACGCCTTAGATTGATCCAAGTTGATCAGAGCCCCACCAAAGCCGGGTTCGTTCCCAACCCTCTCTATGATGTATCGCATGAGGTGGAGGTTGTCATGGATGGACCTGGACGGGATAGCGCATGTCTGCGCATCTCCCACCAGGTTTCCCACGACAAGCGCCAACCTCTTTGCTAGCACCTTGGCCAAAATCTGTAACTCTGTATTTAGCAGAGTTATGGGCCTGAAGTTACTTATTTCGTCCCCCTTGTTCTCGTCCTTCCTCACTAGCGTGACTACGCCCTTGGTCACAGTACAGGGAATTCTCCCGTTCTGTTGCCAGTTGCAGTAGACCGCCTCGAGGAGATCGGGGAACAAGTCCGGCATAGCTAGATATAATTCGTAAGGAAGACCATCGAGACCCGGGGATTTGCGTTTGCCGCATTGGCTCAGCACGTCCTCTATCTCAGCGGCCGAAATCGGCTCCTCGCAGGACTTCGCCTCCCTGTTCGAGAGGCGCGGCAGGCCGTCGAGGTATGGACCGAAGTCCACGTTCCCAACCGGCTCCCCGCCCCTCCCGAACAGTCGGGCAAAGTGCCTTTGAAAGGCCTCACACATCTGCTTAGGCTCAAGAATCGCCCGTCCATCCAGGTCTCGCAAAGACCGGATGGTGGATTTAGTTCCACTGTTGGCCTCTGTCACGCGGGCCCAGCTAACAGCTTTGGTCCCCTCGTTCCCTAGAGCACGTATTTTACTTCGGACAACGCAGCCTTCGTGCTTCGCGTCGAAAAACTGGCTCAAAGCCGTTCTCGACGCTAGCACTCTGGCCACGTCGCCGCTTCTAATTGCCTCTTCTACTCTATCTATTAGCTCCCTTTCCTTCCTATTCCTATCCGCAGCTAGAACCTTACTAAATTCTATCGAGACTACTCTAATCTCTCTCTTTAGAGATACCCACCACCTGCTGTTGACGATCGCTCCAGTCAACCGTTCTTTAACTAACGTACTAATCCGATTCCTGTAGGCTCTACTTGCCGGCAAGGACAAGTTGAGCTTCCAGTAACCGGGGCCCTGTCTATGCGTTCTATCAAGGTTGACCATGCAGGTCACCAACTTGTGGTCTGAATAGCCAACCATGAGCATTTCTGGACAACTTAAAAAGTCCCTGTCCTTATTTCTAACTAAAAATCTATCTAGGTACGACCTAGATGATCCGCTGCGATTTGACCAAGACCAGGTTGGCACCGTCGGAAAATCTAGTCGAAATCTATCGGCCAGGTCAAATCGGCCGAGTAACCCCTTGAGGCTGTTGCACCCCTCTCTATCGGGACATGCCCCTGCATAGTCCCAACGTGCATCCAGGATACCATTCCAATACCCCACTAAAAGCATGGAACGGGACGTCCCTAGAAAAGACTCCAGACGCTGGAAAAAGTCGGGCCGCTCTGTCCCAAAAGGGGCATATGCGGCTATTAGCCTAAAGGCTCTACCTTCACCGCTGCCAAGGTCCAGCACCACCAGTCGACCCCCTGGGTCCAAGTGAACTATCTGTGTTGCAAGGCCCATATGTTTTTGCAGCAGAACGACAACCCCACCCCCACCTCCGGGCTGACAGAGAGATGCGTGCATCTCAAAGTCGTCAAAGGTGGGGGCTAGCTGTCGCATGCTGCTGATCCGGGCCTTGCAGATAACCATCACATTTATAGATTGTGACATGAGGTCATTTAGAAGCATTGCTTGCTTCCAAGACGAGCCCAGGCCACGCGCATTTAGACACCCTACTCTTAGCACAGCCATGTTGGTGGTAAAGAGAAAAGGCACTTACCTCTCTGCGTCCCGGGAAACGGGCCGCTCAATTTCCATGCTGGTTGGGGATGGGTTGTTGGGTGGGGTGGTGGTTTGTGGAAGTGAAGGGGCATCAGTGTGTTGTGGGGTTGGGGTGTTTGTGGTTGAGTGGGTGTCTGGGTGGGGTGGGGGGTGAAATTTTTTAGGAGGACGCGGTTGATTGGTTTGGCGCAGGGGGGAGCCCACGTCCTCCGTGAAATTTATTTGCAGTGTTTTGTACAAGTGCATTGGGACTTTTATCATTTTTAAATGAGGTAGTCCCACAGCAGTTATAAAGTTTGGCCCTTCAGTTTGGACCGAAGGGTTCGCTGAAATTGTTTTCCGTAATTCTTTGTTGTCTGTGTTCATGTATGTGTATTGTAAGGTCTTTTTTTGTGTAGCAGTTAGTGTTGTGTGACAGGGAGGGGTGGTTTGTGTGTAGTTTGTGTTCTCTTGGGGGGGGGGTTAAAGTTAACATGTGTGTCTGTGGTGCGTCTCCTCTTCTTTCTTTTTACTTGTTGGAAGGGATCTTTTTCGTCTTGCGACGAAAGGGGTTCGTCTTCCTTGTTGGGTGGGAGGGGTATGTTTTCTGGTAGTGTTTGCGGTGTGTGTGTTTTTGTATTTGTTTTGGGTAGGGGGGGATTGGGTGGGACAGTATTCTGTGTTATTTTTTCACGTGTTTGTTGTTGTTGTTGTTGTGGTGGTGGTGGTGGTGGCGTTGTTGGTTTTTGTTGTTGTTGTTGTTGTGGTTGTTTTTGTTGTTGTAGTTGGGGTGGTGTTGGTAGCAGTGTTTTTTCTGTGTGAGCTGGGGACAGGCAGCCCTCAGGTGACCTCTATTGCCACAGAGGTAACAGGAGGGACGCCTACCCCCCACAATAATGTTGAGGTGGGTACGGTCATCCAGCATGACGCGCTCAGGGATTTGGGCGTTGCGTTCTGGCCTTATTTGGGTCAGAACTTCGATGTTCGTTCCACTGAACGCGTCGCCGGATGCCTTCCCTATTGAAATGAGGTTGTCCTCGTCTAAATTGAGGAAACCGGTTAGTAACCACCAGTAGTTTATGTTTGGGGTGATGGTGGTTATCCATATCCTCTGGGGTTTTTTACCCATGTAGGTGGGGAAGAAGGTGTAGTGTGTGGACCGAATTGGCGACACAGAGTATTTTTTCGCCGCCAATTCGTCTTTCATCAATATGGATAAACTCCCATAGAGTTTATCCTTTTGTATAAAAGTGATATCTCTCATCGCGTCTTTCAAGACTAACTGAATTTCCGCTTGAGATGGTTGCGCTGGTTTTTTTGTTTTATTTAAAATTGTTCGGAATACGACAGTTCGTAATTCCGTCTGTCTTTTTAGTTCTGGAGGTGAATGTATAGAAAACGAACCGTTTTCGCCAAAAGATACATATTTCTTGGCTTTTTCCAGCATTTCTTTTGCTTTTGAAATATCTTCCAGCACATAAGCGACTGATAATTTAGCCGTTTGTGCAAAAGATATTTTGTTTTCGCTTTGGATTTTAGTATTGTTTTGTTTCTCGTCGTTTGAGTTGTTTTCATCTTTGTTGTTGTTGTTGTCTTTCTCGTTTGGTGTGTGGGTACTTGTGACGTTTGTGTTGTTGTTGTTTTTGTTGTCTTTATTGTTGCTGTTGTTGTTGTTGTTGTTTTCAAATTCTTGTGTAGTTGTGGCTACATCTAGTGGTCGGTCAACAGGTGAAGACAATTCTTCCTCTCTCTGACCTCTGCCTTTGGCATCTGCTGCTGTGACAGTGGCAGGGGGAAGCTGTGAGTATGACTTCCCCTTTCCTTCTTTGATTGATGGTGAAGATGCTTCAGCCATTTTTCTCAAAATAGGGTTTTTTGAAGTTTTTCGAAAGATAAAATGTTCACAATACTATTTCGCCCAAAGGCGCAGAATATTTTGAGAGACCGACCAGATCAAAATTTGACCTGGCAGTCCCTCTACAAAATGGTACAAAAATGAAAGTTTACAGTTTACAATTTTCGTATGAATTTAAACAAAAACTTACCGAGCGAGCTCAGCACATGTGTCCATCGTAAAGAGATAGATAGATAGATAGATAGATAGATAGATAGATAGATAGATAGATAGATAGATAGATAGATAGATAGATAGATAGATATTAGAGGTGCAAATTAATTGCGTCGGTAGGCGGTATGCCAAGATGAACACTCGATGCATATACATACATAGATACATTTATACACACATGTACAAGTGCGGTGGCTCGTCCGTCGGTTGCAACGATGAACATTCAGTGGTTCGATCAACTGATCTACCCACTCATTAAATTAACACATAAGTTGCTATGAAGTGCCAACAGACATGCTTATTTAACGTATATTTTTCATATACTATTTAATAAAAAAAATTGCTATGGTGTCAATGACTTCTCTTGACATGATAGATAACCTGCGCATTGTCAGTCATGGTGGATGCAATTTTGTTTTTGAGACGTTTATATCGCTGACTGCAGATTTGTTTTAGACTAAAATTGGAAATGAGATTCTTTGAGACAGGTAACTGGCTGGTCATTTATATCAATCAAAGAAAGTATCATGGACTCACGATGGAAAGATATTTGAAACTAGACAGACATAATACCGACATAAACAACACCAATCCAGATAAAACTTTCAATCATTGGCTGAGGACATTCCCAAGAGAGAATGGTGGAGCTATCAATAAACTTAATTTATTGATCAATTATGTGGAACCTAATGTCTACGAATTCATCAGTGAAGTTGATAGTTATGAACAAGCTGTACAAACTCTAAAGAATGTGTAGATTAAGCCAAACAGCATCATGCTGGCACGCCACCTTTTGGCTACAGAAGGCAGAAACCAGCAGAAACTCTTGACCAGTTCTTAAACGAACTCAAGACACTGGTCATGGAATGTGACTTTGTTTCTGTGAGTGCTGAACAATACTGATCTGAAATGATTTGTGACGCATTCATAAATGGGCTCAATTCAAATAAGATAAACAGAGACAGTTAGAAAACAACATGTTAGACCTCAGTGCTGCATACAATCAAGCACATTCGCTAGATGTGGCCCAATAAAATTCTAGTGTCTTTTCGAAGCATCCATCATAGCCAAGCCTGTTGAATCCCCAAAGCAGGAAGGAATATTCTTTTGCAACTCAGAAGGCAGCAAAATCCCATATATATATATATATATATATATATATATATATATATATATATATATATATATATTATTATTATTATTATGTAATAAACAACATAAGGCAATTATTCCATTTACCAGTGGTTTCTTAAAAGCAAAAGGTTTTGCTTTCAATCCTCAGAATGAAAAATCCTGGTTTGTTTATTGAATTTGGATTCTAAAAACAAAAATGCAATCTATATGAAAGTGAGGCTGGAAAAGGGAGAAGGAAAGGAAAAATAAAATAAAACTACACATGCAAACACACACACAAAAAAACACAAAAGCATACTTACACACACATACATATATACATATATATAAATGTACGCATACATATATACATATACACATATATATATATATAAAACGTACACCTATACACACATACACATATATACACACATATACACATACATACATTCATACATACACACACACACACACACACACATATATATACACACACACACACACACACATACACACACACATATATATATATGTACATATATATATATATATATATATATATATATATATATATATATATATATATATACACATATACACACATACACACACACACGCATGTGTGTGTACAAGCATACACATACACAAACATAGCCATACACACACACATATATATACACATACATACATTCACACAAACATACAACGTACATACATACACATACATGAATGCACTCCTCTACATATTCACACACGCAAATAAATATAAGAAAAAAATATATAAATATATATTAAAAAATTTTTGATACCGATACATGCCCCAGCTAACAGGACAGACACGCGTGGTAAGTAATACACACAAAAGCACATATACATACGTACGAAATAGTAAACACATACACACACTCTCACTCATAAATATACATATACAAATACATAAACACGTACATACACAAACACGCACACGTATATAATATAAACACACACATGTATATGTAATTATATACACACACACACACACACATATATATATATATATATATATATATATATATATATATATATATATATATATATATATATATATATATACATACAAAAATATAAAAATATAAACGCACACACACACACACACATATATATACGTAAACACACATACATACATAGCTAAACAATTATACACATGCAAATACGTATATATCAAAAGCACGCACAACCAAATACAAACACACACACACACACACACACACACCCACACATACATAAAAATAAATAAATACACACGCACACATATACATACATACATATATATATACACACACATATATATATATATATATATATATATATATATATATATATATATATATATATATATATATACACATACACGTACACATACACACATGCATACACATACACACACACATATACATGTGTGTATGTGTAAAGCTCAGTATTAGATAAGACAAATGAACCTTACATAAACGTATATATAGTAGTAAAGTAATAAAGCAACACAAGGCAATTAATCCATTCACCAGAGGTTTCTTAAAAGCAAAAAAAGTTTCCTTCAATCTTCAGAATGAAAAAAAGCCTGGTTTATCCACATATACATACATATACACACACAAATATACAATTATATACACACATACACACATGCACACACACACATATATATATATATATATATATATATATATATATATACACACAAATATATACATACATATATACATATATATATATATACATATATATATACACACAAAAATACATACACATACACATAGGTATGTGAAGGGCAAGACAAAAAGAATATATGGGGGGGGGGCATAAGAGAAGGTAAAATATAAGGGGAGGTAATGGAGAAAAAAATGTTGTAAATATACAAGAGTACAGAAGGTAGAGTCAGCAAAATAAAAACCGTAGCAAAAGTAAAGAGCAGAGAAGGAGTTCAAGGCGGTTGATTTCTCATAGGAGTGTCAATCCAGTTACAGATCAGATGCGATTTCAGATGAGGACAGCATCTGAAGATCTCAGTCTTTGAGTTAAGGCAAGCGGAAGTGGCTCTCAAGTTTAGCAAAATCCTATACTTTTCTGTGGTGCACAAAGAACAATTCTTTGTGCCCCTTTGGTACTCCCTCGAATGGTCTAATATAGACCAATCAATAGAGTACGGGATATTACTATCCTTGAGATCCCATACCTTACTTGCGAGGGCCGTTGATGTTCGTTTATCAGAGTGCTTAAAAGAAGCGACATGTGAGTAAAATCTGGTTTTAAACCTGTCCTGGGTCATACCGACATATCGCTCACTCCTGGCTGGCTGGTTGTTGATAACTGGCGTTATCTTAGCCTCATAAACGACAGATTTTGTGTTACATTTACCCTGCAATGGGCATTCATCCGGCTTCCTGCAACTGCATCCTGGATTTATCCTCGTACGGTTTGAACTGGTGATTTTGGACTTCATGGATGGGCAACAAGAGTAGCTGATCTTAACTACATTCCTATTAAAAATCTTATAATATCTATGAATAGGAGGAAAATGTTTGTCTAATAGTTCAAGGAATTTCCCTCCTACATTAGTTTTGACAGTTAGAGAGAAGGGGGGTGTGAACCAAATAATCTTCCTTTTCCTGTTATTATGGTTAGTTTTAGGGGGGAGTAGGATATATATATTATGCATGAATATAATGCAGCATGTTTATTGGATACAGCAATGTAGTAATAAATACAATTAGATATAAGAACAAAGTTATTGAATTGTTACTTTCAAAATATTTAATGATCGGGATATTTCGAATATAAAAATCCTATTCACCAAGAAAGGTAACGAATGTTCGTGTAGGTTATCATCAAAGCCTTGTGTGAGTTAAATTCAAAGGTCTCCTTCCGCACGTTGCCAAGTAAGTACAATTTTTTTTTTATAAATGTTCCCTATTGGTTTATTATTTAGGCAATATAACAGAAATAATTTTGGGAAAGGGCAAAGTTGATTAAATCAATACCAGTACTTGACTGGTTCTTCATTTTATCGACCCCCAAAACGATGAAAGGAAAATTTGATCTCGGTGCGAATTAAACTTAGAATGTTAAAAGCCAGAATAAATATTTGTTTCTACTTTAGGCACAAGGCCAGCAATTACCCAGTTCATTACTGGTACTTTATAAATATTACAGTGGCATTTTATCCGAAGATAGCAAATAAATTTCTAATATTAAAGTCTATGGAATGTCGTCCTGTCATGCTCTACCTCAAGACTACAGACAGATAAGCTATAGCTAAGCATGATATTCTATAATGTTCACTTTGTTGCCTATCTAATCTAATTTCGAATTCCATTATGGTCGATGAGGTAAGTACCTATCATGATTTGACTCGCACACATAAACACACTCACACACACATATGTCTTCACCCCTACCTTCGAAGAGACAACTCATGTTGATACACATACACGGATTCACATATTATTTAACTAAAACTCCTTTCCTCTACATTACTTATTTAAATCCTGTATTATGTGCAAAAACTTATAACTTGAGGGGAATTCCTTAAGTATTTCAAAAACATCAAACCTGATTTTAGCGGATCTGTTTTAAAGAAACCTTAAATTTTACTACCACCTTTCAATCTGTAAATATATTGCTGTTCTTCATTTCTACGAGCTGCTTTTATTGTTTCTCATTTATTTTTTAATGTAAAATCATATAAAATATCTTGGAGTACTTTCCTTTTAGCTTCCAAAACAAGATGTAAATATAGGTAATGTTAGTGAAAGAAATCGATGCAAATGGCGTCCCTAAAATTTCAAACATCGGATTTTGTTTCCGGTAACTCTTAGGTTATGGATGTAAATCTCTACTAACATTCGTAAGTATCTAATAGGAAAGTTTGTTACTACAAATAGAAACTTGTACTTGAAAAATAACTGTATGTGCTGAGGGGTGAATTGAAGATTTAATGAATTATACACTACTGCATCATGTTAAGGATAAGAAGACATGATATAAAATTTGGCTGAAATGTTATATATTCATTTTTCTCTCTTATTGCAGTTCCATTGTGGGGTTTTCGTTGTTATCATTGCTGCTAGTCGCAATGTTTTCTTTTCTTTTCGAACTTCTACACGGATTTCAGACAGTTATAAATGGATCTAAACATCTGAATACTTATTTATACACATATGCATGTACATGTATACGAATACACAAACATACATGCACACATACATACACACATATATGTATGTATGCATGTATATATATATAGGGCCCATGGCCGAGTTCTCTCCAGCGGTCTCTGTCCCTCATCATCGCTGCCATGTCCTGCGTCTCTAAGAGACCTGTGTCATTAGGGCATCAACATATGTCAACCTCGGTCTCCCTCTTCTAGTGTGCCCGTGCAGGGGCTCCCACAGGAGCACTGAGTGCAGTGTCAACTCTGAATGTCGGTATGTCGGTGAGCATGTCCAGCTAGCCTCAGTCTCCTCTGTGTAACTTTCGAGCTGACATTTGGGAGGCTCGCGTATATATATACACGGGAGTGTATGATTGTGTATAGAAGATTATATTAATAAAAGGAATTCCAACTTTGTCTGATTTACTCGTTTTATTTACAATCCTTTAAAATGTATAATGGTATTAGAATGAAATAGTATGATAGAATATTAAATGTTAAGTGTTAATTTAATAAGTACTTTCATGCTTTCGCAATCTTGAGGTTCATATTCTGTGGTGACAGTCAAGTTTGCAATTTTCAACAGTTGAAAATTGCAAACTTGAATAAATGTAAATAAAAATAAAAGTTTATATATAAAAAATATATGAATAAGTATATAAAAAAAAAATATAAAAATTGATAAATAAATAAATAAATAAATAAGTTATATCTAATGTGATATAAAATGGTATAAAATGTGAAAAATGAAGAATAAAAATAAATACGTAAAAGGAGTAAAAAGAGTAAAAATGTGCGAAGAATATTTAAACATATTAAAATTAGTAAGAATGGTTTTTGAGAATTGTTGAAATATATAGAGAGATAATAAGGTGAAAATATGATAATGTTAAATATATTTATGTGTGTATTGGTTATTTTAATAAATAAATAAATTAATTACTTTTAAGTTATATTATATGATAAAATAAAATGACAGAGATGAAATAAATTTAGGGAGAGAAATATAAAGATAAAGAGTGAAAAATAGAGATATATAAAATAAGAATGTAAATATAAGAGGTTTTGATGTTGTTCTTTGATAGATGATGACAATTATAATTATAATTATCATTATAATGATGATGATGTTGATAATGTGATATCATAATAGATCCAAGTGGTACAATCTGGGTCATGGAATAGATAAGATGGAATTAAGCTGGTCTAAAGTTCTCAAATTTAGTCGCCGATTTATGTCGACAAAAAATTGCTTTTTCAATTTTACTGTTAAGAAGAATTTTGTTGTAATTTAAAATTTGGAAAAGTTCCATATTACAGAGACCACAGTGGGACATACCAATTTGATATGCCTTTGCTTTTGATAGCTTTGTCCAGCTGATTTTATATTCCATGTTTGCAAAATAGATGCCTAGAGACAAATATAGTATACCTATGTACTATAAATGCAGGTAGCATAGCATGGCATTACATTGGTTCCACAGCTGGGGAGTTTAAGAAAAGGTGGTACATACATAGACACTCTATGACTAACAGGAATCTCTCAAAGACAATGACTCTCACCAATAAAATCTGGCAACTCAAAGATGCAAACATGTTAACAAATTAACGATGTTCACTCACAGAGAGGGACTAAACTCTGTGAGTGAACATCGTTAATTTTCTCCCTCATATCAAGAATTTGAAGACAATTCATTTTCACCTGACGAGATCAGTGATAATCGATCATAGCTACACGAATGATCTATCTCTTATTGAAACATGTGTCGTGATTAAAATGATTGGAAATTTATACCATGCCTTCGGATCTTTATTTTGATACAAATACTCCGTTTTACATCATCTAGCTGTTCCCATAAATGGAATTGGAGATATACAAAAGCGTAGAGAACTTAATATTGGTAACAAAAATTTATTGGACCGTTTGACACAACCAATAATACACCTTACTATATATATATATATATATATATATATATATATATATATATATATTTATATATTTATATCCAAAATTAAGATAGATTAAAAGAATTCAATCAGAATCGAAATTGTGGGTGTCATTCCTTAACGGAATGCGCCATATCGCCCGGAAAGGGAAGATTAATCATTAAAAGGTATATATTTTTGAAGTTCTAGTTAACTTTATTTACTTGTTACCTACTAGCCATGCGTGGTTACACGCTTGTAGAAATTATCTCCTGTGATTTTTCATGTTTATATTTATTTATATATATGTTGATCAATTCCTAGTTATTATATATATATATATATAATATAGATGAGATTCTACAGGACTAGAACTGTTTCATTCTTTAGAAATCATCATATATATATATATATATATATATATATATACGTGGAAAAGTAAGAAATCGGAGAATAGACCGTTAAAACATGTTTATTTAAAACAGCACCTACGTACGTTTCACCCAGTTGGGCTTCTCAAGGGCATAAATAATCAAAAGTGTTCCTTACATTGCTCGGAAAGAGTTTTGTGGGTTAAATCCACGTCAAGGTTCATTGCTCGCAAAAATAGCTTGTTTTGATTTTGCAGCAGGTCAAGGGAGGTAACTCTGGCCGGTGTTAGGGAAGTCTTTCCCGGACAAATTTATTATCCGCTACGAGATGAGGTTACAACCTTAACATTGTCGATACGCATGTAATCAACGCTTATTTTGAGAGTTTTTTTTGCCGCATCTGTTTGTCTGAGTCGTTTGAGGCTGGGTCTGGTATGCAAGGAGAGTTTCCTGGGTGTTATTTTGCAGCGCCTGCCCGCCGGGGTGTTAAGACTTGTTGCAGGGAGATCCGGTGCACGGTTTCACTCCTCATCCTTAACCCATCTGAAGAAGGATATTTTTAAGCGATGTGTCCAGCAGTAGCAAGCGGTGGGAGGGACCGTCCTGACGAAAGCCAGTCATGCCTGAAATGCATAGACGGTTGTCCGCCTTGCTTCTGCTGGACACCACCAGATGGCGTCAGCCCCGGTGTTTGCATAGCTACGGCTTCCTAAAACCGTATTTCTTAGAAATACGAAATTTCTATACATATTGTATAAAGCTATGCTTGAACGAAATCTTATTTCTCTCTTATATATATATATATATATATATATATATATATATATATATATATATATATATATATATATATATATATATATATATATATATATATATAATCAACCTTCTCAAATGCAAGTAGATGTTGTTACGGTATGTCGAATCTATTTATCTATAAAACTGTTTATATTGTATTTTGTCTGAGGAAGGCATAGCATATTGTTAATATGTTATCCCTGAAATATATATAATGAAATAAATATGGTTTTATAAATATAGTTTCCATTTATTTAATATTGTATATATATATATATATATAATTTAAAAAATGTTCGCTCTACATGGCTGAATACAATAAATGCAATCTGAGTTTTTCGAATATTGATAATAACATTCGATTCGTTTGCAATTATGCAAACAACCCTAATTTTCAAGGCCATGTGAGTAGATGAACCCTTCATTCTTGCTCTTGTGTTGGCATGTAAACAGAACTGCAGACACTAATGTATCTGTCCTTCATCAGTACAGCTGTTCACCTGCACCAACCTCTATAATCTGACATCCTGTATGTATGTACGTGTGTATGTATATTAAACAAAGAAAATAAGTTACAATACTTATTCTGTATGGTCTAAGTTAATTGTATCAAAACAAGTACGTATATTGAGTATAGGTTATTGAACTTCCAGTTAACTTGATAATGACGTTTCAGTCTGTTTTGATTAACGAATAACAATATATATCACTCTCTGTAACTAACCATCGAAATAACTGGCAGTTTGCATATATGTGTGTGTGATATGCATATATATATATATATATATATATATAGGAAAAGAGTCAGAACCACGACGGCTGAGCTCCGACCGTTTCGACAGCTATATATATATATATATATATATATATATATATATATATATATATATATATATATATATATGCATACATATATACGTATATAGATAGAGGGATGGATGGATGGATAGATAGATAGATAGATAGATAGATAGATAGATTTCTTTATTTACCATAAAGGCATAAAAAGAAGGGACAAATACAAAGGGGGAGTTTACATATAATCGAGTAAAAAGGGTGTAACATGAAAATAATCGAAAATAACCTCAAAAGGGAGGGGACGTGATGGGGGTTGCACACACCCCCGAAAAAGTGTGCAATCCTTTGCCCGGGGAGCACATGGAGAAGGTGCTCCCCTCTCCTTTACTTCTTTACCTACAGGATGGTATACAGAGAAGGCCCATTTACACGAGCCATTCTCGCCACTATCACCCACCTTTCATAAAACTGCCTGTGGCCAAGCACCTCTCTCTCCATTCTTATCCTTCTTCCGAAGTGATATCGGAAGAAGTAGACCAGACTATGGCCAGAGAGGAAGTTGCCTGACCTCAGACCTTTCAATCGTGTCCACCAAACAACCTCTTTCAACATGGCTATTACGCACAGAAAGACCGCCTTTGCTTCCTTTGTGAAGAGGGGAGGCGGTTTGATTGTCATCACGGACTCGGCGGTCAATTTAATCGGCGCCACCCGCGACAGCAGTCGTTCGGCGTAGCCCCACAGATCAGCCACGCCCGGACATTGCACCGATGCGTGCGCAACGGTTTCTTCGTGACGCACGCATCTAGGGAAAATCTTTTTTGAGGGATCCCTGCCCGGGCGCCCGTGTCTGTAGAGCCTCTCTCGAACGGGTAGAGCCCCCCGGTAGCACTGCCAGGCCAGTGGCTTCTGGAAGTTGTCCATTGGTCCTGGGCCAAAAGTCCTACCGAACAGGCTGGCCAGTTCGTCTTCTTCCATGTCCAGCGACTCTCCAAGGGTGTCATCGCCCCTGCTAGCCACCAGCCCTCTATAGAATGATGAGGTGGATTCTCCACCGATGGCCTGGCCCGCTTGCCAGAGAGCCCTGAGCGCCTGAGCACACTCAGTGTGCCAGTCTCTCAGTTTTCCGGATCTTTTCTTGACCCAGGACTGTAGCTCGGTGAGCGAGACGAGTCTCGGAAAGGCTCGTTTCACGAACGGAGCCCACACCGGTTGACCAGTGAGGAATACCTGTAGGTGCCGTAGCCTTAATGCGTGCCTACGCATCATCAACCACGGCATCCCCAGCCCTCCCTTCGAAGGTTGTTGGCAGCAGATGGATCTTCTCACCATAGGAGGGCGCTTCTTCCAAAGAAATTGGAAGAGCATGCGTTCCATGGTGGTGAGTGTTTCCTTAGGGCAAGGCACGACAGTCAGGCGGTAGTAAGTGACGGACGCTATGTAAATGTTCGCCACCTCCGCCCGGCCTTTTAGGGACAGCTTACACTTGGCCCATTTCTGGGTTAGTGCAAACACCTTGTTCGTAACCTCGTTCCAGTTCTTTTCCACCTGGAGGTCCGGTCCAAACCAGACCCCAAGCAACTTTACCGGGCCCTCCGTCCAGTGTCCGACGACACCGTCAGGAGGCATCGGTCTGCCTCTCCACGTTCCGAGTTGCAGCCCGATGGATTTTTCCCGGTTCTGTTTCGCTCCTGACAACCTTTCGTACTCCTCCAGTAAGGTACCGATCGCCTCGATCTCCGAGTCGGTCGATACCATTACTGTTACGCCATCGGCGTAGGCCGACCGCTTTGCTCAATCCTTGTTCCAGGGGGATACCCTGCAACAACTCCAACTTCCTCAGTAAAGGCTCGAGAGTCAATACGTACAGAAGGGAGGAGAGAGGGCACCCCTGTCGAATGGATCGTGTGATTTCGAACGGCTTCGAAAGGTAGCCGTTCACTTTGATCCTAGAACAGATGTGGTTCCTTATGTAGGGCAGTGATCCAGCCTCTGAAAACAGGACCGAACCCAGCCGCCGCTAGCACCGCATCCAGGTAACCATGGTCGACCCTATCGAAGGCCTTAGACTGATCTAAGTTGATCAGGGCCCCACCGAAGCCGGGTTTGTTGCCAACCCTCTCTATGATGTATCGCATGATGTGGAGGTTATCGTGAATGGACCTGGATGGGATAGCACATGTCTGCGCATCTCCCACCAGGCCACCCACGACAAGCGCCAACCTCTTTGCTAACACCTTGGCCAAAATCTTTAACTCTGTGTTTAGCAGGGTTATGGGCCGAAAATTATTTATACTATCCCCCTTGTTCTCGTCCTTCCTCACCAGCGTGACTACGCCCTTGGCTACAGAACAAGGAATTCTCCCGTTCTGCTGCCAATTGCAGTAGACCGCTTCGAGGAGTTCGGAGAAGAAGACCGGCATTGCTAAATAAAGTTCGTAAGGTATACCATCGAGACCTGGAGATTTGCGTCTGCTGCATTGGCTCAGCGCATCTCCGATCTCATCAGCCGAGATTGGTCCCTCGCAGGACTCTGCCTCTTCGCTCGAGAGACGCGGCAGGCCGTCGAGGTATGGACCGAAATCCACGCCCCCGCCCGGACCCTCGCCTCCCCCGAACAATCGGGCAAAGTGCCTTTGAAAGGCCTCGCACATCTGCTTAGGCTCCCGGATCACCCGTCCATCTTCGTCTTGCAACGACCGGATGATGGATCGATTTCCACTCTTAACTTCTGTCACGCGGGCCCATCCAACGGCTTTGGCGCCCTCATTACCTAGAGCACGTATTTTACTTCGAATGACGCAGCCTTCGTGCTTTGCATCGAAAAACTGGTTCAAGGCCGTCCTCGATGCCAGCACTCTGGCCACATCTTCGCTCTTGATTGCCTCTTCTAATTTACCTGTTGATTCTTTCTCGTTTCTATTCCTATCGGCAGCTAACATCTTGCTATAACTTATTGATTCTGTTCTAATCTCTCTTTTGAGAGATGCCCACAATCGGTTGTTGACGATTGCACCCGTCAACCTCTCCTTAACTAATCTGCTAATCCGGTTTCTGTAAGTCTCTTTTGCCGGTAAAGACAAATTAAGTTTCCAGTAACCGGGACCCTGTCTATGTGTTTTCTCGAGATTGACCACGCAGGTCACTAATTTGTGATCCGTGTAGCCAACCAGGCGCATTTCTGGACAGCTTAATATGTCCCTATCCTTACTTCTAACTAAGAATCTATCTAAGTACGATCTAGATTGACCACTGTGGTTTCTCCAAGTCCAGGTAGGCACAGTTGGAAAATCTAGTCGATATCTATCGACCAAGTTAAAACGGTCGAGTAACCCATTGAGGCTGTTACACCCACTCTATTAGGACATGCTCCTGCATAGTCCCAACGTGCATCCAGGATGTCATTCCAATCCCCCGCTAGAAGCAGGGAACGCGACGTTCCCAGAAAAGTCTCCAAACGCTGGAAGAAGTCGGGCCGTTCAGCTCCGAAAGGGGAGTAGACGGCGACCAGTCTCAAGGCCGCACTTTCACTACTGCCAACGTCTAGCACCAACAAACGACCCTCCGGGTCCGAGTGCACAACCTGTACGGCAAGACCCAGGTGTTTTTGCAGCAGTACGACAACCACACCCACACCTCCAGGTTGACAGAGAGATGCATGCACCTCAAAGTCATCGAAGGTGGGGGCCAGCTGCCGCACGACGCTGATTCGAGTCTCACAGATAACCATTACATTTATACTACATGACCTGAGGTCATTTAGAAGCTTTGCTTGCTTCCAAGTTGAGCCCAGGCCACGTGCTTTCAAACATCCTACTCTTAACACATCCATGTGGGCGGCAGAGCCAAAGGAGAGTGTAGAGACCTACCTTTCCGCTTCCCGGGGTTCGGGTTGCACGACTTCCATGGGGTCGGGGGTGTTGGGTGAAGGGGTGTCTTGTGGTGGTGTGGGGTCGTCAGTGTGTGGTGGGGTTGGGGTGTTTGGAGTTGTGTTGGGGAGGGGAAGGGGAGGGGGAAAGCTTTTTAGTAGGACGCGGTTTATGGGTTTGACAGAGGGTGGTCCTACGTCCTCCTTAAAATCCTTTTTTAGTTTTTGGTAGAGGTTCATTGGGATCTTTATTAATTTTAAATGTGGGTAGTTTTCTGACGAAACAAAGTTTACACCTTCGGTTTGTACCGAAGGATTATTGTATATGAGTTCATTTAATTTATTATTGTTTCTGTTGATGTAAGTATAGTGTAATGTCTTTTTTTCCGATGGTGTGAGTGTTTCGAAGAGGGGAGGGGCAGGTTTGGTTTTGTTTGTTGCTGGAGGGGTGTTTTCTGTTTTGTTGGATTGTGTTGAGATTTGGGTGGGGGTTGTTTGTCCTTGTGTGTTTTGCACATGTTTTCTTTTTTTCCTTTTAATCTGTCTGAAGGACTCCGTTTCTTCCTCCGAATTCGTTGGGTTATCTTCAGTGTTGGAGGGAAGAGGTATGTTTGCTGGTAATGTTTCCGTGTTGGTTTTCTTTGTGGGGGAGATGGATGTCACTATGTTAGACTGTGTTGTGTGTTGCGTCTGCGGTGGTTGTGTTGTTTTATTGAGTGAGAGGTTGGGTGGGCCTGTATTTTGTTTTGGGGTAATGTGTTGTGACTGTTTGTGTTGTGGTGGTGTTGTGGTTTTACTGAGGGACGGGTTGGGTGGGACTGAGTTTTGTTGTTTGTTTATCTGTTGTGGTGGTGGTGGTGGAGCTGGTGTTGGTAGCAGGGTTTTCTTTTTGTTGAGTTGGGGACAAGCGGCCTTCAGGTGCCCTCTTCCTGCACAGATATGGCAGGACGGCCTTCTCCCCTCCACGCTAATGTTTATATACCCGTGGTCCTCTAATAGGATTCTGTCGGGTATTTGGGCGATGCGTTCAGGCTTCATTTGCACTACCAGCTCTATACCTGTTCCACTGAACGCATTTCCTGTGGTTTTCCCAATGGAAATCACGTTGTCATTCACTGGATCGATGAAGCCAGCTATGAGCCAGCAGTAGTCCACATCTGGCATCATTGCATCCAGCCATATGCGTTGAGTTCTTTTCCCCATATAAGATGGATAAAAGGTGAAATTTTTCGAACGAATCGGTGACAAAGCACATTTTTTTTGCCGCCGATTCGTTCTTCATGATAATTGCTAGGCTTCCATACAGTCTGTCTTTTCTTATGAAAGTGGTTTCATTAAGTACTTCTGTGAGTACTGTTTTGATATTTGCTTGAGAAGGCTGTTCAGGTTTTTTTGTACTGTTGTTGATGGTCCGAAACTTGACCGTTCGGCTTTCAATGTCTTTCGTGAATTCTTGAGGCATTTTTACCGATAAAATACCATTCTCTCCTTCACTTTTTTTTTCGTTGTTGGAATCCATGTCCAGATTTGTGTTTTCGTCATTTTTTTTTTTCTCCGCAGATTCGTCTGTTTTTATTTTAATTTTTCCTTCCTTCTCTATGACGTTAGTTGGGAAGGAAGGGGGGACTAAAGCGTGCGAGCTTACAACTCTTACCGCTGTCCCCCCACCACTATTTTCGTTCGCTGCGTTTAACATTTCTGTTAGACGATTGAAATTTTTTTACACAAAATTTTTTAAAACAGGTTTTTCACCTCTAGGAGGGGTAAAGATGAGCTGACCCACCGCCTGACAGTTCAGACGGAGGGTCAAGCTACACAATTGTATCAAAATTAAGTTTGAACTCACAAGATTTCCTCAATAAATTTGAACAAAACTTCTGTGCGAAGTGAATGACATCCACACTGTAGAACAGACGACAGCTAGATTTGATAGATAGATAGATAGATAGATAGATAGATAGATAGATAGATAGATAGATAGATAGATAGATAGATAGATATATAGATAGATAGATAGATAGATAGATAGATAGATAGATAGATAGATAGATATGTTTCTTTTATTTGCCACCAGGGCATCAAAAGTGGGACAAGTACAATGGGGGGAGTTTACAAAACAAGGCGTCCTCAATAAGGAGGAGGCAATAACAATATATAAAAATAAAATAAAATATAACAAAAAATAAAATTTATAACAAAGTCCTCAATAGAGAGGAGGCGCCTTGGGGGGTCGCACACACCCCCGAAAAAAGTGTGCAACCCTTCTCCTCAGGAGCACAGAGAAGGGGTGCTCCCTTGGTCTTTCATCTTCCTCACCTATAGTCTGATGTAGAGTGAAGGCCCATTCACACTGGCCATTCTCGCCACTTTCACCCATCTTTCATAGAAACGGCTGGGGTGCAGCACCTCTCTCTCCATCCTGATCCTTCTTCCGAAATGATATCGGAAGAAACGGACCAGTTGTTGGCCAGAGAGAAAGGTGTCTGACCTCAGTCCTTTCAGACGCGTCCACCATACAACCTCTTTCGCCATGGCTATTACGCACAGAAACACCGCCTCTCCTTCGTTTTTGAAGAGGGGAGGCGGCTTGATCGTTACAATAGACTCGGTGGTCAACCGGATTGGTCCCACCCTTGACAGCAGTTGTTCGACATAACCCCACAGATCGGCAATGCCCGAGCAGTGTACCAATGCGTGTGCAACGGTTTCCTCGTCGCACACGCATCTGGGACAGATCTTTTTCGATGGGTCCCTACCCGGGCGCCCGTGTCTGTAGAGCCTTTCTCGAACGGGCAGAGCCCTTCTGTAGCATTGCCAGGCCAGGGACCTCTGGAAGTTATCCATGGGTCACGGGCTGAATGTCCTACCGAACAGGTTGGCCAGTTCGTCTTCCTCCATGCCTAGGGCTTCTCCGAGGGCATCGTCGCACCTGCTAACCACCAGCCCTCTATAGAATGACGAGGTGGATTCTCCACTGACAGCCGGGTCCGCCTGCCAGAGAGCCGTGAGTGCCTGGGCACACTCAGTGTGCCAGGCGCCCAGTTTTCTCGGTCTTTGCTTGACCCAGGATTGCAGCTCGGTGAGTGAGACGAGTCTGGGAAAGGCTCGCCTCACAAACGGGGCCCACACCGGTTGACCGGAGAGGAATACCTGAAGGTGCCGTAGCCTTAATGCGTGTTTACGTATCATTAGCCACGGCATCCCCAGCCCTCCTTTCGAAGGGTGTTGACAGCAGATGGATCTCCTCACCATAGGAGCCCGCTTCTTCCAAAGGAATTGGAAGAGTGCGCGCTCCATTTTGGCGAGCGTTTCTCTTGGGCAAGGCACAACGGTCAGGCGGTAGTAGATGACGGACGCTATATAAGTGTTCGCCACCTCCGCCCGTCCTTTCAGGGACAGTTTGCACTCGGCCCACTTCTGGGTCAGTGCAAACACCCTGTTCGTCACCTCACCCCAGTTCTTCTCCACCTGGAGGTCTGGTCCGAACCAGACCCCGAGCAACTTCACCGGGCCCTCCGTCCAGCGCCCGACGACGCCATCGGAGGGCATCGATCTGCCCCTCCACGTGCCGAGTTGCAGACCGATCGACTTGTCCCGGTTCAGCTTAGCCCCTGTAAACCTTTCGTACTCCTACAGTAAGGTGCCGATCGCCCTGATTTCCGAGGCCGTCGACACCATTACTGTTACGTCATCGGCGTAGGCCGACACCGCTTTCCGCAATCCCGGTTCCAACGAGATGCCCTGCAACAACTCCAACTTCCGCAGCAGTGGCTCTAGAGTCATTACATACAGAAGGGAGGAGAGAGGGCACCCCTGTCGGATGGACCGCGCGATTTCGAACGGCTCCGAGAGGTAGCCGTTCACCTTGACCCTAGTGCAGATGCGGCTGCTGTGCAAGGCATTGATCCAGCCCCTGAAAACGGGTCCGAAGCCTGCCGCCGCTAGCACCGCATCCAGGTAACCATGGTCGACCCTATCGAATGCCTTAGATTGATCCAAGTTGATCAGGGCCCCACCAAAGCCGGGTTCGTTCCCAACCCTCTCTATGATGTATCGCATGAGGTGGAGGTTATCGTGGATGGACCTGGACGGGATAGCACATGTCTGCGCATCTCCCACCAGGTTGCCCACGACAAGCGCCAACCTCTTTGCTAGCACCTTGGCCAAAATCTGTAACTCTGTATTTAGCAGAGTTATGGGCCTGAAATTATTTATATCGTCCCCCTTGTTCTCGTCCTTCCTCACTAGCGTGACTACGCCCTTGGTCACAGCACAGGGAATTCTCCCGTTCTGTTGCCAGTTGCAGTAGACCGCCTCGAGGAGTTCGGGGAACAAGTCCGGCATAGCTAGATATAGTTCGTATGGAAGACCATCGAGACCCGGAGATTTGCGTTTGCCGCATTGGCTCAGCACGTCCTCTATCTCAGCGGCTGAAATCGGCTCCTCGCAGGACTTCGCCTCCCTGTCCGAGAGACGCGGCAGGCCGTCGAGGTATGGACCGATGTCCACGTCCCCAACCGGCCCCCCGCCCCTTCCGAACAATCCGGCAAAGTGCTTTTGAAAAGCCTCGCACATCTGCTTAGGTTCAAGGATCACCCGTCCATCCTGGTCTCGCAAAGACCGGATAGTGGATCTGCACCCTCTTTTGGTTTCTGTCACGCGGGCCCAGCTAACAGCTTTGGTCCCCTCGTTTCCCAGAGCACGTATTTTGCTTCGGACGATGCAGCCTTCGTGTTTCGCGTCGAAGAACTGGCCCAGGGCCGTTCTCGACGCTAGCACTCTGGCCACGTCGCCGCTTCTAATTGCCTCTTCTACACTATCTACCAACTCCCTTTCCTTCCTATTTCTATTTGAGGCTAACTCCTTACTAAATTCTATAGAGACTACTCTAATCTCTCTTTTGAGAGATCCCCACCACCTGCTGTTGACGATGGCGCCCGTCAACCGCTCCTTAACTAAAGTGCTAATCCGGTTCCTGTAAGCCTTACTTGCCGGTAAGGACAAGTTGAGCTTCCAGTAACCGGGTCCCTGTCTATGAGTTCTGTCAAGGTTGACCATGCAGGTCACTAATTTGTGGTCTGAATAGCCAACCATGCGCATTTTTGGACAACTTAAAAAGTCCTTATCCTTAATTCTAACTAAGAACCTATCTAGGTACGACCTAGATGATCCGCTACGATTTGCCCAAGTCCAGGTTGGCGCAGTCGGAAAATCTAGTCGATATCTATCGGCCAGGTCAAATCGACCGATTAACCCTTTGAGGCTATTACACCCCTCTCTATCGGGGCAAGCCCCTACGTAGTCCCAGCGTGCATCTAGGATACCATTCCAGTCCCCTACTAATAGCAAGGAGCGGGACGTCCCTAGAAAAGTCTCCAGACGATGGAAGAAGTCCGGCCGCATTGACCCGAAAGGGCCGTAGGCGGCTACCAACCTAAACGCTCCGCCTTTACCACTGCCAAGGTCCAGAACCACTAGTCGACCCTCCGGGTCCAAATGTACCATCTGTGTTGCGAGACCCAGATGTTTTTGCAGCAGAACGACAACTCCACCCCCCACCTCCGGGCTGACAGAGAGATGCGTGCATCTCAAAGTCATCAAAGGTGGGGGCCAGCTGTCGCACGTTGCTGATCCGGGCCTCGCAAATAACCATCACATCTGTACGTTGTGACCTGAGGTCATTTAGAAGCATTGCTTGCTTCCAAGTTGAGCCCAGGCCACGCGCATTTAAACAGCCTACTCTTAGCATAGCCATGTTGGTGGTGAAGAGAAAAGGCACTTACCTCTCTGCGTCCCGGGTATCGGGCTGCACAATTTCCATTAGGGTGGGGGTGGGTTGTTGGGTGGGGTGGTGGTTTGTGGAAGTGTAGGGGCATCAGTGTGTTGTGTGGTTGGGGAGCTTGGAGTTGTGTAGGTATTTGGGGAGGGGGTGGGGTAGTTTTTTAGGAGGACGCGGTTAATGGACCCGACGCAGGGGGGACCCACGTCCTCTTTAAAATTGTTTTTTAAAGTTTTATAGGTGTCCTGTGGGGCCTTAATCATTTTGAGGTGGGGGAAATCCCCTGCCTGGGTGAAGTTAGGCCCTTGTGTTTTTATTAGATTGTTGTTGTACACAATGTTTAACAGTTTTTTGTTTCTTGTGTTTATGTATGTGTATGCATGTTTTTGTTTTTGTGTGGTGTTTTTTGTTTGCTGTTGTTGTGAGCTCTTTCGTGTTGGTGTCAGTGTCATGTTTTGGGGAGGGGTTGTTTTCATTTGTGTGTCTGAGGTGTGTTTTCTTTTTTTTATTTTGATTGTGTGGAAGTGCTCCTCCTCGTCTGACGACGAACTAGGGTCATCTTCCGCGTTGGAGGGGAGGGGTATATTTTCGGGTTGTGTTTGCGGTGCGAGTGTTTTGGAAATTGTTTTTGTTTTTTGAGTGGAGGGGATGGGTTGGACATTGTTTTGTTTTGGTTTGAGCTGTGGTGGTTGTTTTTGTAGTGGTAGTTGTGGTGATTGTGTTGGTTGTGCAGTTGTTGGTGGTGTAGGCAGGATTGGGGTTTTCTTATTAAGTTGGGGACAGACAGCCCTCAGGTGACCTCTGGTTCCGCAGTGGTAACACGAGGGCCGTCTACCCTCAACGGTAATGTTGATGAAGGATAGATCATCCAGTATGACGCGTTCAGGGATCTGGGCGATCCTTTCGGGCCTCATTTGAACTACAAGTTCGAGGCTCGTTCCACTGAACGCGTCACCCGATGCCTTTCCCATGGACACCAGCATGTCATCCTCCAGGTCCAGGAAACCTGTCAAAACCCACCATATGTCCATAATCGGCAGGATGGTGTGGATTTTTATTTTTTGTGTTCTTCTACCCATGTACGTAGGGTAGAAGGTGTATGCGGTGGATGTGATTGGTTTGATGGACAGTTTCACTGCTGTGTCCCTGTCCTTCATGAGAATGGATAGACTCCCGTAGAGTCTATCCTTCTGAATGAAGGTGATGTCCTTCATGACGTCTTTTAAAACCAGCTCTATCTCACTCTGTGATGGTTGAGCTGGCTTTTTACTTTTGTTCGAGATTGTCCTAAACATGACCGTGTTTAGGAGTCTCTGGCTTTTTAGTTCCGGAGAGGAATGGATTGTGAATGAACCATTTTCTCCGTACACTATATATTTTTTCGCAACTGCCAGTAGCTCCTTCGCTTTGGTTATATCTACTGGCAGATAGTCGAGGGTTTTCCTTGTCGTCTCGGCGAAGGAGAAATTTTGTTTGTTTGTGTTGTTGTCGTTGGTGGTGTTGTTGTTATCATTGTTGTTGTTGTCACCGTTATTGGTCTTGTTGTTGTTGTTATTGTTATTGGTGTTGTTTTCGTCCGTCGCATTGTTGTTGTTGTTGCTGTTGCTGGTGCCGCTGGTTCTTCGGGTTGTTGCCATGGCAACGTCAAGTTGTCGGTAAACAGGTGGAGAGAATTCTTCCTCTGGCTGACCTTTCTTCTTGACCTCTGCTACTGTGACAGTGGTAGGGGGAAGCTGTAAGTTTATCTTCCCCTTTCCTCCTTCGAATTTTGGTGAAGAGGCTTCGGCCATTTAAAAAAAATATTGACTTTTCAACAAGAAAAAACTTTTTTTTTGGTTTAACTATTTCGCCTAAAGGCGTAGAATATTTTGAGAGACTGACCAGATCAAAGTTTGACCTGGCAGTCCCTCTACAAAATGGTACAAAAATTAAAGTTAACAGACAAGAATTTCTATAGAAAATTAAACAGAACTTACTCAGCAAGTTATACGCGTGTGTCCATCCCAGAGATTAGATAGATAGATAGATAGATATGTTTCTTTTATTTGCCACTAGGGCATCAAAAGTGGGAAAAGTACAAAGGGGGGAGTTTACACAAAAAGGTGTCCTCAATAAGGAGGAGGCAATAACAAAATATAAAAATAAAATAAGATATAACAAAAAATAAAATTTATAACAAAATCCTCAATAGAGAGGAGGCGCCTTGGGGGGTCACACACACCCCCGAAAAAAGTGTGCAACCCTTTTCCTCAGGAGCACAGAGAGGGGGTGCTCCCTCGTTCCTTCCTCTTTTCCACCTACAGGCTTATGTAAAGAGAAGGCCCATTCACACGGGCCATTCTCGCCACTTTCACCCACCTTTCATAAAAACGACTGGGGTGGAGCACCTCTCTCTCCATCCTGATCCGTCTTCCGAAATGATATCGGAAGAAACGGACCAGTTGTTGGCCAGAGAGAAAGGTGCCTGACCTCAGTCCTTTCAGACGCGTCCACCATACAACTTCTTTCACCATGGCTATTACGCACAGAAACACCGCCTCTCCTTCATCTTTGAAGGGGGGAGGCGGCTTGATTATTACAATAGACTCCGTGGTCAACCGGATCGGTCCCACCCTTGACAGCAGTTGTTCGACATAGCCCCACAGATCGGCCACGCCCGAGCAGTGTACCAATGCGTGTGCAACGGTTTCCTCGTCGCACACGCATCTGGGACAGATCTTTTTGGCGGGGTCCCTACCCGGGTGCCCGTGTCTGTAGACCTTTTCTCGAACGGGTAGAGCCCCTCGGTAGCACTGCCAGGCCAGGGACTTCTGGAAGTTGTCCATAGGTCCTGGGCTGAATGTCCTACCGAACAGGCTGGCCAGTTCGTCCTCCTCCATGTCTAGGGCTTCTCCGAGGGCGTAGTCGCACCTGCTGCGTACCTGCCCTCTATAGAATGTTGCGGTGGAGTCTCCACTGATAACCGGATCCGCCTGCCAGAGGGCGTTGAGCGCCTGGGCACACTCAGTGTGCCAGGCGCCCAGTTTTCTCGGTCTTTGCTTGACCCAGGATTGCAGCTCGGTGAGTGAGACGAGTCTGGGAAAGGTTCGTCTCACAAACGAGGCCCACACCGGTTGTCCGGTGAGGAATACGTAGAGGTGCCGTAGCCTTAATGCGTGTTTACGCATCATTAGCCACGGCATCCCCAGCCCTCCTTTCGAAGGGTGTTGACAGCAGATGGATCTCCTCACCATAGGAGCCCGCCTCTTCCAAAGGAATTGGAAGAGCGCGCGCTCCATCTTGGTGAGGGTTTCCCTTGGGCAGGGCACTACGGTCAGGCGGTAGTAGATGACGGACGCTATGTAGGTGTTCGCCACCTCCGCCCGACCTTTCAGGGATAGTTTGCAACTGGCCCACTTCTGGGTCAGTGCAAACACCCTGTTCGTAACCTCCGCCCAGTTTTTCTCCACCTGGAGGTCCGGTCCGAACCAGACCCCGAGCAACTTCACCGGGCCCTCCGTCCAGCGTCCGACGACGCTATCGGAGGGCATCGGTCTGCCCCTCCACGTGCCGAGTTGCAAACCGATCGACTTGTCCCGGTTCAGCTTAGCCCCTGTGAACTTTTCGTACTCCTCCAGTAAGGTGCCGACCGCCTCGATTTCGGAGGCCGTCGACACCATTACTGTCACGTCATCGGCGTAGGCCGACACCGCTTTCCGCAATCCCGGTTCCAAAGGGATGCCCTGCAACAACTCCAACTTTCGCAGTAGTGGCTCGAGAGTCAACACATACAGAAAGGAGGAGAGAGGGCACCCTTGTCGGATGGACCGCGCGATTTTGAACGGCTCCGAGAGGTAGCCGTTCACCTTGACCCTAGAGCAGATGCGGCTGCTATGCATAGCAGTGATCCAGCCCCTGAAAACGGGTCCGAAGCCTGCCGCCGCTAGCACCGCATCCAGATAACCATGGTCGACCCTATCGAACGCCTTAGATTGATCCAAGTTGATCATAGCCCCACCAAAGCCGGGTTCGTTCCCAACCCTCTCTATGATGTATCGCATGAGGTGGAGGTTGTCATGGATGGACCTGGACGGGATAGCGTATGTCTGCGCATCTCCCACCAGGTTGCCCACGACAAGCGCAAACCTCTTTGCTAGCACCTTGGCCAAAATCTGTAACTCTGTATTTAGCAGAGTTATGGGCCTGAAGTTACTTATTTCGTCCCCCTTGTTCTCGTCCTTCCTCACTAGCGTGACTACGCCCTTGGTCACAGTACAAGGAATTCTCCCGTTCTGTCGCCAGTTGCAGTAGACCGCCTCGAGGAGCTCGGGGAACAAGTCCGGCATAGCTAGATATAATTCGTAAGGAAGACCATCGAGACCCGGGGATTTGCGTTTGCCGCATTGGCCCAGAACGTCCTCTATCTCAGCGGCCGAAATCGGCTCCTCGCAGGACTTCGCCTCCCTGTCCGAGAGACGCGGCAGGCCGTCGCGGTATGGACCGAAGTCCACATTCCCAACCGGCTCCCCGCCCCTCCCGAACAGTCGGGCAAAGTGCCTTTGAAAGGCCTCACATATCTGCCTAGGCTCAAGAATCGCCCGTCCATCCAGGTCTCGCAAAGACCGGATAGTGGATTTAGTTCCACTGTTGGCCTCTGTCACGCGGGCCCAGCTAACAGCTTTGGTCCCCTCGTTCCCTAGAGCACGTATTTTACTTCGGACAACGCAGCCTTCGTGCTTCGCGTCGAAAAACTGGCTCAAAGCCGTTCTCGACGCTAGCACTCTGGCCACGTCGCCGCTTCTAATTGCCTCTTCTACTCTATCTATTAGCTCCCTTTCCTTCCTATTCCTATCCGCAGCTAGAACCTTACTAAATTCTATCGAGACTACTCTAATCTCTCTCTTTAGAGATACCCACCACCTGCTGTTGACGATCGCTCCAGTCAATCGTTCCTTAACTAACGTACTAATCCGATCTCTGTAGGCTCTACTTGTCGGCAAGGACAAGTTGAGCTTCCAGTAACCGGGGCCCTGTCTATGCGTTCTATCAAGGTTGACCATGCAGGTCACCAACTTGTGGTCTGAATAGCCAACCATGAGCATTTCTGGACAACTTAAAAAGTCCCTGTCCTTATTTCTAACTAAAAATTTATCTAGGTACGACCTAGATGATCCGCTGCGGTTTGACCAAGACCAGGTTGGCACCGTCGGAAAATCTAGTCGAAATCTATCGGCCAGGTCAAATCGGCCGAGTAACCCCTTGAGGCTGTTGCACCCCTCTCTATCGGGACATGCCCCTGCATAGTCCCAATGTGCATCCAGGATACCATTCCAATCCCCCACTAAAAGCAGGGAACGGGACGTTAGATAGATAGATAGATAGATAGATAGATAGATAGATAGATAGATAGATAGATAGATAGATAGAGAGATAAATTTCTTTATTAGCCTCAAGGGCACAAAAGAAGGGGACAAATACAAATGGGGAGTTTACATACAGGTATATGAAAATAAAACTATTAATAAAATAACAAATAACAATTGATATCCCCAATAGGAGGAGGTGTTACACAGTGGTTGTACATGCCCCGAAAACATGTACAACCCCTCATCTCCAGGAGTACCAAGAGTGAGTACTCCGTTCCTCTCTTCCTCTTTTTCTCAACCTACAGGCTTATATAGAGAGAAGGCCCAACCACTCGGGCCATCTTTGCCACATTCACCCACCTTTTATAAAATTTGCTGGGGTACAGCACCTCTCTCTCCATCCTAATTCTTCTTCCAAAATGATATTTGAGAAAACGAATCAGTTGCTCGCCGGAGAGAAAGGTGTCTGACCTCAGCCCTTTTAACCTCGTACACCATATAACCTCTTTCACCATAGCCATAACACATAGGAAAACCGCCTCTCCCTCGTTTTTGAAGGAGGGTGGCGGTTTGATCATGACAATGGACTCGGTGGTCAACTGTATTGGTCCCACCCGCGACAATAGTCGTTCTACATAGCCCCACAGGTCGGTAACGCCCGGGCATTGTACAAATGCGTGCGAGACGGTTTCCTCGTCGCGCACGCATCTCGGACAGATCTTTTTCGAAGGATCCCTATCCGGGCGCCCGTGTTTGTAGAGCTTGTCTTGAACTGGTAGAGCTCCTCGGTGGCACTGCCAGGCCAGGGACTTTTGGAAGTTGTCCATTGGTCCCGGGCGGAAGGTCCTACCGAACAGACTGGCCAATTCGTCCTCCTCTACGCCTAGAGTTTCTCCGAGCGTGTCGTCGCACTTGCTGCGGACCGACCCTCTATAGAATGTCGAAGTGGACTCTCCACTGATCGCCGGGTCCGTTTGCCAGAGGACTGCGAGCGCCTGAGCACATTCGATGTGCAAGTCGCCCATTTTCCTCGGTCTTTGCTTGACCCAGGACTGCAGCTCCGTCAGTGAGACGAGTCGTGGGAAGGCTCGCCTCACGAACGGGTTGCCTCAGACACCGGTTGTCTGGTGAAGAATACGTGGAGGTGCCGCAGCCTGAGCGCGTGTTTGCGCATCTTCAGCCACGGCATTCCCAGCCCTCCGTTTGAAGGGTGTTGGCAGCAGATGGATTTTCTTACCAAAGGAGCCCGTTTCTTCCAAAGGAATTGGAAGAGCGCACGCTTCATTTTGGTGAGCGTTTTGGCTGGACAAGGCACGATGGTCAAGCGGTAGTAGATGACGGACGCTATAAAAGTGTTCGCCACCTCCGCTCGACCTTTCAAGGATAGTTTGCTCTCGGCCCACTTCTGGGTGAGTGCAAACACCTTGGCCGTCACCTCGTTCCAGTTCTTCTCCACCTGGAGGTCCGGACCAAACCAGACCCCGAGTAGCTTTACCGGTCCTTCCGTCCAGCGTCCGACGACGCCATCGGAAGGCATCGGTTTGCCTCTCCACGATCCGAGTTGCAAACCGATGGACTTGTCCCGGTTCAGCTTCGCTCCTGTGAACCTTTCATATTCCTTCAGTAAGGTGCCGACTTCTTCTATTTGCGAGGTGCACGACACCATTACTGTCACGTCGTCGGCGTAGGCCGACGCCGCTTTCTGCAGTCCCGGTTCCAGAGGGATGCCCTGCAATATCTCCAACTTCCGTAGTAGAGGCTCGAGAGTCAGTGCGTAGAGAAGGGAGGAGAGAAGGCACCCCTGTCGAATGGATCGCGTGATATGGAACGGCTCCGAGAGGTAGCCGTTCACTTTGACTCTTGAGCAGATGTTGCTGTTGCGCATTGCAGCAATCCAGCCCCTGAACACGGGTCCGAAGCCTGCCGCCTTCCTGACTAGTGTTATTACGCCCCTGGTAACAGAACTGGGAATTCTCCCGTTCTGCTGCCAGTTGTAGTAGACCGCTTCCAGGAGACCGGAGAACAAGTCCGGCATTGCTACGTAAAATTCGTAGATAGATAGATAGATATGTTTCTTTATTTGCTTCAAGGGCGCACAAGAAATGAGACGTTACAAGACGTGACGGCGGGGGTTTTACATAAAAGTTGTACAAACTTTAACATTAATAAATTAAAATAAACTACATATTAAAATAAAATAAGAATTGAAATACCTAATAGTGAGGAACGTTACTGCGGGGTTGTTTTACATCACGTAGTTAGAACAACCCACAACACCAAGAGCACGTATTGTAGGTGTTCCCGTCTTACCTCTTTTGTTTTCTTCAACCTACAGGTTTATACACAGAGAAGGCCCATTCACTCGGACCATTTTCATCACATTCACCAGCCTTACAGTGAATTTAGTGAGGTGCAGCACCTCTCTCTCTCTACTCTCGCCTTACTTCTGAAGTTTTACTTAAAGAAGGGGGTGAGTTGTATTAAGATAGATAGATATATAGATAGATAGATAGATAGATAGATAGATAGATAGATAGATAGATAGATAGATAGATAGATAGATAGATAGATAGGGAATTCTTAAAAATCCGTTTTGAGACATATGAATTTAACAATTATGATGTTTTCCAGCTATATATTTTGAAGAAATAGTTAATCGATTATATTCCTAGCATATATCTTTTTACTGCTATTCAGTTTTTTGTTTTTTTTTGTTTTTTGTTTTTCGGAATTTGAACATAAAAAATTAATAAACTTGGTGTCTTCTCTTGATTAAAATTACATTCTTTATGGAATAAAGCTATTGCCGATTAAATCAACTTCAGTTACTGAGCTTCAAACCAATCCACTGTCCGGATTCATTTTTGCTACTATCACATCACGGCCGCGTAATACCCCCAGCGCTCCCCACCCCTATTTCCAGAGACATCTACCTACATGCAAATTGTAAATGGTATATAATAAATAATATAATATATATTATGTATAAATAAATATTATACATTTTTTATTTTACTATATTTATATATAATATGTATCATTTGATATTTAATATACTATTATATCATATCAACCGTCAACCCACTCACCCCAGCACCCCCTTAGGCCCCAATGCTCCTCTTGACCATACAATGCCCCCGGAGGCAGTAGCGCCCACTTTGGAAACCTATGCTTTAGATGGTGCCGATCACTTCGATTTCCCTGATGTTGACACCATTACGGTGGCGTCGTCTATATATACCGACACGTCCTCCAGTGTTCTAGTTTGAGTAGGACACACCTAAATACCTCCCGTTTCCGCAGTAAGGAATTGAGAGCCTGTATATTTAAAAAGGTTGAAAGATGAGCCCTTGACGAATCGAGGGCGTGACCATTTTTACTCCAGCCCCTATGCAGATGTCGCTGTGCATTAAAGCGATCCAATTTCTAAAGACTGAACCAAAACCAGCTGTCTTGGGGTCAATCTTAACTATAATAAAGTAAGGAGTGCGGGACTGCGTATGGTTTATTTCTTTTAATCCAGTTAGTAAAATAAGTTGGATTACTTTGAATAAATAATGAATGAATATTACATAATTTATCTACTAAATTTCGTAGTTGTTGATTAAATATATTTTATTGTTTATTTAAAGATTCACTTTTTTTTAATTTTCAAATGTCAACACTTCAGGTTAGCGATCGCTTAAATAAACATTCATATATTTCCGTCACTAATTTTTTTCCTAATACAGTAATATCGTCTTTTTTAAATGTATCATATTACTGATTACATAAGAGCGTGTAACGCAGTCTTCGTTCAATTTCTGTGGATATTGTCAATTACAATTTTATTTGATGTATCATATCTACATGCATATATATTTGCGTATAATATCAATAGGCAGACTACACATACTACACTACACATACACCCTTCGGGTGGTTTTCTGCTAGTAGTACATTATTGATACGAGGAAGGGAATAATAGTTTATATAGATACACCACTGCTTGATCAGTGCTTGTTTTATTAACTGAAGAAGAATGAAAGATAAGGTTAGCTCTAGCGAGATTTAAACTCAGAACTTAAAGTGTTGTAGTTAAATAGCATTTCTATCACTCAATTAGCCAAATGGTAATAATATCGATTTGTAATATATTGATTGGTAACTTAATAATATTGATTAATATTTTAGTAACAATGTCAGCAAATTTGTGCTAAATACAATTTTTTTCAACACGCTAACGCATATGTGAATATGTGTGTGTGTGTGTGTGTGTGTGTGTGTGTGTGTGTGTGTGTGTGTGTGTGTGTGTGTGTGTGTGTGTGTGTGTGTGTGTGCATGTGAATACATTTATATGTATGAGTATAAAAATATAAACGCGCAAACACAGACATACTTTCAAAAATTCACACTCAGAGGCATACATTCACACAAATACACATACATTTACACAAACACACACACAGATTTAAACCAACACACACATACACTCACAAACAGCGTAGCAAATGGATCGCCAGCCGCTGTTTTGCTATAGTTGTTTCACCGTCCCGTTCCTTTTACACACACACATACATTCAGGGTTAGTACACACACATTGTGTGACGGACGGAAGTCTCTCGTATTTATATATGTTCATTATATCAACCGTAGTATTTGACTGGTACCCTATTTCATCTGCTCCGGAAGGATGAAAGGCAAAATTAATCTCGGTAGAAGTTAAAATGAAAATATAAAGAGCCGGAACAAATACTACAATGAAGTTTTATCTGACGCTCTACCAACTCCGGCCCACCCGCTTCTAACATATTAATAACAATCATAACAACAATAGCAGTTGATGTAGATGAGGATAATTATGATGATGATGATGGTGGTGGTGATGATGATGGTGGCGGTAGTGGTGGTGGCGGTGGTAGCGGTGGTGGCGGTGGTAGCGGTGGTAGCGGTGGTGGTGATGTTAGTTTTGATGGTGGTGGTGGTGGTGTTGGTGGTGATGTTGGTGGCGGTGGTGGTGGTGGTGGTGGTGGTGGTGGTGGTGGTGGTGATGGTGATGTTGGTGGTGGTGGTGGTGGTGGTGGTGGTGGTGACTGTGATTGTCGAGTTACTAGTGAATCCTAGAAAAGAATATGAACGGGTTATGGTGATGATGATGGTGATGATGGTGATGATGATGATGATGATGGTGATGACGTAGGAGAAAAGGAAGAGAAGAGAGAAAAGTGGAGTGAAGAGGAAGTGGAAGTGGAGAAGGAAGAGGGGAGGATAATTGCAAGTTTTTATCAGATATTTCCAAAATCACGATTTCTGATAACCAATGGCTACCAGAAAATCGTGATTGTTAAAGTCAAGTTTATATTTGAATTAAAGTTTATATAATCAA
>OZ024742.1:46351504-46371504 GCA_964016885.1 Eledone cirrhosa | reverse complement strand
AAGTGATTGTCAAAAGGTAGTAGTAATTCTGTGATTGCAAATTAGTAGGGGAGATGGTGGCTAAACCTGTCAGTAGGAGAAAAAGGGGAGAGGGTGGAGTAGACCCACTCATGCGTTGGTAGTGCCAGCTACAGCTGGGCATGAGGTCAAAGAAGATACTGGGGAGGGGGAGGGGGGAAGTCGAAACGGTAGGTAGAACAATGAGGGGTAAAAAATATATATATGAAAGAAAAAATACTGAGAGTGATGAAAAGCGAATAAGTGTAAAGAAAAAAGAGTATAAAAGCAAGTTCTACGACCTAAGTCTCTAGCTATTGTTAGGCTAGAAAAATAAATAAATAAAGAAAGAAAGAAATAACGAAAGAAATAAAGAAATAACGAAATAAGTAAATAAACTAGGTGGGACGGAATAGGCAAGGACCCTTTTAAGAGGTATAAGTACGTAAATCATACGGTGACGGGTCAACAAATGGGGCCAAAATACTAAAGAAACTACCACGAAATAATTAATAAAGGTTTCTACCTCGGGCACAAGGCCAGCAACCACCCAGTGCAGAAAAGTAAACTAGTACGAGATAATAATTCTGAGTCCCGAAAAAAATATATACTAATGCTAACTCTAAAGGTACCGCCGCGCTACAAAAGATCTTATACAAACTACATGAAAGTTCGTACGAAGTAAAGGTAGAATACGGAAAAATAAATTCAGAATCCACCCCGCCCAAAAGAAAAGAGAAGAAAGAAATACTGAAACGAGAAAATAAGGCATAAGTGCCACTAAGAAATATAGAAGGCACGGAAAATAGGGGGAGCGGTCGGAAAAGGGGGCAAGTATCCGGGGTCTAACACAACTGCTATAAAAAGCGGAGTCCGCCAAATCTATCATAGACTAGGGGAGGGGTGGGGGTACTGAGGCTACAAGGGGCCAAAGGGCAGCCTCGGGTGGGCGAGAAAAGACGCCGACAAAGAAGAACTGGGGTAGAAGGACTAAAGAGGGATGGGGGGAAGAGGGAAATAAAGGAAGCGATAAAAGAATAAAAAGAAGATCTTACGTCTCCCTTGGCAAGCAGGGGTTACCCATTGCAAAATCGGCAAGTGGGGTATTATAGCCCTAGTCTAGCTGGGTCTTGAAAAATATCGAGAGTGTTAAAAAACAATTAAATGTAAAAAAAAAAATTTCTGGTTACTATAGTAACCAGAAATTGTTTTTTTTTACATTTAATTGTTTTTTAACACTCAATATTTTTCTATATATTTACCCCATATTGTTTTACTTATTGTTTCGACTTCCTCCCCCTCCCCCTCTCTAGTATCTTTTTGACCTTCTGCCCAGCTCTAGTTGGCACTATCAACGCACGACTGGGTTTCCTCCACCCTCTCTCCCTCTTTCTTCTACTGGCAGGTTCAGCTACCCCTTCCCTCCCCAAATTGCCATAATAGAATTATTATGTCTCAACAACAAACTTTTGACTAATCCTTGTGACAATCACTTTTACCATATATGGAATTACCCCCTGAGAAGCTCGGCTATTCATATACCAGGATAAAAAATGTTATTTAGTCCAGAATTAGCCGTCGAAACGGCTTGAGCTCAGCCGTCGGGGTCATACTCGTTCCTATATATATACATATATACACACATACATATACATATATACACACATATATATATACATACACACATATACATTAATAACAATAATAATAATAACAACAATAATAATATACATATACATATATATATACACACACACGCGCACACATAGACATATCTATACACACACAACACACGATAGCAACTAACAGCGCTGCGATCGAATGTGGCTTTTTAACCCAGCCAATGATCTAAAATGTCTTGCACAGAGTCGGCAACCAAAACATTCACTGGGAATAGCCGGCTGTGGTTGGAGTTCATGTACTTTTGCATGTCGCTTGAGCCCTCCTGCTGATTTACATTCTCTACCACATGTTTGGCAAGCATGATGAGTAGCATCTCCAACAGCAGCCTGGTAGTCAACCACTGGTCTTACTTTGTGACTGCGAAGATGACTTTCGAGTCCAGCTTTGCTTAGGCAGAGTCTCGCACATACGCTGCATGTCAGCACCATAGGAGGACCCTCGCCGTCTGGAAGTGCAACAGCAATGCCCTTCCTCACATCCCGCTTTACTTTCTCGTATGCGATTCGAGATGCCTCAAAGGCAACTTTTCCCTCATATACAGTCTTTCTCCATTTATTACGATCAGCAGCAATATTTTCCCATGTATCAGCAGAGATGTTAGCGTCTTTCAAAGAGGCTTTCAAAGAGTCCTTATACCTCTTTTTTGGTTTATGTGGCGGTCGTTTTCCTTTAACCAACTCTCCATAAAAGAGTTGTTTTGGTATTCTAGAATCCTTCATCCTGTCAAGGTGACCACTCCAACGGAGTCGCTGCCTAAGCACAAGAGCTTCTATACTGTCACACATAGAGCTTTCCAAAATCTCGACATCACTGATGTGGTCCCTCCAGTGAACGCCATGGTTCCGTCTGAGACACATCTGATGGAAACGCTCCAATTGCTTCAGGTGGTGTCGATATGTGACCCAGGTCTTGCAGGCATAAAGAAGACAAGAGAGCACACATGCCTTGTACACCTTTACCTTTGTCCTCCTGCATATGTCTCGCCGACCCCTGAGTCGCCTTTCTAGCTTTCCGAAAGCATCAATTGCTTTCCTAATCCTAAGTGAGATTTCACTGTCAAGGTTGCTGTATCGATTGACAGTGCTTCCCAAGTAGACAAACTGATCAACCACTCCAAGTCGTTTACCATACACATAGATATTTGGTTCAGTGTACTGCTTACCAGGTTGGTACATGACGACGGTTTTCTTGAGACTGACAGTCAATCCTAGGGCAGTGCAAGCGTCAGAAAATGCATTCAAAATGTGCTGCATATCACTCTCTGTGTGCGCTACAAGATCGCAATCATCTGCATACAAGAGGTCTCTTATGATTGATGTAAATACTTTTGTCTTTGCAGCAAAGCGCCTGATGTTAAATATGCTGCCTGAGGTTCGATATCGGATGTAAACACCATGCTTGCAATTCCTGAATGCAATACAGAAAACCATTGCAAAGTATATGGCAAACAGGGTCGGTGCTGGAATATCCCCCGGTTTCACTCCATTTTTTACTGAGATAGGCTCCGACATGTTACCTCCGACATTAACCCAAGCCTTCATGTCGTCATGGAAAGACCTAACCAAAGCAAGGAACTTATCAGGGCAACCAAGTTTCTGGAGAACCTTCCATAATGCATCTCTGTTAACAGTATCGAAAGCTTTTGTCAGATCGACAAAAACCTGATACAGATCCAAGCCTTGTTCCATGCACTTCTCCTGGAGCTTTCTAGCTGAGAAGATCATATCAGTAGTGCCGCGTCCAGCACGAAAACCAGATTGACTTTCAGGAAGAACAATCTGCAATGTGTGTCAGCAGACGGTCCAGAAGCACCCTACATAAAACTTTCCCTACGACAGAAAGCAACGATATACCTCTGTAGTTCCCACAATCATTCCTGTTACCCTTTCCATTGTACAAGACCACCATTACTGCATCTCTCCAGTCCTCTGGTACGGATTCATTAGCCCATATCCTGCCAAACAAAGAGTGATGTTGCAGGAGTCTCTCACCACCATATTGTAGGAGCTCAGCATGTATGCCATCCATACCTGGAGACCTTCCACTGTTCAGCTTCGAGATAGCCACTGCAACCTCCACAAGCGTCGGAGGTTCTGCGAGAGCTACTTTCACAGGACTTTCTGGAATGAGATTGATGAAATCTTCACTGACGACAGACGGCTGATTCAAAATATCATCAAAGTGCTCTCGCCACCTTCGTAGAATTCCTTGTGAGTCACGAAGAAGTTCTTTGCCATCCTTGCTGCGAAGCGGTGTCATCAGAGAAGAAGACGGTCCATAAACCTCACGCAAGAGACTGTACAACAACTTTGTGTTATTGGAATCTGACGCAGTTTGTATCTCACCAGCCTTCTCACTCCACCACTGATCCTTCATCTGAGAAAGACTCCGCCTAACACGTGATTTTACATCCTTGAGTTACTCATGCAACGTATTCCTCTCCTGTGGTTTTGCCGTCAAGTAGCGTGACAGAGCACGCCTCTTATCAGCCAACAAGTCTTCTATATGTACATCATTCTCATTAAACCAGTCCTGATGTTTTCTCTGCACCAATCCCAGAACACGCCTGCCTACATCATAAACCGACTTTTTAAGGGTCGGCCAATCCTCACCAAGATCTGCAGCCTGCATCTCTTCTTCCAATGTCCTCTTCACATTTTTATCCTTAAGACGAGCAGCATTCAATCTTTTGGGCAGGGCAACACCAGGAGCCCGGATTTTAGTGATTAGTTTCACTTTTGCGCGTACCAGGTGGTGGTCCGTCCAGCACTCAACTCCACGAAGAGCACGAACACACTGCACATCCTGTAGGTCACGCATCCTGACTAGGACGTAGTCCAAAAGATGCCATTCCTTAGATGCAGGATGCATCCATGTGGTCTTGAATTTGTTCTTTTGTTGGAACATGGTTTTGGTAACACACAGATCCAGCTCCTCACACATCTGCAGCAGGAGCATACCATTGTTGTTACACTTTCCCACCCCATGTCTTCCGATTACATTCCATGTGTTAAAATCCCTACCCACTCTAGCATTAAAGTCACCAAGCACGATGACTTTGTCTGCCTGAGGGATATTTCTTAAAACACCTTTCAAGGCATGGTAAAAGGACACTTTTTCTTCATCGACAGAATTCATAGTTGGAGCATACACACTCACCAGGGTCGCATATCTTCCTTTGTCCAGCGGAACTCTCATGGACATAAGACGCTCACTAATCCCTACTGGGAATTTTTGGTGGATAGGTGTCACCAATGTGGTAGAGAATAGTATTTAGAGAGTTGTAATGTCGCCACGAGGAACCAGGTTTGGTAGAAAGATATGATAGGAATATCGACAACGACTTTAGCTTGGTTTTACATTATTTATTAACAGAGGTTGAGCTGGCATGCCAAGAGAAATAAAACAAATCAATTAAGATTACAAGAGAAAATACGGTCGACTGGCTGAGGCGTTTAGCCAATTCCGTAGTAAAATTGTTGTGTCGTTACATATCGTTTGTGCTGGCGGAGCAAAAGAACAAGTGGTGTTTACCTTAGCACGGCCTAGCTGGAAGTCATAGCGTCCTCAAATCTTTGCGGGCTATTTCTCCCTCAGAACGCGTAGGGATACATCCTCTTCTACTGGCGCTGATTGGCTGAGCTGAGCCAAATCACGCACAGAGAATGTATGTGATCCCGCGGAATGTAGGTCACTACATCCCTTAGCACGGCCTAGCTGGAAGTCATAGCGTCCTCAAATCTTTGCGGGCTATTTCTCCCTCAGAACGCGTAGGGATACATCCTCTTCTACTGGCGCTGATTGGCTGAGCTGAGCCAAATCACGCACATAGAATGTATGTGAGCCCGCGGAATGTAGGTCACTACAAATTCTTCTAATTTATTCACAAGAACAGTTTTAACAGCAAATCCTACCCCAGCCTCTCTTCTGGTTCCTTCATCTCTTCCTTTCCAGAAGAATGTATATTCTCCACAAAATTCTGCAAGATGACCATCTCCAGCTAACCTCGTCTCAGATAAAGCCACGATGTCAAGATCGTAACATCGAAGCGCCTTTGCAACAAGAGCGGTCCTTCGTTCAGGACGCTCCAAGGAATCCCTGTCAAGCAGCGTCCGTACGTTCCAGCAGCCAAGACTAAATGCCTTGTTTGGCTCTATTACAATGGCACGATGACGATCGGGCCCAGGCTGTGATAACCTGGGGCCCCTGCCCTTATTGCCAATTATCTTTTTTGTTCCAGAACCTAAATTGCCAATTATCTCTTTTATATTGTTCTGGAACATCATTGAATTGAAAAAAAAAAAAAAGGTAATAATAATAGTAACAATAATAATAATAATAATAATAATAATAATAATAATAATAATAATAATAATAATAGGGGAAGAAGACGCACGAGGTGACGGAGGTCATGAAACCGCTCCCGTAAGTTTTGAATTTTTAACATATTTAAACCATTTGTGAAATAACAACTCTTAGTACAAATGCTACGTAAAGCACCCGGCTTGAGCCCCAAAAAATTCGGACCCAAAATATATTGTTATAAGGCTCAAATATTCAAATATTCAACTCTGTATTGTACACTGTATATCCAAAAAAGAAAATGACTATAAATGGAAGAAGAAGAAGAACCCCCCCCTCCTCTCCTCTGGCTACACTATATAGGACAGCTAAACTCACCAACACCAGAAACTAGATACACCACCCACCCCATCATCTGTGTACACTAAACACAACAGCCAGATAACGACATTTTCACATCACCGCCACCGCTCACTACGGCCATCATTACCACCACTATCCCATCACCGCCGCCACCACCCCTTGACTCCTTCACTACTGCCACCGCTACAGCACCATCACTACAGTAATACGGGCACATCACCGCCACCACTGCCTCGGTATCGACATCACCACCACCACTGTCTCAGTATCGCTACCGCCGCAGTCTCCCACTTCTCCCTGCTGGCTGCTACTTCCACATTATAGAATTCCTACTACTAACAAAGAGGAAGGCATCAAAATATATAGATAGACTCAAAAGAAAACAGAAAAAACAAACAACAAAACCAAAGCAACACAGCAACAACAGCAAAAACGAGAAAAACAAACAGAGAAAAACAAAAACAAAAAAAGAAACCCCAAAAACGTAAAGAAAATAAGAATGAAGAGGGAAGCAGGCGGACGGACAGAGAAGAGGGGGGAAAAAGTAAAACTTAAAAAACAAAAACTAAGTCAGACATTCGAACACTACATTACAATGAAACTTATGCTTTTTCATTTTTGGGGGCCTTTCTGCCTGTGTGTTTGTTTGTTTATGTGTGTTCGTATACAGCGTGGCGATAATGCCACACAAGGGCCAAGTGGGATGGCGGATCCACAGATGGCTATGTAACTATACATTCGCCAATCCTCGATAAGAGTGTTTAAATATCGAACATAAACAGTTCGAATAACGGTGAAATGGAGACTAGAACGTCATGTGACAGACTCTCACCCAACAGGTGCCCCCTGGCTCAGCAGCAGGAACCTGACTGTCAACCAAATACTGCTGATGTTGGAGGAAGAAGAAGAAGGAAAGGGGCCAGAACCAACTGGACGAAAGAATTGAATAGAACTGTTATGCAATGCTACCTGAAAAGTAACCCCAAGGAGAGGGGCTACAGGAGACGGATGCATAACATCTGGAACGAGATTGGTTTATTTAAATTAGATGAACAAAAATTGGCCGGGCAGGCTCGGGTAATAAGAACTAATGGGTGGATAAGCGAGCTGGAACTGGAGGAACTGAGCAGAGAGAATGGCTTGGAGATGGCGGGTGTAGTATGCCAGACAAGCGAGCCGGTGGGAAATGAAGGTGAGGAGGTCCTGAGAACGGAGGAACCACCCGAAGCAGACAATGATCTGAATACTGAGATAAATAATACCTGGAACAGAGATACGGCCACTGAGGAGATGAATGCTGACGGGCTAGGACAAGATTCGGTTGACATCCTAAATTTAGTGGTAGATGAATTGAACAATGATAGTGGGAGACCTATGAACCTAAGATTTGTAGACAGGAAAAAGTTAAAAGAAACAACAGCTAAGGTAAACAAAGTCATCCCATACCTTGAGGCGAGGAGCCTTCACCAGTGCAACAATATCCTCAAAGCAACAGCAAATACGGTGAGGAAACTACTTGGTATAAAAGCGAGAGGAAACAACAGACAAGAAAGAGCAGAGCCGTGGTGGAAGAAGCGACTGAGTGGGCAAATCGGGGAAATGAGAAATGACATAGGAAAGCTTGAGTCACTACTGAATGGGACACTAAAAAACATAGGCACTAAAAATAGACTGGAAATAAAATACAAAACTAGGAGTAAAAAGCTAAATATTATCATAGAGGAATTGAAGCAACGCATTGTAGCAAAGAGTGCAAAAATCAGGCGATACGAGAACAGAGTCAGTCAGTATAAACAGAACCGCATGTTCGACAACAACCAGAAGATGCTGTTTGGACAGCTTGAGGGGAAAGAAAGAGGCAACGACTTGATCCCTGGGGCGGAACAAACTAAAACATTCTGGAGAGGAATATGGGAGCAGGATGTTAGACACAATGCCCAGGCAGGGTGGATTGAGACAGTACAGAGGGAGATCGGTGAGCAGGCACAACAGACTGATTTGAGTATCACAGTTGAAACTCTTAAGGAGCAAGCCAAAAAACTAACCAACTGGAAATCACCAAGCCCAGATGGTGTGCAGGGGTATTGGATTAAACATTTAACATCCCTACACCCGAAGCTGACGGCCATGTTCAATGACTGCTTGGTGTCGGGTGAGGTGCCAGAGTGGTTGACAAAAGGTACCACAGTTCTGATAATGAAAGACCGAATCAAGGGTAATGATGTTACCAACTATAGACCTATCACATGTCTGCCCGTAATGTGGAAACTGTTGACGAGCATTGTGTCTGAGGAAATCTACCATCACCTCCACACAAACAACTTGTTACCGGACGAACAGAAAGGATGCCGAAAGAAGTCACGTGGTACAAAGGACCAGTTGCTTATTGATAAGATGGTAATGGGGAATTGCAGGAGGAGACACACTGATCTTGCCATGGGATGGATAGACTACAGAAAGGCATTTGACATGGTGCCTCATTCCTGGATCACCAAAAGCCTGGAGATCTTCAGGGTGGCAGATAACATCAGACAGGTGCTAGGCAGGAGTATGGGGTCCTGGGAGACAGAGCTGACATCAACTGGAGTATCCTTGGGAAGCGTGAAGATCAAGAGAGGTATCTTCCAGGGAGATAGCCTGTCCCCTCTGTTGTTTGTCCTTGCCCTGATGCCCTTGACCATTATGCTGCGAAAAGTGAGAGCAGGATACAAGTTGGGAAGGGGAGAGCTTACCATCAATCACCTCCTCTTCATGGACGATCTTAAGCTCTTCGGGAAGGGTGAGAAGGAGTTGGATGTGCTTGTTGACACTGTCCGTATTTTCAGCAGTGATATATGTATGCAGTTTGGTATTGGTAAATGTGGAGTCATTGTGATGAAGAGGGGTAGGTTGAGCAGAAGTAACGGGATCCAGATACCAACAGGTGAGATGATAAAGGAAATTGACTCTGAGGAAGGATACAAGTATTTGGGCGTTCTGGAGGCTGATGGCATAAAGAACAAAAAAATGAAGGAATTGTTAAGAACTGAATACATTCGGAGAGTAAGGAGCGTATTGAAGTCACATCTGAACAGCAGAAATGCCATAAGCGCAGTAAATTCCCGAGCTGTGTCTATTATTAGGTACAGTGCGGGAATTCTGAGATGGAATGTTGCTGAACAAAAAGAAATGGATAGGAAGACTAGGAAACTATTGACTATCTACAACATGTTCCACAAGAGGAGTGATGTCGATAGACTCTACCTAAGGAGATCTGAGGGTGGAAGAGGTCTTATCAGCATAGAGGACTGTGTTCAGATGGAGAAAAACAACCTATACGAATACGTGACCTATAGTAAGGAGCCAATGCTCAGAACTGTACTGAAGGAGGGGACAGTAGGCCAGGGGATGTCCAAGGAGGAAATAACATCAAGGAGGAAGAGCAGCCTTAAGGGAAAATCCCTTCATAGTACCTTCTTTGAGAAAACTGAATTTAGAGATCCACAGACATGGAACTGGTTGAGAAGAGGAGACCTCAAAAAGGCTACAGAAGGAATGCTAATGGCTGCGCAGGAGCAGGCCCTCAAAACGAAGTGGTTGAAGCACCATATCTACAAGGAGGAGGCTAGCCCACTGTGCAGGATCTGTGGAGAGAGAGAGGAGACTGTGGCTCACATTGTGTCCGAGTGTAAACACCTAGCCCAGACCCACTATAAGGGCTGGAGACACGATGTGATGGGCAGGGTGATCCACTGGCACCTGTGCAAAGTAAACAATGTACCACATTCTGAGAAATGGTATGAGCATAGGCCAGAGGCGGTGATGGAGAACAATCAGGTGAAGGTGCTGTGGGATTTTAGGATACAGACGGACAAAAAACTGGAACACAATAGACCTGACCTGGTGGTTGTGGACAAAGAAAAAAGATCGTGCCTGATTGTGGATGTGGCCTGCCCATTCGACACGAGAGTGCAAGAGAAGGAGAGGGAGAAAATTAACCGATACCAGGACCTAAAGTGGGAGGTGAAAAGGATTTGGAACTGCCATGAAGTCAAAGTGATCCCGATTGTCATAGGCGCACTGGGGACTATCTCCAAAAGTTTCCAGGGATGGTTAAAGAAAATCGGCCCCTTCACGCTTTTTGGAACGCTTCAAAAGGCATGCTTGCTTGGAACAGCAAGAACCCTCCGATACGTCCTGAATATCTGAGGCTGCAGGTAGTGGCTTGATATTCAATCCAACGGACTTTCCAGTTAACCAACATCAATGACTGAGATTCAAGGAATAATAATAATAATAATAATAATAATAATAATAATAATAATAATAATAATAATACACTATTAATAATTATTAATACACTCGTGCAATGCCTGTGCGTGACGAATATTTTTAAAGTGAGGAAAGACTGTGCACTGAGCCAATCCCACTCTCTGAGCGACAGTAGCTATAACCCGAAAAGAAGAAAAGATCAACATCATCGGTAACTACTGAGCCGCAGATTTTATGTCGGAGTTAACCCAGTTTCCTGAGATGCCTTCTCCTAGAAGAATGCCCTGACAAGGGCTAGGGGTTCTTCACTGCCAGTGGTTTAACTGCGCGATCGGGCATCCAGCTCCCGCGCGCGCAAAAAAAAGAAAAAAACCTCACTTATTGACACTTATACGTACGACATACACACATGCGCATACATACGCGCGCACACACACGCATACATACACGCGCACACAGCAACACTCATACATACAAACACACACGCTACTCACTTACACACACACACATATATATATATATATTACCGTCATTACTGATACAAGATTACAAGATTATGTCAACTGTTGACTTTCAAGAGTTCGTATAGTTGAAGCCGTTCGTATTACAGTCCAGCATTATTATAATTGCTTTACAGCATAGAGCTATGGCTCTCCACGCTCTGAGCTTAAATCCCGCCGAGGTCAACCTTGCCTTTCATCCCCACGGAATCAACAAAAGAGAGTACCAGTAATGCGCTGGACCAGTCGCTGGATCCGTGCCAAAAGCAGAAAAATTATTATTATTAAAGTTGTTTAAGGCCCGGTCGCTGGTGATGGTGATGGCGGCGGCGGTGGTGGTGGTGGTGGTGGTGGTGGTGGTGGTGGTGGTGGTGGTGGTGGCAGTTGTTGTTGTGTTGTGTTGTGTGCGTGTGTGTGTTTTGTTATTTTGAGTTTTTTGTTTGTTTGTGGGGTTTTTTTTTATCGTTTGACGCCGCTGTTGTTGTTGTTGTAAATGTTCATTTCAATTCATTCTGAAGCTGTTGTTGCTGTAAACATTAGTGCCGGTGTTGTAGATGTTGGGGTTAAAATCTGGTCGTTTGACTGAGTAATGTATATACATATATATATGAAATAGTCTTTTCAAGACTATACAGAGCATTTGAAGTTATCCCAAATTGAAGGTTGAGTACTTTAGACTTTGTTTTATCATGATTTAAGGCTCTATTGATTTTTCCCTGGATTTCTCTAAATTCTGTTGGATAAATCTATATCCTGATTCCTTTTGAATTGAGTCTGAATTATTTTTCCCATATCTTATGTTAACTATTTTCCCATTTTGACGCTATAGTCACTTATGTTATGGAATACTGTTAGTTTCTCGCTACAACAATTTCTATACTTTTCATTTATATATATATACTTGGATTTATTTCCTAGAGTGCTTAAATTATTTGTGACTAATCCGGTATTTTTTTTTAAAAAAGACCGCGATGATATTGCTTTTTGCTGAACTCCTTTTGTAGAGTTTTCTTTCAGAATGTTTTTGACTGTTGTTTCATGTAAACAAACATTTGTCTCATTCTGACGTCACCAGCCCTGTTTTTCCACATGTGCGTTTATTTTAAGAATCACGCATGATGTTAAACTAGCCTGCTTTTAAATTCCCTTTTTGGCATATTACCAGTGAGACCTTGGTTACTATGTTGAGCTCTGCTGATGAACGAAATCCAATCGTGACCATCCCCACTGAAAGTTTTCGTGAAATAGTCTTTTCAAGACTATACAGAGCATTTGAAGTTGTCCCAAATTGAAGGTTGAGTACTTTAGACTTTGTTTTATCATGAGTTAAGGCTCCATTGATTTTTCCCTGGATTTCTCTAAATTCTGTTGGATAAATCTATATCATGATTCCTTTTGAATTGAGTCTGAATTATTTTTCCCATATCTTATGTTAACTATTTTCCCATTTTGACGCTATAGTCACTTATATGTTATGGAATACTGTTAGCTTCTCGCTACAACAATTTCTATACTTTTCATTTATATATATATATATAATGTATAAAAATCAATACAATATAATTACCTTTCTTTTAATTATTACACTCCCTTACCTCTTTTACTTCCGCATATAAGTGTACGTGCGTGTGAGTGTGTTTATACGCGTGCCTTCATATTCTTATAATGTATCTATTACCCTATTTTTTCTGTGTACCTGCCAAACAGAAAACCACATCATGTCTGTCTGTAGTTTACAGATACACAGATACACTTGCCCTAACATATATATTTACGCACACTTTTTCACTATACGTATACATTTGTACATACACATATATGTACATCTGTGAGCGTATATACATACATATACACACACCTAACTATATTTCTTGAAAGATTTTTATATATTTCATATGGCTATTGTAATTCATTTGTCTATATTTATATAATTTTTTTGCTTTTCTTGATGAGACTTTCCAAGTATTTAGCCATGTTTTATATTGCCTCGTCTGACGAACGAATGAAGACGTTTCTTTCGTATTCGCCTCATTCAGGAAACCTCTGGTAATGAGGTAATTATATTGTATTGATTTTTATACATTAAATTTTGCTCTGGTACTTACATAGAGCACTCTTCACTTCTATGACCTTTTCTGTTTTCAACGGAAATTTCAATACTTATATATATATATATATATACACATTCAACACAGAGTAGAGAGTTTGACAACAGGTCGATGACTTTAGTCTAGATAGGGTAATGACATGTGGATGGGGAGAGAGTGTAGACGTTATTGTGGTGGCGGGGGACAGTGAGATGTATCTAGTTCATTTGTCCGTTTTCTTCTCTTTGCAAAATTTGAATTTTAGCCATGTTATATTGAGATGTAAGTAAATGTAAAATGTAAAATATAAATAAGGATTGCTCTGGTAAAATATACTAAAATATTTGTGTAACTTCCACAAACTTCTGTCGTGACATTCCCGAATCCAGTGACCAAAAAATTGTTGTATTTTGATGTTTCAGAATACAAAAATTAATTAATTATACATACATACATACATACATACATACATACATACATACATACATACATACATACATATATCCACAACACGTGTTACAGGTCGCCATGCTACTAGACTTCCTAGCAGCCAGGTCCAACAGTGCCTTGAAACAACTATGCCTGTAAGAAACTTGACACCAGGTGTACCATCTAAGTCTACCTCGAATGCTGGGGAAAACACTATCGATAATAATAATAACCGAAGAAATAATAATAATCGAAGAAATTTGACACCACGTGTACCATCCGAGTCTATCTCGATTGTTATGGAAAATACTATCGATAATGATAATAATCAAAAGTATAAACAATTGAAAATTACCCTCAACGAAATCTTCCAGAGAGAAATTAATTCATGTATAAACATTTCCCTTGCTGAACGACAATGTTTAATAAAAAAAAACAAATAATGAAATATTACGTGTTATTGACGAAATAGGGGATGAATATTTACGACGAATAAAAATCCCAAAATGTTGGCAAATCATCGCCTGTTTATATGCCTTAGCAACGACAGTGAAGCATTATCTTGGTGATAGCAGAGATATTAACAAGAACAGAACACCACCAAAAATACCATCATATATAACTAAAATAGAAAAAAGGATTGCTGACCTACGAAAAACCATAGGATATGTGACAATGCTTCTTACATGCAAACAAACGCAAAAAAAACTCACTCCTCACCAACAAAGAGTGAAAAATGAAATAGAGACGATGTTTGGTAACAGTAAAACCAGAACTCTTCAATATAAGCTGATCACCCTCAAACAAGAATTGAGAGCTGTTAGTGAAAAACGCTGATATCTGAAGAAGGTAGATGAGAGAAAAGTGCTTAATAAAAGATCCAGACGAACCAAACATCAGTCTATAGAGATATGAAGAACAAAATAATAAGTGTCACTGAGGCCCCATCCCAGAAAGACATAGATTCCTTTTGGAGCAAAATATGGGGTGAAAAGAAGGATTTCAACCAAGATGCAGTGTGGCTAAGAGAAATCCAAAAGAACTATTGCTCCTACACTACAACAAAAACATACAAAATAAGTGAGGGTACCCTTGAGACTGTAATAGGAAAACTCCAAGATAAGAAGACACCAGGAATAGACATGATTGTCGGCTACTGGTACAAAAAACTGATATTTTATCGGAGGTGTCTTACTGACATCTACCAACAAGTTCTTAAGGGAGATATACTTATACCAGAAAGGTTGACATTAGCACAAACATTACTGGTCCCCAAGAACAAAGACACCCACTTGGCAAAAACTACCGACCCATTGCATGCCAGAACCTGATGTATAAGATGTATACAGCCTGCCTGAACCTATTCCTCCAAGATCACTGTGAAAATAATAACATCATCACAGATGAACAAGCAGCTGGAAAGAAAGGGGTTTGGGGATGTGCTGAACAACGCCTAATCAACAAAACTGCGATGTCGGAAGTGCGACAACTTAGGAGGAATATGGCTACAGTCTGGCTGGACTACAGGAAAGCTTTCGATTCTGTTCCCCACTCTTGGATGATAGAGTCCCTCCAACTTGCTAAAGTCCCAGACATTATTGTCAGAGCCATAGAGAGGCTGTCTTCTTCTTGGGCTACTATCCTAAGGTTAAAGACAGAGAGGGAGGACTCTATTTTTACTGATAAAATAAAATATCGCAGGGGTATATTTCAGGGGGACAGTCTCTATGTGATATTATTCATCTTGTCATTAAATACCTTGTCCTTTCTGCTCAAGAAATGTTCGGGATACATCATTGGCTCACAGGAGGACAGAAATACGAACCAAACCCATAATTTCTTTGTGGGCGATCTGAAACTCTATGCCAAGAACATGGATGGGATGAAGAAAAATCTTGACCTGGTTACAACGTTTTCAAAGGATATAGGAATGGAGTGTGACCAAGATAAATGCTCATACATGACTGTAAAGCGGGGAAAAACAAGAACCCAATCTAGCAAAATTGTCATCAATGGCCTAACTGTTTCACCGTTATCTGATGAGGACTGCTACAGATACCTGGGGATAGATGAGAACATATCCTATAATGGTATCTGTAATAAGGAACGCGTAACCAGGGAATACTACACCCGATTAAGAAAGATTTGGTCATCGGAACTCTCTGCGCAAAACAAAACAGTGGCTCACAATGTGTTTGCTGTGCCTGTCCTAACACCAACGTTTGGAATACTCAATTGGACGATAGACGAAATCCGAGCAGTTGATGTTGGAACTCGAAAATACTAAACAACACCGGAAACTTCCACATCAACAGTGACATAGACCGCCTTTACTTGAAACGTAGGCGGGGAGGCAGAGGCCTAACATCAGTCCAGACAGCATTTGAATGTCGCATCGTATCTCTCCGACAACATCTACAAACCTCGAAGCGTAGAAGCCCTTCTCTCGAGCAAGTCTATCTTCATGAAACAGATAAGATCATGAGAGTTGGGAAGGAACTCCTCGAGAGATATTCCCTGTCTGATAATCAAAAGCTCACACCCAGGGAAGTCGCTCAGCAGTATCGCAGTGAATCCATGGATGAAAAACTGCATGCTTATCAGCAAAAAATCATACATGGATATGTTGCCAGGAAGCTCCAGAGTGAGAGTAATATAGATAAGGAAAGTAGTCTATCTTGGACCAACAACCGCTATATTGGCTCCCACTTTGAAGGATACGCTTTTGCAATCCAAGAACAGGAAATTAACACGAAATACCTGATTCACAAAAGAGATAGGGATGCAGGCAAAACACGTAGATGTGATAACAAGTGTAGACTCTGCAGAACTAACATCGAGGATATCACCCCTGTCATCAGCAGCTGTCCAAAGATGTCATCGCGGTACTATCTACCTATGAGGCATGATGTAGTGGCCAAAACACTGTACAATGCAGTTCGTAAAAAAGATAGCCCTGATAATAAACACATTAAAAGCTACAGCAATGTGGAAGACATCCATGTACATAATATGAAAGAGTACTGGTGGAATGTTCCAGTAAAAACCCCAATAAAATGCAGGCATAACAGACCAGATATTATGATATGGGACAGGGAGAAGAAAGCATGCACAGTAGTGGAAATTAGCTGTCCAGCAGATGCCAATATAATATCAAAGATTAGCGAAAAGGAGAATATTTATACAGAACTGATGAGAAATCTGCAGATACTCCACCCTTATTACACCTTCAGATTTATGCCTGTGATTAGTGGGGCACTGGGATATGTTAGTAACTGCCTCAATACAAATCTTGAGAAGCTAGGCTTCACAGGAACAGAAAGAACACAACTAGTTAGGAAATTACAAGTACAATCCATTAATGGAACAGTAAAAATATGTAAAACATTCCAAAAAGTTTACATCTAATAACTGCATATACACATGTACAGATACAAAGCATATACACATGCACACATACAACTCAAAACATCCACATCCACACATACAACTCAAAACATCCACATCCACACATACAATAACATCCATATCTACACATGCATACATACATACCTACCTAGTTGATGTTGTGTAAATTCGAATGAGAGAGTCTTGTGTCTATGTTAGAAATCGACTCTCTCTCTATTGGGAAAAAATTTGTGAAATTATAAAACCAGAAGAACATACATACATACATACATACATACATACATACATACATACATACATACATACATACATACATACATACATACATACATACATACATACATAACGTTCGACGCGAACAGTCGCGCATATGGCGTGAGAGACTATTCATTAAATTTAAGATGAAATTCCCAACAGTAATGCCACAACTACAAGCCGTGTTGAAAAACTGGATATTCTTCTAACAAGACCTCTTTCATTCGAAATAATAGGGATATTCATCTAGATATTAGATTTACAAAGATTTGCCAAGCAGCATGACTGAACACAACATCAACATCAACAACATTAGTGGAATATCGAAGGAAAACAACAACGAGAAAGATAAATAGAATCTTTTTAGTTGTAGCTAGAGAAGTAACCGAAACTATAAATCCTATTTTTCTGAAGTTAAGAACTTTATAATGATTTCTTTAATTGTTATAAGATGACAAAAGAAGAGATCCCTCTGTTGGCTAAATGAAAGAAACGAAGCTACACTGGGACGAATACATCCACAACTTCACAACCAAACAATTACGCCAACAAACAACGTCCGTCGAACGTAAAAGTAACAAAGCAAGTCTCCCAGACCAAATATGCACTATGTTACTAGGCTATCTAGCAGCCAGGCTGATCATCAATAAACAACAGCAATACACAAACAGTCCCTTGAAACAGCCATGTTGGTGAGGAATTTGATAAGTGTATCAATTGATTTGACTGCTATGGTATTTCGCTGTCACGTTGATCATCAACATCAAAACATTTTCAATGATAATACGTCTGCTATTTGCTGGGAATGTCATGAGTATAAACAATTAAAATATAGCCTCAACGAACGAAACCTTCCAGAGAGAAATTAATTCTCGTATAAATATTTCTCTCGTCGATCGACATAAAAACAACATTAAACAAGAAACCAACGTGAATTTATTTCTCTCTGGAAAGTTTCGATGAGCGTATATTTTAATTATTTATACTCATGACCTTCTCAGCTAATGGCGGATGTATTATCATTGAGAATGTTTGGATGTTAATGTTCATATATTACAAAAATAGAAGCAATGATTTCTGACCTAGGAAAACTATAGGATATGTGACAATGCTCTTCACATGCAAATACGAACAAGAAATCTACATTCCTCGCCCACAAAGAGTGAAAAATATAACAGAAACGATATTTGGAGACAGTACAACCAGAACTCTTCAATGTAAGATGATCACCCTCAAACAAGAACGGCAGCTGTCAGCGAGAATCTTCGATATCAGAAAAGAGAGGGTGGCTGAAAGAAAAATAATTAATAAAATATTCAGCCGAAACCAAACATTAGTCTAGAGTTTTGAGGAGCAAAGCAATGAATGTCACCAAGGCCCCATCCTAAAAAGACATAGATTCCTTCTGTAGAAACGTATAGGGTGAAGAAAAGAAAATTAATCAAGATGCAGAGTGGCTGAAAGCGATCCAAAAGAATTACTACCCCTGCACTACAAAAACATACAGCATTAATGATGACACCCTTGAGACTATGACAGTTCAACTCCGAGATAAGAAAGTACCAGGAAGGGACTGCTGGTACAAAAACCTGACATTCTATCAGGTGTATCTTAACAACCTTTATCAGTAAGCTCTCATGAGAGATGCTCATATACCAAAGTGGTTAACGTTAGCAAAACCAATATTGGTCCCCAAGAATAATGACAAAAGACTACAGACGCATTGCATACCAGAACCTAATGTATAACATGAATTCACCTTGTCTAAACTTATTTCTCCAGGATCACTGTGACAATAATATGATCACAGGTGAAAAGCAGCTGGGAAGAAGGGAGTTTGGGGGTGAGCTGAACAACTCCTAACTAAAAGAACCGCGATGTCAGAGGTGCAGTGACATAGGCGGAACATGGTTACAGTCTGGTTGGACTACAGGAAAGCATTCGATTCTGTTCCCTGCTCTTGGATGATAAAGGGCCTCCGACTTATTAGAATGCGTAGCTCGGTGATCAGAGAGTTACTCCAGGTAGAGCTGCTACTTCTCTGAATTGAGAAATCACAGATCTGATACTATGGGTATGTGATTAGAATGCCTCAGGAATAAATCGCTGAACAGATTTACGGGCAAAACCAAGGGTACACCCCAAGCAAGATGGTTGGATAACATCCATGAGGGTGGCTGATCTCGCTTCGGGAGCAGCCAGATTAGTTGGAGACGGTTGCTTCTAACAGGACCCGCTAGAAGGATTTTTTGAGGACTCTTTCCCCACGGTCCTCTCAGGAATAAGTAGACGAAGAAGAAGAGAAGATTGAAATAAGAGGAAAAGAGTCTTACACACACACACACACACACACACACACACACACACACACACACACACACACACACACACACACACACACACACACACACACACACACACACACATACACACGCACACACACGCACGCACGCACACACGCACACACACACACACACACACACACACACACACACACACACACACATCGTTTCATCCAAGCACAAGACCGGAATCATCGGAGTTTAATCAAAGGTTAAAACAGATAGACTTATGACTGAAAGGTGTAGTCGAACTTTTTATCAAAAATCTATTTTGGAGATGTATTTTTACATTCTTAAATTTATATGTTATCTATGCACCTGCTTTTATATACTTTTGTAATGCTTATGTTATATGTTAATTTATTAATTATGATATATGCCTT
>OZ024742.1:46331504-46346504 GCA_964016885.1 Eledone cirrhosa | reverse complement strand
AACAACAAAGTTCTTCACTAGTATTATATCTATTGTCCATGGAAGGCGAGAATCTGAAGACTGCCTTATAAACAATATGTTAAGGAATAACCGATATATATGTATGTATGTATATATATATATACAGGTCGTCTTCCGGTATTCTCGGGGGTTACGTGAAGATTGAAAAACCGCGAATAATGGACGTGGTCCATAAAAATGCCTATAAACGTCAAAACATAACGTAAAAATGTTATATATATATATATATATATATATATATATATATATATATATATATACCGTATATACTTCAGTAATAGTCGATTTTATGTAAATGTTGACGTCCTATTTTTGGCCAAAACTGGAATTTTCCATAGACCACGTATAAAAGTCGACCCTAGTATTTCACGGATAACAGGTCAACATTTGTGTGCCATGATATTATCCACTACCTAGAAATAACGCTGTTAAAAATCATCATGAATTTAAGGCAAATTTATATTATTGCGAGTATATGTCTGAAACTAAGGGTTTACTCAAACATGTGCTTTCGTTACTATAGCCTGACCCATAGCTGGAATGCTTGGTGCTTATAGCGGAATGTTTAGTACTGATAGTAAAACACCATATAATAGCGAACACTACACATCTGTTGATGGGTGCTACATCACTGTTACTAAAATGTGATTGGAGAGTTGCGATGCGAAACACCGCGAGCAGGTATCAGCCATGTACACTGTAAGTAGTGTCCTACCGGTAGATATATTACTCATGTTAATATACTGTAATTATGATATATATATTGATTGCACTAAGCTAGTCTGTTAAGTTAGATACGAATAAAAGAACAAGTATAGATATTTATAAGAGCTACGTGGCCTTCTTTATGGATTTTGTTATTTACTAGGACCTGTGTTTTGGTGCATAAAATCGGTAATATTACTGTAATTCATTGTGTTTTTGTTTTTATTTGTTTAGAGATCAGTTGGATTTCTGCTACTGATACAGTACTTGAATTTCAAGCCCCTCAAAAATAGTATCAATATAGTAGTTGACCCAATAAATTTAACCTTAAAAAATAGTTTAAAACATTCGACATTAACACGAGTATATACAATATATACAGTATATATATATATATATATATATATATATATATATATATATATATATATGGAGGGTATGTGTGTGTGAATTTTGTCTGATGACCCTGTGAGCACCCATGTGAAATTCAAAGTAACAGGAGTCGTCATTTAGCCATGATAAAGATTATTATATACATTATGTGTATGTGTACGTGCGTCTGTGTGCGCGCGTGCCTGTGTATATATATATATATGCGCGTGTATGTGTGTGTGTGTATGGGGGGAGCGTATATTTTTATAAAGATTAGAATTCACCGAATAATTCAAAGAAAACTTTACAATACCAGAGGTTTTTGTTACTTCGGCGTTTTAGCATCAAATCTCAAATGTTAGTCTCATTTTCAAATCTTTAAAATTAATTGTGAAACCAATAGCTATAACATTATTATGCCACAAGGAGATTGTGTTTTCCCAACCTTTTCCAATCAATAAATATTAACCAACTAAATTTACAAGATTTCCTTACGGTGAACTAATTCTCTACGATACTTTAACAGTGGACCAGCTTAGTGTGAGATATACAAGATGTTCCTATTTAACTTTTATTTTTTCTAATTGTGTTATAGTCATTTATTCATGTAGTTACACAGCTATTAGTTAGTTCGTCAAAGTTCTGTCGGCACATATTATGTGACCTCCTCAATGACTATCTGTTCTCTTTTGTCACCAAACTACTTACCAAATTATACTCAAAATACCACTGATTAAAACTCTGGGCACATTATAAAAATAAATTGGTTTTTCTTTTTGTTTATTTTTCAGTCAGAAATTAATAAGAAATTGGACGATAGACAATTTTTTGTGAATCTATATGAATAGAAAACTTCTTAAATATTACCTATGGCAAGACTGTCGTTTCATACACAAATATTCCAAACAAAATATTTCATACATATATTGAAAGAGAGATTCTTCGGCTGTTGATAACAACTTTTTCACTTGAAGAATTTATAAATAACAATAATATGATTGTTTTCATTTGATTAAACAAGATTATAAATATTCATTATAATAAAAAAAAAATGAAAAAGGAAATATAGATTTCAGTTTCATATCTCAAAAAAAAATTTACATTCAATAAATACCAAATGAATATTGATTAAGCGGTTCGTTTATTTTTTTCCATTATCTAAACATTCTTGCGAAAACAAAATCGTATAAGATGTATAAAATTATAGATACCACACTAAAGGTCCTTTATAGAAATATGTAGACTAAACAATTGTTTTAACTTCCCAAAACTTTGATTTAGAAACTCAAAGACAATGTAGTTCACATATGAAAGTATTGTCTTCAATGTTTTATTCTTCTTACTCTTATATAGTTTTAGAGGTGATTTGAAGGAAATTTGATTGCTATTTCTAGCAGACTGAGAAACCACCTTATGGATACGTTGTAGATATGTTTATAAAGAATTAGATTAATTCGTAACTAATATGTTATTTTGGGGGAAATAAGATTCAAAAACATGTTAACCCCTTTGATACCAAACCAACTGAAACCCCCACCGGTTCTACTACACAAAACTTTGTTATTTATGGTTATTTCCCGTCGAGGTGGGCTGCAGGGGATTCCCGGCTCACTCAGCATGGAGAATACTCATTGCCATCGGAATGATAGGAAGAGAGATGAAGGCTGAAGTTCACACAAGGTGGGGGAGGCAGTAGAAAGGGCCTTCAGTTGGCTTTGGAGCAGGAGAGGGAAGATAAGTTGGAAGCTAGGAGGCGAAGATGGGCAGTAATTTGGCCACCACGGCTGACCCACCAGCGAGAGGGTGTTACGGTTGAGGGTCGAAACACCCAATAAATATTGAACATCGTTTGATGACATTAGTACCTCCTGGCCAAAGCTATGTTCATCGTAAATTAGTGTGAGACATCTTCTTGAAGATGTAATTATGCCTAGAGATCGATGTTAAATTATATTCCAAAGTCCAATATCTTCTCTGTCACTCTCTCTCTCTCTCTCCCTCTCTCTCTCTCTCTATTCTATCTCTCTCACCCTCCCTCTCTCCCCACTCGCTCTTTCTCTGGAAGAAATCACCTGTGTTTAGATCTGGAAAAAGATTCGCTGTCATGTCTAAAATGTCCAAAACACACTGTATGTCACGACGGCGCCCCATCACTAGTTACGGGTTTCTACATGCATTTCCCTTCCACAAACAAGTATATGGTTTATTTTTTCATTTCTTGTGCGAATTTTCCTTGTTGATTATGCCAAACTGCGAAAGCTGAAGAGATTTTGTCTGTAAATTGGAAGTGAACTATTGACAAAAACTCAGAATGTACATTTCCATTTACTTGATAATAAGAATTCTATTTCCAAATACATTTATTAGATTTAAAAATTATGTGTTTGGGGGCTATCAAAAACAATATGGGCGTCATGATGGCCGAATGATTAAAAAGCTCGCTTCATAATTTCTTGGTTCCTGGTACACGCACATTACCGGGCTGTCTTCTATTATTAATCTCGAGTTGACTAATATGTTGTAAGTGAAATTTGGTAGGCTGAGAATGTGCAGAAATCCGTCTTATTTATAACCAATAGCTCTGATGTTCGCGGGGAAGCGAGGCGGTGCCAATATAGTCGTCTATATAGCGACCCTATAGTTCGGGGTTGGGGGCGTTGAACTGTGAGGAGATGTGGGCCTCAACATAAAAACATATTTGATATATATTTGTTCTTATAGTATGTATGAGTGCCAATATTTTTTGTTTTTTTCAATGAATTTCCAATAATCATGTAATAAGAGGATGTCTATAGAAAATCTCTAGACAGAAAGCCTGAAGTTAAGGGTTTCAAAAATCACTAAATACAGTCATATAACAGTTTTCTCTCCTCTCTCACTTTCTCTCTCCCTCTCTCTATCTATTTATCTCCCTTACTCTTCCCTCTCACTTTCTCTCTTTCAATCAAATTCTACTAAATTTTTTCGTTTTCACATCATCTTTTTTTTTTTTTTTTTAATAATTAAGAATAAAAGCAAAGAAAACTAAAATTAGCCAACAACGAACATTTGGTAGTCGTGATGGAGGAATTGATAACGTAACAAAACAAAATAGATTTTATTAAATAATTATTAAAGCAAGTTAGTGTTAGTCTTGTTATTGTAGACGTTGGTGGTGGTGGTGGTGATGATGTTGGTAATTGTGTTAGGGATGGCAGTGGTGGTGGTGGTGGTGGTGCTGGTGCTGGTGCTGGTGCTACTGCTGCTGCTTACTGCCGCTGCTAAGGCTGTTAGTTGTTAGTTATTTAATTTTGTTGCTATCTTCGTTGTAGTTTCTATGTTACTTTTTCTGCTACTTTGTTTATTAAGATTGCAGATATTAGATATGTGAAATACACCATTTACATTTGTCGAGTTTTAAAATCCCATTGGTATTATTTTACATTTTATCTACAGTTTGATAGCGACTTAGAGCGGCCCCAAGCTACACAAAGCTTGAAGGCCATAAAATATTACAGCAAAGCTTCTCACAAAACTAGTAAACGTATATTTTTAGACACCTGCAGATTGTGAAGCCCTAAGTTCTAGCTTGTTTAGCTTATCACTAAAGACAGCACCGACTGTCTTCCTCTAAGACTGGAAACTATCAAATAACAGTAAAACACTGTAGTAGTTTATGTCATGTATAATTCTTTCTCTTAATAAAATGTTAGTCATTTTTATTACTTGGTGGTTTGGCAGAATCGGTAGAGCGTCAGGCACCATACTTTGCGGTATAGAGTTATGGCTATTTACATTCTGATTTCAAATCCGCCGAGGTTAACTTTGCCTTTCATCCTTACGGGGTCGATAAAATAAAGCACCAGTAATGCACTGGGGTAATTGCTGGCCTTGTGCCAAAAGTAGAAACATTATTATAAGGACGTCGGACGCCGGTAAATTGGCAGAATCGTTAGAGCGTCCGATTAAATATGGTAGCAGTATTTGTTCCGGCTCTTTATGTACGGAGTTCAAGTTTTGTCAAGGTTAGCTTTGCCTTTCATCTTTTTGGAGACGATAAAAAATGAACCAATCAAGTACAGGATCTATGTAATGGACTTTCCCTTCACCCTAAATTCCTGATCTTTTATCTAAATTAGAAATCAATATTATAAGGGCAGTTGGAGGTGGTGGATTGGCAGAATCGGTAGAGCTTCAGAAAACATACTTAGCGGCATAGAGTTATGGCCCTTTCCGTTCTGACTCCAAATCCCGTCGAGGTTAGTTTTGCCTTTCATCCTTACGGGGTCGATAAAATAAAGTACCTGTAATACACTGGGGTCGATTTAATCGACTTTCTCCTCCAAAAAAATTGTTGGTCTTGTGCCTAAATCAGAAACCATTATTATAAGGGCGGTGGATTGGCAATATCGGTAGAGGGTCGGACGCTATGCTTTGCAGCATTGAGTTACGGCCGGCCCTTTATGATCTGAGTTCAAATCTCGCTGAGGTTAACTTTGCCTTTCATCCTTATCGGGTCGATAAAATAAAGTACCAATAACGCATTGGGGTCGATTTAATCGACTTTCCTTTTCCCCCAAATAGTTGGCCTTGTGCCTAAATGAGAAACCATTATTATAAGGACGTTTATCAAATACCGTAGAACAAGAGGCAGGTTCCTGAATGATACTTATCTCTGATGGGGTTTTGATCGCTTGCTAAAACAATCTTTAAAGCCCTTTGTGAAAGATATGCACATCACAATTTTATCTATCCTTTAAAGATAGGGCATTTTGTCTAATTGTATGTATGGATCCTTAACATCTATTGGTGTCGTAGGGGTGCTGTAGGAACATATGACGTGTTTTGAGCATTTTAAACCTAGTAGTACCCATCTCTCTCCAGATCTGAACACAGCTCGATTTCTTCCAGAGAAGGAGAGAGTGGGTGATAAAGAGAAAGTCAGAAAGAGATATAGAGGAACAAATACTGCAAAGCATTTTATTGGATATTCTAATGACTCTACTAATTGGTCACCCGTTTGACGAATTAAAAGAAAGAAATATTAACACACAGAATAGTAAGATCCAACCAAGTCTATGAAATGATTTTGATTCTCAATAAAAGTCCCTTTATTTCCGCAGCTAACATGGTTTAAAGAAAAGGAGGAACATCAATCAAAATTTCCAAGTTTTCTGTCCTCCTGTAAATCGGAGGCCTGGTCACTATTCCAGATTATCTAGAGTCAGATTATCTCAGCATCTCGAATTAAGTACTCTAAAATACCGACAAATTATAAATAATACAAATAGTGTATTTTTAGAGGGGTACTAGGAGATCCGCAAAAAAATAGCCCAAAACGTGAACCACTTTAAAGATTTGTTGACCACGGTGAAGAGGAGAAATTTGAGGTGGTGTGGACATGTAACAAAATCAGACGGACTCTCTAAGACAATTCTCCAAGGCACAGTGTGGGGAAAGAGAAGGCGAGGCAGACAGAGGAAGCGGTGGACAGACAACAGAGCTGAGTAGACGGGAAAGAACTATGCCACAACCCAAGCTCTCACCCATGACCGCCAGAGATGGAGGCAGGTGGTGTAGTGTTCAACACTGTAGGGTCCCAATGACCTTGAAAAAGGTTAAATGATCATGGTGATGATGATGAGAGGGCTACAACAATGCAAATTGGACATTAAACGTTAAGAATAAGGATAATAAAGTTGTTTAAATGTTAAAAATAACGATAACAATATAACATTCAATGTCGCAATGCGCCAGCTTCAGCATCGGTAATCAGAAGAAGGGAGGTAGGCGTAAAAGCCAAACTCGCTATCTTCAATTCGGTATTCGTGCTAACCCTACGAGGCATCGGTTGTTATTGCATTAAATTAAGTTGGGTGATAACATTGGATTGATGTAGATTTGTTTGTGTTCAAATTAAGGCAATTGAGGGTATTAATTACTTATACAGATAGGGTAGAGCGATAAGGCAGCATCTTTCTCCGTTGACTCCACAAACGTTTATTAGGGTATATGAGCGAATATTTTATTTTGTTAAAAGGAGTTATTCTGGCTATTCCAAAATATATTCATGTTAAATTTATTTAATTTTTTAGAGACTCCATTTAAATCTTCAGATGGAATGACCCGTTTAGTTAGGTATATTCGATATGTGAAAAGAGATCGGAAAGCAAAGTTTCAGGTTCCTGTTTATTTCCACATTAACAAATCTCAAAGGGTTTTGTTAATGTGTTTTATCAAGATTTTGTTAATGTGTTTTTAATACGTACCCTTGGCTGAGAATCATCAAAGCAAAATATTTTTTCAACACCCACCAGGATATATGTATTTAATCCGGTGTTTGGTTGTGTTTACTAAAGAAGTAGTGCGTGAAAAAGGTTAAGTGTAGAGAAAGTAATGGCAGATGGTGTTATACTAAATGGCAGCTGGTATCATATTAAACGGAAGGTGGTATTATACTAAATTTATTCTTTCAGACTATGAAATTCTAAAACCTTTTATTATTTTCAAACACTTGAATTTTTCACGTTTTGCTTTAAATGGAACAGAATTATAGTAAAAACAAAAAAGGAATGTCACTTTTATGGAAGGGAGTTTTGTGGCTAAGTTGTTATAGGAGCTGCTTCTATTGTTATTATAATTGTTGTTGTTGTTTAGCTCCAGGTCATCCCTAATCAAGAAGACCTTTGATCAAAGACAACCCAACCATGACCATCGCATTATATGTTAAGCGGTGCTTCTACTATTAATTTCGGGTATCCATTTCAAGAAGATAAGTGCAACTTCAGAAAGATTAGGTTACTATTTCTAGCATAAAAAGAGTCCACACAGAGGCTCACTTGACTCATTTTAACGTTGTTTCTCATACATGTAGAAATTATATAAACCTGTTTAATTTTACATTTTCCTTCCTTCGCTAAAAATATTGAATATCAGGTCTATATTAGATTCAGATTCCTTATTCTTCATTACTAATACTTTATGGATGATGTTTCCTTTAAGAATATTTCGACATGGTTGTTTGTGTCTGGTTTCCATAGATTGTTAACATCGCATTGAATAAGTTAGTGTGGGTGTTTGTTCGTATCTGTATGTGGGGGAGGGTGAATCGTATGTGAGAGTGGGTGGGTGAATGTGTGTGGGTGGGGGAGTGTTTGTGCATATCTGTATATGTATGTGGAGGAGTTAATGCTTTGTCTGTTTACTATGAATATATGGATATATGTGTGTATGTGTGAGAGAGTGTGTATAGTGTGTATTTGTATGGTGTCTGTATGAGTGTGTGAATGTATTTGCGTGTGTCTTACAATGACTACGTAATGTGTCTGCGTGTGTTTCCTTTAATACTTAATATATAGATACAACTTAAACACACTAATACTGCAAAATAGATCACTTTTGTGCATTTTCAATTTAAGTATGTGTGTCTGTGTGTTTGTGTTTGTGTGTTTGTGTGCCTGTGTGTCTGTGTGTCTGCGTGTTTGTATGTTTGTGTCTGTGTATCTCCGTATAAGTGTGTGTGTTTCAGTGTATTCTTATGTTTGTATATGCATATTTTATAGATATTATGCATTTATGTATGAAGTGTGCATACATAACTATTTTCACAAAATATCCCAATATGCACATATATATATGTGTGTGTGTGTGTGTATATATATATATATGTGTGGGGGGGGTCTGTATATATATATATATGCATATATATACATATATATATGCATATATATATATATATATATATATATATATATATATATAGACATACATATATACATATATATACAAAAATATATGCATAATGGTGTATATAAAAATACGCATGTATACCTGCGTTTGTGTATATGTGAGGGGGTAGTCTGCATATACGTCTGTGTGTATGTTTTGGGTTAATACATAGAGAGATAGAGAGATAGATAGATAGATAGATAGATAGATAGATAGATAGATAGATAGATTTCTATTTATTTGCCACTAGGGCACAAGAGAAAGGGACAAATACACAGGGGGGGGGGGGTTACATAAATACGAGTAAAGAAAAAGTATAACAATGAGAATAACATAATAATAAAAAGTCCTCAAAAGGGAGGGGGCGTGTTGGGGATTGCACATACCCCGAAAAGTGTGCAACTCTTTTCGCGGGGGAAGCCCAGTGAGGAGGCGCTCCCCCTTTCCTCTTCACTTCTTCACCTACAGAACAATGTAGAGAGAAGGCCCATTTACACGAGCCATTCTCGCTTCTTTCACCCACCTTTCATAAAACTGTCTGGGGCCAAGCACTTCTCTCTCCATCCTGATCCTTCTTCCGAAGTGGTATCGGAAGAAGTAAACCAGGTGATGGCCGGAGAGAAAGTCACCCGACCTCAGACCTTTCAGGCGCGTCCACCACACAACCTCTTTCATCATGGATATTACGCACAGAAAGACCGCCTCTGCTTCATTTCTGAAGGGAGGAGGCGGCTTGATGTTCACCACAGACTCGGCGGTCAATCGAATCGGCGCCACACGCGACAGCAGTCGTTCGACGTAGCCCCACAGATCGGCAACGCCCGGGCAGTGTACCAGTACATGCGCAACGGTTTCCTCGTCGCGCACGCATCTGGGACAGATCTTTTTCGCGGGATCCCTGCCCGGGCGCCCGTGTCTGTAGAGCTTTTCTCGAACGGGCAGAGCCCCCCGGTAACACTGCCAGGCTAGGGACCTCTGGAAGTTGTCCATGGGTCCCGGGCCGAAAGTTCTACCGAACAGGCTGGCCAGTTCGTCCTCCTCCATGCCTAGCGACTGTCCAAGGGTGTCGTCGCCCCTGCTAGCCACCAGCCCTCTATAGAATGTCGAGGTGGATTCTCCACTGACAGTCGGGTCCGCTTGCTAGAGAGCCGTGAGCGCCTGAGCACACTCGGTGTGCCAGTTGCCCAGTTTTCTCGGTCTTTGCTTCACTCAGGATTGCAGCTCGGTGAGCGAGACGAGCTGTGGGAAGCTCGCCTAACAAACGGGGCCCACACCGGCTGACCGGTGAGGAATACCTGTAGATGCCGTAGCCTCAATGCGTGCCTACGCATCAACAGCCACGGCATACCCAGCCCTCCTTTCGAAGGGTGCTGGCAGCAGATGCATCTCCTCACCATGGGTGGCCGCTTCTTCCAGAGGAACTGGAAGAGCATGCGTTCCATGATGGTGATCTTTTCCTTGGGGCAAGGCACGACAGTCAGGCGGTAGTAGATGACGGACGCTATGTAAGCGTTCGTCACCTCCGCCCGACCTTTCAGTGATAGTTTGCACTTGGCCCACTTCTGGGTCAGCGCAAACACCCTGCTCGTCACCTCGCCCCAATTCTTCTCCACCTGGAGGTCCGGTCTGAACCAGACCCCGAGCAGCTTCACCGGGCCCTCCGTAAACCGCCCGACGACACCGTCTAACGGCATCGGTTTGCCCCTCCACGTTCCGAGTTGCAAACCGACTGACTTGTCCCTGTTCAGCCTAGCCCCCGTCAGCCTTTCGTATTCCTCCAGTAGGGTGGCGATCGCCCCGATTTCCGAGGCGTCCGCCACCATTACTGTTACGTCGTCGGCATAGGCCGAGACCGCTTTGTGCAATCCCGGTTCCAGGGGTATGCCCCGCAGCAACTCCAACTTCCGCAGCAGTGGCTCGAGAGTCAATACGTACAGAAGGGAGGAGAGGGGGTACCCCTGTCTGATGGACCGGATGATTTGAAACGGCTCCGAGAGGTAGCCGTTTACCTTAATCCTAGAGTAGATGTTGCCACTGTGCATGGCAGAAATCCAGCCCCTGAAAACGGGTCCGAAGCCCGCCGCCGCTAGCACCGCATCTAGGTAACCATGGTCGACCCTATTGAACGCCTTAGATTGATCCAAGTTGATCAGGGCCCCACCAAAGCCGGGTTCGTTGCCAACCCTCTCTATGATGTATCGCATGAGGTGGAGGTTTTCGTGAATGGACCTGGACGGGATAGCGCATGTCTGCGCGTCTCCCACCAAACCACCTACCACAAGCGCCAACCTCTTCGCCAACACCTTGGCCAAAATCTGTAACTCTGCATTCAGCAGAGTTATGGGCCTAAAGTTACTTAAGTCGTCCCCCTTGCTCTCGTCCTTCCTCACTAGCGTGACCACGCCCCTGGTCACAGAACAGGGAATTCTCCCGTTCTGTTGCCGGTTGCAATAGACAGCCTCGAGGAGTTCGGAGAACAAGACCGGCATAGCTAAATAAAGTTCGTATGGTAGACCATCGAGACCCGGAGATTTGCGTCTGCTGCATTGGCTGAGCGCTTCCCCGATTTCAGTGGCTGTGATTGGCCTTTCGCAGCCCTCCGCTTCGCCGCTCGAAAGACGCGGTAGACCGTCGAGGTATGGACCGAAGTCCACATCCCCGTCCGGCCCCCCGCCCCCTCCGCTCAGGTTCAAGGATCACCCGTCCATCCTGGTCTCGCAAAGACCGAATGGTGGATTTAATCCCACTCTTGGCTTCTGTCACGCGGGCCCAGTTAACAGCTTTGGTCCCCTCGTTTCCTAAAGCACGTATTTTACTTCGGACAACGCAGCCTTCGTGCTTCGCGTCAAAGAACTGGCTCAACGCCGTTCTCGCCGCTAATACTCTGGCCACGTCTCCGCTCCTAATCGCCTCTTCTAGTTTATCTGTTAACTCCCTTTCCTTCCTATTTCTATTCGCCGCTAGTTCCTTACTGTAACCTATCGAACTTACTCTAATCTCTCTCTTTAGAGATACCCACCACCTGCTGTTGACGATCGCTCCCGTCAACCGCATCTTAACTAAGCTACTAATCCGGTTCCTGTAATATTTCTTTGCCGGCAAGGACAAGTTCATCTTCCAGTAACCGGGACCCTGTCTCTGCGTTCTATCAAGGTTGACCACGCAGGTCACTAATTTGTGATCTGAATAGCCAACCATGATCAATTCTGGACAACTAAACCAAAAACCAAAAACCTATCTAGTTACGATCTAGATTGACCACTGCGGTTTGCCCAGGTCCAGGTTGGCGCAGTTGGACAATCTAGTCGAAATCTATCGACCAGGTCGAATCGATCGAGTAACCCCTTGAGGCTGCTACACCCCCTCTATCGGGACATGCCCCTGCATAGTCCCAACGCGCATCTAGGATTCCATTCCAGTCCCCCACTAAAAGCAGGGAACGCGACGTTCCTAGAAAAGTCTCCAGACGCTGGAAGAAGTCGGCTCTTTCAGCCCCGAAGGGGGCATAAAGACCGACCAGTCTGAAAGCCCCGCCTTCACCGCCTCCGACGTCCAGCACCAGTAATCGACCCCCCGGGTCCGAGTGAACAATCTGTACGTCGAGAGCCAGACGTTTATCCAGCAGTACGGCAACTCCCCCCCCCCCGCCTCCGGGTTGACAGAGAGATGCGTGCATCTCAAAGTCATCGAAGGCGGGAGCCAGCTGTCGTACGCTGGTGATCCGACTCTCGCAAACAACCATCACATCTATACTTCGTGACCTGAGGTCACTTAGAAGCTTTGCTTGCTTCCAAGCTGAGACCAGGCCACGCGCGTTCAAACAGCCAACTCTCAATTGATCTATTTTGGTGTTGAAAGTGAAGAAAGAAAAGCACCTACCTCTCCGGGTTGTGTAATTTCCATGGCGTCAGGTGTGTTGGGTGGAGGGATGTTTTGTGGTGGTGTGGGGTACCCGAGTGTGGTTGGGTTGGGGTATTTGGAGTTGTGTCAGGGAGAGGGGAGGTTATGGGGAAATATTTCAAGAGGACGCGATTTAACGGTTTTAAACAGGGGGGGCTCACGTCCTGTCTAAATTGTTCTTTTAAGGAACGATAAAGGTCCAGAGGGACCTTTATCATTTTTAAATGGGTGAAGTTCTCTGTTGAGATAAAGTTTGGCCCTTCGGTCTGCACCAAAGGGCTATTGTTTATTAATTTAAACAGTTTTTTGTTTTCTTTATTTATATATGTGTATTGCAACGTCTTTTTTTGTGATGCTGTCAATGTTTCGGAGAGGGGAGGCGCAGATTTAATTTTGTTTGTTGAGGGTGGGGTGTTTTTGATTGGAGTTGGTGTTTGTGTGTGGGTTATTTGTGGTGTGCTGGGTGTGTGCTTTCTTTTTTTTCTTTTAACTTGTCTGAAGGCTTCTCCTCCTTCTTCTTCAGAAGTTGGGGGAAACTCTTCAGCGCTAGGTGGGAGGGACGTGGTGTCTGGTTGGTTTTTTTTTTTTTGCGGGAGGGGTAGATTTGTTGCGGTTTTTTTTATTATTTGTTTGGAATGCGTTTTGTGGTGATGGTGGTGATGTTTGTGTCGTGCTTGTGGTTGGTGATGGTGGTAGTGATGTTTGTGTTGTGGTTGGTGATGGTGGTGGTGATTTTTGTGTCGTGCTTGTGTTTGGTGCTGGTGGTGGTGATGTTTGTGTTGTGCTTGTGGTTGGTGGTGTCTGTATTTTGTTTGCTGTGTGTGGTATTAGTGTATTTTTGGAGGTGGGTGGTGTTGGTGTACTGTTTGTGGTGAGTGCGGGCAATAGTCCTTTTTGGGGGATACGTTTCGGGCAGTTAGCCTTAACGTGTCCCCTTTCCGTGCATAAATAGCATGCTGGTCTTCTCCCCTCTACAATTATATCTATTGGGGTGAGGTCATCCAGCCAGATGCGATGCGGGATTTGTGCCACTCTTTCGGGCCTCATTTGGACTAGTAGGTCGAGGCCCATTCCCAGGAACGCATCTCCAGATGCCTTCCCCATTGACAGCACTGTGTCCTCTCCCATGTCTATGAAGCCAGCAATAGCCCACCAGAAGTCCATTGTGGGCAGCATTGTTTGTACTTTGACTCTCTGTGTTCTTCTACCCATGTAGGAGGGATAGAAGCTGTATGTTGTTGATGAGAGTGGGCTTAGGGAAAGCTTCTGCGCCGTTTCCTTGTCTTTTGTTAAGACCGAAATGCTGCCATAGAGTCGGTCCTTTCGTATGAAGAGAATATTCTTCATATAGTCTTTTAGGACCAACTCTATCTCCATTTGGCTGGGCTGTGCTGGCTTTCTCGTTTGGTTTAATATTGTTCTGAAGAGAACTGTGCTCTCTGTTCTCGCTTTCTTGAATTCTGGGGGGGGGGGGTTAATGGAAAACATTCCGTTCTCCCCCAAGACTATGTGTTTTTTTGCTTCGGCCAGTTTTTCTCTGGCGGCAGTTAAGTCTATTGGTGTATATTTTATGGACTGTTTTGTTTTCTGGGCGAAAGTTGCCTTGTTATTTGTGTTCTTATTTTCTGTTTGTTTGTTTTCCGTTTGCTCATTTTCCGTAACATTTGTTTTTTCATTTTCCTTGTTTGTTTCGTTGTCTAGTTTTGTTGTATCTATTTCTTTTTGTTCTTCAGACTTGGGGGCGTGGCAGAGCTCATGGCAGACATGTCTGCCATCTTTTCCGCCATGCTGCCGAGAAAGAGATTTTACAGCAAAATAGATATTTATTTTACCCCCTAAAAAGGGGGTAAATGTAAAAATGTTTCCCTAAATAACAGGGGTAGGTGTTTCAAATGTGTTGCACTGAAAAAATTCTCTGGTACTTACTATAGTAAGGGTAAATTCCGATGGAATAGCGGAGCCGATGTGAAGCGTGTCTTACTCTATCAAGATAGATAGATAGATAGATAGATATGATTCTTTATTAGCCACAGGGGCACAAAAGAAGGGGACAAATACAAAGGGGGAAGTTTACATACAATAAAAACGTGTAAAATGTTATCACAAATGCAATTTAAAAAATTAGTCGATTTTCCCCAATAGGGGGAGACAGTTCATATGGGTAACACATACCCCCGAAAAAATGTGCAACCCTCATCTCCAGGAGTACGAAGAGTTTGTACTCCTTTCCTCTCCTCCTCTTTTTCCTCAACCTACAGGCTGATATAGAGAGAAGGCCTATTCACTCGGGCCATT
>OZ024742.1:46321504-46324004 GCA_964016885.1 Eledone cirrhosa | reverse complement strand
ATACATACATTCACACACATATATATGTACGTATGGATTCACCGAACATTTATTATAATGCTCGGTGTGTTTGTAAACAAACATCCCGAATTAAGCCGTACAGTGTCTAGCAACCATCGTTGCTCATTTGTTCAACACTGACAAAGGAACGCTGTACTAGTTTCAAGCTTATTAGCTATCGTCAGCAACGTATACCTTCCTGCCAGATGGTTGAACGTCTGAAAGTTTATCGTTTATCGTTATCGGTACCCCGGCCGATTAACTCACTCGATATGCAAATTAGGTTGCTCAGCCGTTAATATGCATAAGGAAAGTATATACTTTCAGACGTTCAACCATCTGACAGGAAGGTATACGTTGCTGACGATAGCTAACAAGCTTGAAACTAGTACAGCGTTCCTTTGTCAGTGTTGAACAAATGAGCAACGATGGTTGCTAGACACTGTAGGGCTTAATTCGGGATGTTTGTTTACAAACACACCGAGCATTATAATAAATGTTCGATGAATCCATACGTACATATATGTGTGTGTGTGCATGTATGTATATATATATACATACTACTGTACGTCTGTATACATATATGTATGTACGTATACATACTTATATTTAAGTAACAGCCGTACTAAGAGTGGGAAATGAAATTTCGTTTCATTTTTTCCGTTTATCGTTTTCGGTACCCCGGCCGATTAACTCACTCGATATGCAAATTAGGCTGCTCAGCCGATAATATGCATAAGGAAAGTATATACTTTCAGACGTTCAACCATCTGGCAGGAATGTATACGTTGCTGACGATAGCTAATAAGCTTGAAACTAGTACAGCGTTCCTTTGTCAGTGTTGAACAAATGAGGAAACGATGGTTGCTAGACACTGTACGGCTTAATTCGGGATGTTTGTTTACAAACACACCGAGCATTATAATAAATGTTCGGTGAATCCATACGTACATATATATGTGTGTGCATGTATGTATATATATATACATACTACTGTACGTCTGTATTCATATAAGTATGTACGTATACATACTTATATTTAAGTAACAGCCGTACTAAGAGTGAGAAATGAAATTTCGTTTCATTTTTTCCGTTTATATATATATATATATGCTCATGTTGACTTAAAATTGTAATATTTACGAGGTAACAATTAATTTATATTTTCATCATTTTAGTAGTTTTAATCGTTTATATTGTTTAATTAATTAATTAATTAATTATTAATTACTAATCTACTCAGAATATGGATGAAACCGTTATAAATTGATTAACTGTTTTTGTATTTCATATATATATAATGAGATCTTTAATATATCTCATATAAAATAATACAGCCAATTATCCACACAATACAATATAATTAGCATTCCAAACGTTTAATTGGGAATATACTCCGGTATTTCCTAGTGTTTGTTGAGTGAGTTGGAAATTGGTCGGAGTATCGCTATTAGCTTTCTCCGTTTATGTAATTATGTATATATATATAAGGTATATATTAAGTTAGAAACTCAAAATAGTCTCTTACAATTAAATAGCTCAAGGAAAGAGATTTTTCCGAGCCGTATATTATAATTGAATATAAAAGAGAAATAAACACAGATATATAGACATATGTGTTCAAATCGTAAGGGACCAGGTTCGCTAAGGTGAAAAATATACTAACTATAACCATTAGGGTTTGCCAGACTCAATTTAAAAGAATAAATCAAGAAAATAAATACAAACCGGTATGGGGTAACTACCAAACACCCAGACAGCTACATATATATATTTCCGGTATCTTGTCTCTGTTTTTAGCCTAAGAAAATACCTATATGCGTGTATAAATAATACATGCATACATTTTTTTTTTATATCCAATTGAGTTCTTCACGCATGGTTAAAATTATTGAAAGAATTAATTGACCTACGTGCATATTATTTTATTCTTTTATGTTTTGCGATGACCTCCCCTTCCCGCTTGGTGACGGTGTGAGATTTCTCATTGTGAGACTGCTGGAATTTCAAATTTGGCGGTCACTCTAACACTGACGGGTACCATCGCTGAATGTTAATATCGGTAAGGTTTTTTTTATATCGATATTGTCGGGCATCCACTGATGATTTATAAATGCCCACCTACATATATTCCTATGGACTATGTGTAGGCTTCTACATAACCTGGACATTATTTTCCCAATTTGTAGAAAACTTATCGTTTGGAAAGAGAGATGTATTTAATTATGTCTCATATAAAATAATACAACTGGCTATCCGCAAAATACGTATAGTTAGCACCCCAAACGTATAATTGGGATTATACTAAGGTATATCCCAATGTTTGTTGAGTAAGACGGAAGTCGGTCGGAGTATTGCTTAAAGCTTTCTCTGTTAATGTATTAAATATATATATATATATATATATATATATATAAAATAAATATATGTAAAAAGGATAATACACACACACAGACACACATATTCAGATTATGCATAATTCAGAATGGCGACTATAAAT
>OZ024742.1:46314004-46319004 GCA_964016885.1 Eledone cirrhosa | reverse complement strand
TACAATTATACGCACGCACACACGCACATACGTACATACATACAGAGGTATTCCACACACACATACACATATTCATTCATGTATTCATACGCACGCACACACGCACATACATATATAATAACATACATACATGTATACATACATATTCCACACACACACACATACTCATCCATGCATTCATACGCACGCACACACGCACATACATACATACATTAATGGAACAATAAAAATATGTAAAACATTCCAAAAATTCTACATCTAATAACTGCATATACACTTGTACAGATCCAAAGCATATGCGCATGCATACAACTCAAAACATCCACATCCACACATACAATAACATCCATATCTACACATGCATACATACATACCTACCTAGTTGTTGTTGTGTAAATTTCAATGAGAGAGTCTTGTGTCTATGTTAGAAACCGACTCTCTCTTTATTGGCAAAAATGTATGAAATTATAAAACAAGAACATACATACATGGTGGCTGCCAACTCGTTTTCGAGTACGGCCACTACTTTATATCCATGTAGGAGAACCCCTACCGATGCGCTGAACGAGTGTGACTTTTTAGTCCAGCCAGTGACTTGAAAACTCTGGTACAAACACTACACCTGTGACAACTATTGACACATAGTGCTGGGCCCATGGTACCTTGTGACGACAAGTGCAGAGAGGTCTCCAGATATAAAGCAATGCCTGTGCCGTGAAGCTTTTATAGTGAGTAAAGGCACTGCACAAAGCCAGTCCCACTCTCTTAACCAAGATGATATTTACCAAAAAGAAGAACAAGTCAACATCATTGGATACCATCAGGGTTGCAGGTGTTATATCAGAGTTTTCCTTCTCCTAGAATTCTGCCTTGACAAAGGCTAAGGGGTCATCTCTCCCGGTCATTTTGGATGGCCATTGACTCTCAAGAGCTCCTTTACCCTTTGACAGGTTTTGTTTTTAGTCCTGCAGGATGTCCAAAGTCACCCTCCTCACCAAGAAACCTTGGTGGGGTTGCCAGTTTAGTCGCCAACGACCCGACCATGGGACAGGTTGTACTGGGATACATGTTACCAGTAGCACCAACTGGTGACCTGACATAGCATACATACATACATACATACATACATGCATGCATACATACATACATACATACATACATACATACATACATACATACATACATACATACATACATACATATCGCAGGGGTATATTTCAGGGAGACAGTCTCTCTCTGTGATATTATTCATCCTGTCATTAAACCCCTTGTCCTTTCTGCTCAAGAAATGTGAAGGATACATCATTGGCTCACAGGAGGAGAGAAATACGAACCTAACCCATAATTTCTTTGTGGATGATCTGAAACTCTATGCCAAGAACATGGATGGGATGAGGAAAAATCTAGACCTGGTTACAACGTTCTCAAAGGATATAGGAATGGAGTTTGGCCAAGATAAATGCTCATACATGACTGTAAAGCGGGGTAAAACATCAACCCAATCTAGCAACATTGTCATTAATGGCCTAACTATTTCACCGATATCTGATGAGCACTGCTACAGATACCTGGGGATAGATGAGAACATATCCTATAATGGTATCTGTAATAAGGAACGCGTAACCAGGGAATACTACACCCGATTAAGAAAGATTTGGTCATCAGAACTCTCTGTGCAAAACAAAACAGTGGCTCACAATGTGTTTGCTGTGCCTGTCCTAACACCAACGTTTGGAATACTCAACTGGACGATAGACGAAATCCGAGCAGTTGATGTTGGAACTCGAAAAATACTAAACAACGCTGGAAACTTCCACATCAACAGTGACATAGACCGCCTTTACTTGAAACGTAAGCAGGGAGGCAGAGGCCTAACATCAGTCCAGACAGCATTTGAATGTCGCATAATGTCCCTCCGACAACATTTTCGAACATCCAAGCGTAGGAGCCCGTCTCTCGAGTAAGTCTATCTGCATGAAACAGATAAGATCATGAGAGTTGGGAAGGAACTCCTCGAGAGATATTCCCTGTGTGATAATCAAAACCTCACACCCAGGGAAGTCGCTCAGCAGTATCGCAGTGAATCCATGGATGAAAAACTGCATGCTTATCAGCAAAAAATCATGCATGGATATGTTGCCAGGAAGCTCCAGAGTGAGAGTAATATAGATAAGGAAAGTAGTCTATCTTGGACCAACAACCGCTATATTGGCTCCCATTTTGAAGGATACGCTTTTGCAATCCAGGAACAGGAGATTAACACGAAATACCTGATTCACAAAAAAGATAGGGATGTGATAACAAGTGCAGACTCTGCAGAACTAACATCGAAGTTATCACCTATGTCATAAGCAGCTGTCCAAAGATGTCATCGCGGTACTATCTACCTATGAGGCATGATGTAGTGGCCAAAACACTGTACAATGCAATCCGTAAAAAAGATAGACCCGATAATAAACACATTAAAAGCTACAGCAATGTGGAAGACATCCATGTACATAATATGAAAGAGTACTGGTGGGATGTTCCAGTGAAAACCCCAATAAAATGCAGGCATAACAGACCAGATATTATGGTATGGAACAGGGAGAAGAAAGCATGCACAGTAGTGGAAATTAGCTGCCCAGCAGATGCTAATATAATATCAAAGATTAGAGAAAAGGAGAATATTTATGCAGAACTGATGAGAAATCTGCAGATACTCCACCCTGATTACACCTTCAGATTTATGCCTGTGATTAGTGGGGCATGGGGTATGTTAGTAACTGCCCCAATACAAATCTAAGCTTCACAGGAACAGAAAGAACACAACTAGTTAGGAAATTACAAGTACAATCCATTAATGGAACAGTAAAAATATGTAAAACATTCCAAAACTTTTGCATCTAATAACTGCATATACACATGTACAGATACAAAGTATATACACATACAACTCAAAACATACACATCCACACATACAATAACATCCATATCTACACATGCATGCATACATAATCTACCTAGTTGATGTTGTGTAAATTCCAATGAGAGAGTCGTGTCTATGTTAGAAACCGACTCTCTCTCTATTGGGAAAAAAATTTGTGAAATTATAAAACCAGAAGAACATACATACATACAAGATGGTTGCAACTCTCTTCGAATAATGCCATCTCTTTCGAATAATGCCATCGCTTGATACTTAAACATCTGCATCACAGATGTGGCTTTTTAGTACTGGTAGGAACTTGCCTTTGGTGGGCAATGCCATGAACTGCAAATATATGTCACATATCAAGCAATGCCTGCGCTTGAAGCTTTTTTAAGTGAGGAAAGTCTTTGCAAGGGGCCAATCCCACTCTCTGAACAGCAAATGCATTTACCTAAAAAGTAGAACAGGACTACATCATTAGATGCAAATAAAGTCGCAGGTTCTATATCAGAGTGACCTTCTCCTAGAGAGCTGTCTTAATGTAGACTAGGAGTCTCCCGCTCCAAAAGAAAATCCTTTATTGGATGGGCGTTAACTCTCCTGAGTTCCTCCGCCCTTTGAATGCTTATGTTTTTCATCCTCCAGGGTGTCCAAAATCAACTTCCACGCCAAACAATCTTGGCGGGGTTGCCGGTTAGGTCACTGCCGATCCGGCCATGCAGTTGTAGTCGGTTACATATTACCTGTAGCGCTGAAGCCGACCTGACATAACATACAAGCATACATACATACATACATACATGGTGGCTGCCAACTCGTTTTCGAGTACGGCCACTACTTTATATCCATGTAGGAGAACCCCTACCGATGCGCTGAACGAGTGTGACTTTTTAGTCCAGTCAGCGACTTGAAAACTCTGGTACAAACACTACACCTGTGACAATTATTGACACATAGTGCTGGGCCCATGGTACCATGTGACGGCAAGTGCAGAGAGATCTCCAGATATAAAGCAATGCCTGTGCCGTGAAGCTTTTATAGTGAGCAAAGGCACTGCACAAAGCCAGTCCCACTCTCTTAACCAAGATGATATTTACCAAAAAGAAGAACAAGTCAACATCATTGGATACCATCAGGGTTGCAGGTGTTATATCAGAGTTTTCCTTCTCCTAGAATTCTGCCTTGACACTACCAAATAACTCCCTACCAAATATCTGCTGCACAAAAGAGGAAGGCCAGCAGCTGACAATAAAAGTAGGCTATGTAAAACAAAGATCGAGGATGTAAGCCACATTGTTGCCAGCTGCGAAAGAATGTCATCTCGCTACTACCTCCCCATGAGACACGATGGGATAGCTAGAACCATCTGGAACGCACTTCGGAAAACAAACTTAACAACAAACGAGGAAGAATATATTGAGACAGATGGCACTAAGGAATACTGATGGAACCTGAAAATAAAAACTGCCACCAAATTAAAGCACAACCGGCCTGATATTGTTGTTTGGGACCACACATTGAAAACGTGTTCTGTTGTGGAGATCAGCTGCCCACTTGATGTAAACGTTGTCAGAAAAATACAGGAGAAGAGGACATCTACGGACCATTGATGAGGAGTTTACAAATCCAGTATCCAAGATACACCTTTAGCTTCATACCCATCATTATTGGAGCTACGGGTTATATACCAACCCGCTTGGACCAAAGTATGACTGAACTTGGATTTGCGGACAAAAAGCGCAGTTCCCTAATTCATAGTGTACAAATGGCTGCGATAGCTGGCACCTTTAAAATTTGCAAAACATTCCTGCGATTCAAAGGATGACAATTTCTTTTCTTTTACAACCTTGCCACCAGGAAGGTGGCCGGTCAAAAAAATATACTCGAAATTAAGAGAAAGAGGTAACATACATACATACATGGTGGCTGCCAACTCGTTTTCGAGTACGGCCATTACTTTATATCCATGTAGGAGAACCCCTACCGATATGCTGAACGAGTGTGACTTTTTAGTCCAGCCAGCGACTTGAAAACTCTGGTACAAACACTACACTTGTGACAATTATTGACACATAGTGCTGGGCCCATG
>OZ024742.1:46301504-46311504 GCA_964016885.1 Eledone cirrhosa | reverse complement strand
TTCAAAGTTGTTTTAAACAAAAGATAAGATTCATCTGTCATTGAATTTTAAAAGCCGGCTTCATGACTGATTTTTAAGGTGTGAGTGGGTTGTTAAAGAGACATTGTAAAGGTTTTCTGACAATGTGAATAATGATCCTCTTTCTAAATTGTGCATTTACATTGTGCATATTACATTTTACATTTTTACTAAACTAATTTTGACCATAACTAAGTTACTACTAAAATATCCCCATATTTGATATTTTTCGTCAATTACAATCAGGTAACAAGACAAAAGACATTTTATACTGAAAACTAATAACATATTTTGCGTATAAAATTCTTAAAAACATTTTTTTCAAAGAATTTTGCTCATCTTCTTTACTAAGAATTTGAAGATTTAGCTTTAAAGAATTAAGCCAATTACTATCATGCTGTTCGTGTTTTTAAAATGGATTTCTAAAGAAAAACCATGAAGATAATAATCCTATAAGACTAGAGTGAGATAACCGTGCAATAAACATTTTTAAAATATACTCTTTATGTTAAACATAAACTAAGATTGTAAAATATACATAGTCACAGTATCTTTCTAGTTAGATTTTCATTAGGTCCATAAAATACCTAATATATAAGTTATCAACAGTCGTTACAATGTAGGTGTCTGGGTTTTGTTTCAGTTCGCAATGCTCTCAGTTAAAATTCGATCGAAATTTACTTTGCTGTTCATCCTTTTTAGAGTGAATAATTAAAGTCTTTCTTCCTTCTCATCCCATCCTCATGCGTGAGGGTGGGGGGTCTTGGACTTATGGACCAGCACTCCCCATCTTTTCCTGTCTCTTGCCATTGCCGTACATTCTGCTAAACTCCTTTCTGTCCTTTCCTTAATATCATCTGCCCATCTCCTTTTCCCCTGACCCTTTTCCCCTGTATTCATCCCTCAAGGATGTGAGTAGTCAAAAATTTCCTTTTCCTTACTGTTTCAACCAACTGTCGATTGGCACCAATCTCTTTCAGGACAAATTCATTTGTTCTGTGAGCTGTCCAGTTAATTCTAAATAAAGTACCATAAGGCAAATTGGCAAAGTCGTTAGAATGTCAGAGAGAATGCATTGCAAATTTCGTTCTGGAGCTCTGCATTCTGAGTTCAAATCCCGTTGATGTCAGCTTTGTCTTTCATCCTTTCGAGGTCGATAAAAGAAGTATCAGTCCTGTACTAGATTCGATTCTTCCTCTATATCTCTTCCTTTCGTCTTCTCTCTCTCTCTCTCTCTCTCTCTCTCTCTTTCTTCCCTTACTTCCTTTTGTCTCTCTTTCTCTGGAAGAAATCAGCTATGTCCAGACCTGAAGTGGGATGGGTTCCGTCAGGGTTTAAAATGCCCAAGACATGCCGTATGTCACGACAGCGCCCCTACAATACCACCAGGAGTTACAAGTCAATACATACATATAAACAAAGAACCAATTTTGGCTTTTAGTTATAAGTAATTCGCTATACTTTGCGCTCTTAAAATAGAGGGTATGGAGTATACAAGAATTGATTAAAAACAATGTTTCATTAAAAAGTGGTACGGATTCGAATATCTTCGAAGGTGCTGCTGTTTCAATCATCACTCTAATTATTACAACTTCATATCCCATCTAGTATACAATAATCGCGAAATACGAGAAATACATAAATATTTTCCTTTCGTAATAATTATGTGCGTCTGTGTGTAAACTGGGTAAACATATATTTCATTTTATTATGAATAATAGAGTAAGAGAGTATTAACTGACGTATTGACTGACAGACTGACAGACTAAAGAATATTCTGATCTAGGTGAGTGACGGTGAGTGACTAAAATTGAGTAAGATGTTGAAATGGAAAGTAAGAATTAATGACAGAATTTTAGAAAGAGTAAAGAAATGAGTTTGTGTTTAACAGACGATAATCTTCAATATGGGCGACGAAGTAATTTCTTATCTATTTTTCAGCTTTTACATTGACATCATTTGTATGGCTTTGCAAAAGAAGTCTTAAATAAAGCAAACGTCTTCATCAGACAGCTTAGATTTGCTAACTTCTACTTTATCTCGCTAATCAGCTTTCCTCTCATCAGCTTCTATTCAAACTTTCTCTTTACTTTTTCACATTAATATCTATTCCTACACATGATGTTCTATTCTCTCTCTCACTCTGTCTCGCTCTCGCACTCTTTCTCTCTCTCTCTCTCTCTCTCTCTCTCTCTCTCTCTCTCTCTCTCTCTCTCTCTCTCTCACTCTCTCACTCTCGCTCTCTGTTCTTTTTCGTCTTCTCTCTTCCTGTCTATTTCTCTCTCTATTCCCCATTCTCCCTCTCTCTCTCTCTTTCTTTCTCTAATTTATCTTCCTCTTTCTGTCTCTCTCTTTCGCTCTCTCTCTCGTCTACTTCTCTGTCCTCTTTTTACCTTTCACTCTATCAATATCTCTTCTTTATCTTTGTAAATCAAGATTGATTACTTATATACATACACATATATATATATATATCCGTGTATATATTTCACATCTATACATGTATTTATTATGTTTTAATATCTCTGTGTGTGCATTGGTTGTGTATACATATAGTGTATACATATAGTGTATACATTGAGTGGTTATAATACCTAACAGGTTTAAATGACCAGCGTGCCTTTGGGGGACAGCGTGTATTTTATCTTTGGGAGGACTGCTGAATTTTCTAATCTACCAGTCTCTTCTTAGCGCTGAGGGAGACCATCACCATTCTATTAATGTCGATATGATTCTTATATCGATATTATTTGGGCATCCACTGATGAGTTTATAAGAGCCCGCTTGTGTATAAAACTATGGCTTATATACAAGTTTCTACATAACCTGGAAATTATTTATCCCAAATTGTAGAAATCTTATAACGAAACGATCGTCTGGAAGGAAAGAGATATTTATTTAATAATGTCTCATATAAAATAATACAACCAGCTATCCACGAAATACTGATTAGTTAGCACCCCAAACACTAAATTGGGATAATACTTAAGTATATCCTAATGTTTGTTGAGTGAGATAGAGTTGGTCGGAGTATCGCTTAAGGCTTTCTCTGTTTATGTATTGAGTATAGATGTATATTTAGGGGAGGGGTGTATGTATGTATGTATGTATGTATGTATGTATGTATGTATGTATAAATAATGAAATTATTGTGTACAGTGCTCAGGTGCACTACAACTCATCAAAGGTGCATGTATAGTACATAGAATAATGTACAAATGTCAGGAAAATGAACAGTGTACGAGTCATGATATAATAACAATAACAATAATGAAATATTGTGTACAGTGCCCAGGTGCACCACAACTCATCAAAAAAGTGCATATACAGTACATAGGGCAATGCACAAACATCAGTAAAATGAACAGTGCACGAGTCATGATACACACATGTGTGCATGTGCATGGAAGGGGTACATCAGGTGTAGTTTTGGCGTATTTCGGGAAGCATGAGTGTCTTAAAGGATGCAGTGTCTCGGCAGCTAACAATTGACGCAGGCAGTTTGTTCCATGCTTCAGCAACTCTGAGCGTGAAAAAATGTCTACGAAAGTCATGGGAGCTGTGCTGTTTTCTGATCTTGTAGGCATGTCCACGTGTGTTAGACACATGGAGATCAAAGAGGCGCTCAGGGTTGCAATTGGCGAGATGGTTAAAAACTTTGTGGGTATTCACCAAGTCCATTGCCAGACGTCGGAGCTTCAATGAATCCATGCCCAGGGAAGCAAGGCGTTCAGAGTATGGTAGGTGTCTGATGGAGGGTATGCGCTTGGTTACACGTCTCTGAACAGTTTCCAGGAGGTCAATGTTCTGAGCAAGATAGGGGTTCCAGACTGATGATGCGAATTCCAAGTGTGGTCGTACCATAGCTGTATACAGTTTTAAATAGATGGCTGGAGAGCGGCTAACAAAGGTCTTGCTGAGTGATGCCAAGACACCTCGGCCTTCTTGACAATCTTAGAGACATGCTTTGTCCAACGCAAATCGTTGCTGACAGTAATGCCCAGGTCACGTTCACAAGAGGACTTTTTGATATCAGTGTTGTGGAGGGAGTATGTGGACGCTGGATTTTTCCTTCCAAAATGCATGGTGGTACACTTGTCCACAGCCAGCTTCAGTTGCCAGTCTGTGATCCATTGCTGCATTGTGTCCAGGTCTGATTGTAGGAAAGAGTTGTAAATTTCAGGATTAGTCCTTTTGATTTCAAGGTACAGCTTGATGTCATCTGCATATTTTAGTACCGTGGCATTCTGTAAGTTGGCATCTATGTCGTTAATATATGCCACAAACAAAAGCGGACCAAGAACAGATCCCTGTGGTACACCAGATGACATCTCATATGGTGAAGAATGCTGTCCTAGAACCGTGACTACTTCTTTTCGGCTGAGAATGAAGGATTTCAACCAGTCGAAAAGATCATCCCTCACACCCATTGCAGAGAGTTTTGCCATAAGTCTTTTGTGTGGCACAGAATTAAAAGCCTTAGCAAAGTCAAGGTAAACAACATCCACCCATGAGCCGCTGTCAGTGATCCGGGTGATGTCCTCAAGGAACTCGATTAGCTGATCACAGCAGCTGGAGTTAGGGATAAATCCAAACTGTGAGGGCTGGATGAGGCTGTGAGAGCTCCAGAAGTTCCAAAGTGTTTCTCTGACACAGGATTCCATCAGTTTGGCCATACAGCTAGTAAGACTGACTGGACGATAGTTGACAGGTGACATGCGGTTGCCCTTTTTGAACAGGGGAATGACACTGGCAGTTTTCCACTGCTCCGGAGTAGCACCATTGTTGAGACAGTATTGAAAGAAGAAAGAAAGCTGGCGCAAAAGGAAATACCCGCCACGTTTGAGAAGCAGGTATGTCATACCATCAAGACCAGGGGAGGCATAGTTGCGCTTATTCTTAAGGTGACGTCGCAACATTGCAGGTGTAAATTCCATAGTTGTTATGGAATTTGATGTTAGAGATGGTGGAGATGGTACATTCGGGTTTTCAACAGTAAAAATACTTGCATAGCACTCAGCAATGAGTTCTGCGCATTCCTTGGGATCGTCAGTGATCTGGCTTGTGTGGGGATTGCGAAGAGGACCAACTGGAGAGTGAGGTCTCTGCTTTGAATGAACATATTTCCAGAACACCTTACTGTCAGGATTGGTTGCGATGCACTGTTCAAATTCAAGCACTGCCTTCTTTGTCACTTGCTTGAGATGGTTAGAAGATTTATTCCGCTTTTTTCTGTTGGCATCTGATCTATGCAGTTTATATTCCCGTTCAGCGTTCCGACGTTCTTTCCTGGCAAGTCGGACCGCTGAAGTTTCCCAGATTGCACTTTTGGGGTGGTTATTTTTCCGCTTCCGTGGCACTGATGCTGCACATGCTATCCATATTGTGTCCAGGATGCTCTGGAGTATAGAGTTCACATCTCCAGAGTTATACATCTCATGCCAGTTTGGGCGCTGTAGCTCAGTGCAGTACAAGTTCCAATCCGCCCTCTTCCAATCAAAGCAAGCAGATTGGAGATGGCTCTGGTTTTTGTTGCTGCCCTCAAGTGCCAGATTGGCAATGATCATAGCATGATCAGAGTCGCCTAGAGGTTCCTCAGTAGTACAACTGATAACCACTTCAGGAGTAGTGGTGAAGATCAGGTCCAAAGTGTTGTCACCTCTTGTTGGAGAGGTGACTACTTGTGACCAGTTTGAGTCCAGCACTAGTTCAAGGAAATCGTTTGCACCTTGTGGCCAACGAAAGGTTTCCCAATCGATCTCTGGATGATTGAAGTCACCTGCAATAAACACATAAGTGGCTGTTTTCTTGGCAGCAACTCTGAGGATATCGCAAAGCTGTGTGTCCTGATGGTAGTTTAGGGGGCGATAAACAACACCAAGCAGAAGTGTTGACATGGTCATACGTATGTCACAGAAAAAAACTTCTTCCTGTGATTCGTTCAAATCAACGCAAGGAATTACCGAAAAGTTTGAACGAACGTAGACCATCACACCACCACCACGGCGGTTAATGCGGTCCTTGCGGAAAAGGTTGTACCCAGTAATGCTGAAAACCCCATCACAGAGTAAGGAATGTGCCCATGTTTCCGTGACTGTGATGAAGTCAGGGTCGATGCTTCTGACGTAGGATTCGAACAGATGTATCTTGTTGCATAAACTGCGAGCATTTAAGGACAACAATTTGTACCCTGCTCGCAGTTTATGATGATGTGTAGAGGGTTGCAGGTTGTTCTGGTTTAGTTTCCCAGAGTTGTAGCAGTTTTTACATTGCCAGTTATTGTGGGTAGATCACACTCAGACCAGCTGGTATCTCTCTTCCACGTTTCACCAGCCTTGACAAACCTCCAGATCTGCCCATCATCACGCAGACTGAAACTTTCATCTTGTGCTGAGTTCCGATTCAAGGAAGCTGCAGCACGTAGCTTTGGACGTACATGGGGTGGTAGGCCTGGGCGTGTTCGGAAGGTAATCTGATTTTCACGCCCAGCTTTAGCAGAGGCCAGATGATATGAGGTTGCCTCTGCGGGGTCCGAAAAAGACAGCCTGATGAGTCTGGGTTTTGGACCAGGTCGACCAAGGCGGAGAGCACCCTTTGGGGGAACACAGCCTAGGTCTTTGGCTGAGCTGGCAGCAAATGCCTGAAGATCAGCCTTGTCCTCTGGTACCCCAATGGCAATCACTTCATGGGTAGCAGATTCCGCAGTCTTTTCAGTCTTTACAGTAAGAGGTACAGGGAGATTCTTTAGCAAGGCATTCCGATAAGACCCCTCATTGTGGGGTCCTACCCGAATACCTGCCTTTATTCCTGCAACTTCCCTTCTCAGAGCAGAAATCATTAGTTGCAGTTCCGCAAAATCTGTACTGGTCGGTTGTTGTTGTTGCTGTTGCTGCTGCTGCTGTCGTTGGTGATGATGATGTTCCTCCACGGGAATGGCAGGGAAGGACACAGTCGCAGGTTGTTGCTGTTGTTGTTGTTGTTGGTGGCGATGATGATGTTCCTCCATGGGAATGGTAGGGGAAGACACAGTCACCAGTTGTTAGTGTCGAGATGTACTGGGAGTGGAAGACATGGGTTGTTGTTGTTTCTGATGTTCTCCCACAGGAATAGCAGTAGAAGCCAGTGTCATAGGTTTTTGCCGTTGTTCAGTAACAATGGTAGAGGAAGACACAGTCATTGGTTTTTGTTGTTATTGTTGTTGTTTTTCAATAACATTAGTGGAGGCAGGCACACAGGCCAGACACTGAAAGGACCAGGATTTTAGCTGGACCATCTCCCATATTCCATCCATCATAGCATTATGATGTCTCTTTTTTTGGCCTGGGATCCTCCGGAAGCCTGTGGCGCATTGAAGGCAGACAGAGATGTGACAGGTTCCACATTCGACCCAGCGATTACGGAACGAGTTTTCGGGTTCCGCACAGATATGGCAGATGTGATTTTCTGGGCAATGTTCTATTTTGGGACATCGACCGGTTTTGTCGCAAATTTCATCGATGGATATCACCATGGCAATTTTGTTATTTCTACCCATCCGTAGAAAAACACAGAGTGTAAACAATATAGGTTTAGCGCACTTGATTACGATAGAAATAAAATGTCTGTTTTTTTGTGTATTTTGTTTCCGTTTTCCTAAATGTTGTGTGTGTGTAGAAGAGTCTGTGCATGTAAACAAATAAATATGCTGCGTAAGTTAAATGAAACGTACTGTAGAAGGCAGTTGTTTATTAACAGCGAAATAACGTTTTTTTTGTTTTTTGTTTTGTTTTTTTTGTTTTTTTCCCCTGATACTGCTTCTTTATAATAAACTTTCAATAATTTTTTTTTTTTCCAAATTATTATCTTTCAGCTGCTAGTATATATATATAATTAAAAGGTGTATGTGGGTTAGAAGCGAAGTCAATGTTAAGAAATATTTTACCAATGTAAATTGGTAAAATTGGCCGGTATAGTGTCTCACACGAAATAGTGTGGTTTCTTTTCACGTGTGTGTATATGCATATGGTATATATCTGTATATAAATCTGTGTGTATTTTGTTGTTTATATGTTTTGTGGAGTACTTACTGCGATCCCTAAGGAATGTAGTGATTTGTTTTGTTTTTTTCCTTTTTTCCCGTCCATGTCCACACGTGGTTTGTTGGCGAAAATCAAGTCAAATTAAATATACTTCGTTAAGATAATTCTATCTTGAAACTGGTACTATTTGTCAGGGAACAGTCAAAGTAGTTGTAATAATGAATATTGTAATCCATCTGACATGTGTTTAAAGGGCAGTTTTGGGTGAAAATATTATATTTTGTTTGGTCAAGACGTGGTCAAGCGACCTTCCTTGTCGCCATTTTTTATATCATGTATGTATGTATGTATGTATGTATGTATGTATGTATGTATGTATGTATGTATGTATGTATGTATATAGGTGGATTCCCGGTGGGTATTGGGAGGTGACCACAGTTATCAAAGTTACTCAAAACGTTGGTAGAATGTAGGCATCTTTATTTTATATAGAAATGACTTCTACAGGACTAGAACTATTTCATTCGTATGAAATCATCAAGAGTGCCCTGATGATTACATGTGAATGAAATAGTTCTAGTACTATAGAAGTCATTTCTATATAAAATAATGATATATGTATGCATTCGTGAGTTTTATATCGAGTTTATAATAATATGAGAAGGAAATTTATTCAAAAGCAAAAAACAAACCTTATTTAGTGAGAAAAAATGTTTAAAAAGGGGGAAACAAAAGGAAAGAAAGAATATGGATATATAGAGAAAAAAAGAGAGAAAGAAAGAAGAAAAAGAACGGAAAAGGGAGGGGACTGCAAGAGCTCTGGTGTCGCAGAAGAGAGGGGTGAAGGGGGGGATAAGGCAAGGGGGAAGGAGTGCTGCGCCCCGCGGACAAGACGGCAAAAGCATTCAGAGGAACTCTACTCATGATATTATAACAATATTAATATTCGATTCGTTTGCAAGCAAATAGCCTCACAGCGCTATGTGTTTTAGACGACTATCGCCATCCTTTTGTTTTAGCAGTAGCAGAGAGAAACGATCGACAATTGTTTCAGTGTTATTGCCCTTTGTCTGCGTAGCAGAAAAGGAGAGATACACAATCTTTTAATTTTCGGCAAAGCCAGCTGTAAAATCGCTCGGTATGAAAATTAGGCTAATCAGCCGATGTATACTTTAGAGAATATTGTATATTCTCAAGAATTCTAGTGTGTAGCAGAAAAGGAGAGATACACAATCATGAAAAGCGAGCACAGCCAAACTCATGGATGTTATCCAACCATCTTGCTCGGGGTCTACCCCTGGATCTCTTGCCGGCTGATTTTTCACGTAAAATCTGTCCAGCGATTCTTTTCTTGGATATTCTAACTACATGCCCGTATTATCGGAGCGATGATCTCTCAATTCGGAGAAGTAATGGCCCTACCTGGAGTGACTCTCAGAGATCTAACCACTCTATTGAGAAATGCCATTTCGGAGAAACGCCATTTCCGTCGCTTATATTCGTTATCGTATTCGTTCGGTCATTACCCAAGATGCATAAGCATAGGTAACGTTTGGCACGAACACTGAACTGAAGAGAGTGAGTGGCTTTTACACCTCCCCCGCCTCTCCTAATGAAGCTGGCACATTACTGCACCAGCTCCTGCAATTCTTGCACTTAATTCAGCCCCGAGATACTTGAACTTCTCAACCTGCTTCAGAGGAACTCTGCTCCCATGCACTGCCCAGGCTTCCTTATGAGGATAAGTGTATCAGTCTTCGCAGCACTGATTTTTAATCGTGTCATGCATCACTCGGCAACAAACCTATCAAATACATGTTGGAAATCACCTTCAGACAGTTCAAGTAGTACCTAGTCGTCTTCAAATTCTAGTCGACTCATATGTTAACAGTATATTTCAATGAACATGTTGGCACTGACCATTTAACATGGAAGGAACGGTGACCTCAATCTGAATACGAATG
>OZ024742.1:46261504-46294004 GCA_964016885.1 Eledone cirrhosa | reverse complement strand
TTCTTTTTTCTTGTTGATGTTGTTGTTGTTAATGTTGTTGTTTTCGTTTTTCTTGTTGGTGTTGTTGTTGTTAATGGCGTTGTTTTCTTTTTTCTTGTTGATGTTGTTGTTGTTAATGTTGTTGTTTTGTTTTTTCTTGTTGATGTTGTTGTTGTTGTTGTTTATGGTTCTTGTTGATGTTGTTCTTGTTTTCTTTTTTCTTGTTGATGTTGTTGTTGTTGTTAATGCTGTTGTTTTCTTTTTTCTTGTTGATGTTGTTGTTAATGTTGTTTTCTTTGTTCTTGTTGATGTTGTTGTTAATGGTGTTGTTTTCTTTTTTTCTTGTTGATGTTGTTGTTGTTAATGTTGTTGTTTTCGTTATTCTTGTTGGTGTTGTTGTTGTTGTTAATGTTGTTGTTTTGTTTTTTCTTGTTGATGTTGTTGTTGTTGTTTATGGTGTTGTTGTATTTTTTCTTGTTGATGTTGATGTTGATGTTGTTGTTGATTTTGTTGTTTTCTTTTTTCTTGTTGATGTTGTTGTTGTTAATGGTGTTGTTGTTGTTAATGTTGCTGTTGTTTTCTTTTTTCTTGTTAATGTTGTTGTTTTCTTTTTTCTTGTTGATGTTGTTGTTGCTGTTGTTGTTTATAGTGTTGTTTTCTTTTTTCTTGTTGATGTTGTTGTTGATGTTGTTGTTAATGTTGTTGATTTTTTTCTTGTTGATGTTGTTGTTGTTGTAGTTGTTAATGTTTTTTTCTTTTTTCTTGTTGTTGTTAATGTTGTTGTTTTCTAGTTTCTTGATGTTGTTGTTGTTGTTGTTAATGGTGTTATTTTCTTTTTCCTTGTTGATGTTGATGTTGTTGTTGTTGTTAATGTTGTTTTAGTTTTTCTTGTTGATGTTGTTGTTGTTAATGGCGTTGTTTTCTTTTTTCTTGTTGATGTTGTTGTTGTTGTTTTTAATGTTGTTGTTTTCTTTTTTCTTGTTCATGTTGATGTTGTTGTTAATGTTGTTGTTTTCTTTTTTCTTGTTGGTGTATTGTTGTTGTTAATGGTGTTGTTGTTGTTAATGTTGTTGTTTTGTTTTTTCTTGTTGATGTTGTTGTTAATGGTGTTGTTGTTGTTAATGTTGTTGTTTTGTTTTTTCTTGTTGATGTTGTTGTTGTTCTTGTTTTCGTTTTTCTTGTTGATGTTGTTGTTAATGTTGTTGTTTTCTAGTTTCTTGTTGTTGTTGTTGTTGTTGTTGTTGTTAATGGTGTTGTTTTCTTTTTCCTTGTTGATGTTAATGTTGTTGTTTTCTTTTTCTTGTTGATGTTGATGTTGATGTTGTTGTTAATGTTGTTGTTTTCGTTTTTCTTGTTGTTGTTGTTGTTGTTGTTAATGGTGTTGTTGTTTTCTTTTTTCGTGTTGATGTTGTTGTTGTTAATGGTGTTGTTTTCGTTTTTCTTTTTGATGTTGTTGTTGTTGTTAATGGTGTTGTTTTCTTTTTTCTTGTTGATGTTGTTGTTTTCTTTTTCTTGTTGATGTTGATGTTGATGTTGTTGTTAATGTTGTTGTTTTCTTTTTTCTTGTTGATATTGTTGTTATTAATGTTGTTGTTTTGTTTTTCTTGTTGATGTTGTTGTTGTTGTTTTCTTTTTTCTTGTTGATGTTGTTGTTCTTGTTTTCTATTTTCTTGTTGATGTTGTTGTTGTTTATGGTGTCGTTTTCTTTTTTCTTTTTGATGTTGATGTTGAGGTTGTTGTTTTATGTTGTTTTCTTTTTTCTTGTTGTTGTTGTTGTTGTTGTTGTTGTTGTTGTTGTTGTTAATGGTGTTGTTTTCTTTTTTCTTGTTGATGTTGTTGTTGTTAATGTTTTTTTCCTTTTTTCTTGTTGATGTTGTTGTTGTTAATGTTGTTGTTTTCTTTTTTCTTGTTGATATTTTTGTTGTTAATGTTGTTGTTTTGTTTTTTCTTGTTGATGTTGTGGTTGTTGTTAATGTTGTTGTTTTCTTTTTTCTTCTTGATATTGTTGTTGTTAATGGTGTTGTTGTTGTTGTTGTTGTTAATGTTGTTGTTGTTTTCTTTTTTCTTGTTGATGTTGTTGTTGTTGTTGTTGTTAATGTTGTTTTCTTTTTTCTTGATGTTGTTGTTGTTAATGTTGTTTTTTTTCTTGTTGATGTTGTTGTTAATGGTGTTGTTTTCTTTTTTCTTGTTGATGTTGTTGTTGTTGTTAATGTTGTTTTCTTTTTTCTTGATGTTGTTGTTGTTAATGTTGTTTTTTTTCTTGTTCATGTTGTTGTTAATGTTGTTTTCTTTGTTCTTGTTGATGTTGTTGTTAATGGTGTTGTTTTCTTTTTCTTGTTCATGTTGTTGCTTTCGTTTTTCTTGTTGGATGTTGTTGTTTTTAATGGTGTTGTTTTCTTTTTTCTTGTTGATATTGATGTTGCTGTTGTTGTTAATGTTGTTGTTTTCTTTTGCTTGTTGATGTTGATGTTGATGTTGTTGTTAATGTTGTTGTTTTCTTTTTTCTTGTTGATATTGTTGTTATTAATGTTGTTGTTTTGTTTTTCTTGTTGATGTTGTTGTTGTTGTTTTCTTTTTTCTTGTTGATGTTGTTGTTGTTGTTAATGTTGTTGTTTTGTTTTTTCTTGTTGATGTTGTTGTTCTTGTTTTCGTTTTTCTTGTTGATGTTGTTGTTGTTAATGTTGTTGTTTTCTATTTTCTTGTTGATGTTGTTGTTGTTGTTTATGGTGTCGTTTTCTTTTTTCTTGTTGTTATTGTTGTTGTTGTTGTTGTTAATGGTGTTGTTTTCTTTTTTCTTGTTGATGTTGATGTTGTTGTTGTTAATGTTGTGGTTTTCTTTTTTCTTGTTGTTGTTGTTAATGTTTTTTTTTCTTTTTTCTTGTTCATGTTGTTGTTAATGTTGTTGTTTTGTTTTTTCTTGTTGATGGTGTTGTTGTTGTTTATGGTGTTGTTTTCTTTTTTCTTGTTGATGTTTATGTTGTTGTTGTTAATGTTGTGGTTTTCTTTTTTCTTGTTGTTGTTGTTGTTAATGTTTTTTTTTCTTTTTTCTTGTTCATGTTGTTGTTAATGGTGTTGTTTTCTTTTTTCTTGTTGATGTTGTTGATGTTGTTGTTGTTGTTAATTTTTTTTTCTTTTTTCTTGTTGATGTTGTTGTTAATGTTGTTGTTTTCTTTTTTCTTGTTGATATTGTTGTTGTTGTTAATGGTGTTGTTGTTGTTGTTAATGTTGTTGTTTTGTTTTTTCTTGTTTTTGTTGTTGTTATTGTTGTTGTTAATGTTGTTGTTTTCTTTTTTCTTGTTGATGTTGTTGTTGTTAATGTTGTTGTTTTCTTTTTTCTTGTTGATATTGTTGTTGTTAATGTTGTTGTTTTGTTTTTTCTTGTTGATGTTGTTGTTGTTAATGTTGTTGTTTTCTTTTTTCTTCTTGATATTGTTGTTGTTAATGGTGTTGTTGTTGTTGTTAATGGTGTTGTTGTTTTCTTTTTTCTTGTTGATGTTGTTGTTGTTGTTGTTAATGTTGTTTTTTTTCTTGTTGATGTTGTTGTTAATGGTGTTGTTTTCTTTTTTCTTGTTGATTTTGTTGTTGTTGTTAATGTTGTTGTTTTCTATTTTCTTGTTGATGTTGTTGTTAATGTTGTTTTCTTTGTTCTTGTTGATGTTGTTGTTAATGGTGTTGTTTTCTTTTCTCTTGTTGATGTTGGTGTTGTTATTAATGTTGTTGTTTTGTTTTTCATGTTGATGTTGTTGTTGTTGTTGTTTTCTTTTTTCTTGTTGATGTTGTTGTTTTGTTTTTTCTTGTTGATGTTGTTGTTCTTGTTTTCGTTTTTCTTGTTGATGTTGTTGTTGTTAATGTTGTTGTTTTTTATTTTCTTGTTGATGTTGTTGTTTATGGTGTCGTTTTCTTTTTTCTTATTGATGTTGATGTTGATGTTGTTGTTTTATGTTGTTGTTTTCTTTGTTCTTGTTGTTGTTGTTGTTGTTGTTGTTAATGGTGTTGTTTTCTTTTTTCTTGTTGATGTTGATGTTGTTGTTGTTGTGGTTAATGTTTTTTTCTTTTTTCTTGTTGATGGTGTTGTTGTTGTTTATGGTGTTGTTTTCTTTTTTCTTGTTGATGTTTATGTTGTTGTTGTTAATGTTGTTGTTTTGTTTTTTCTTGTTGTTGTTACATTTTTTTTTCTTGTTGATGTTGTTGTTGTTAATGTTGTTGTTTTGTTTTTTCTTGTTGATGTTGTTGTTGTTGTTAATGGTGTTGTTGTTGTTGTTAATGTTGTTGTTTTGTTTTTTCTTGTTGATGTTGTTGTTGTTTATGGTGTTGTTTTCTTTTTTCTTGTTGATGTTGATGTTGATGTTGTTGTTAATGTTGTTGTTTTCTTTTTTCTTCTTGATATTGTTGTTGTTGTTAATGGTGTTGTTGTTGTTGTTGTTAATGTTGTTGTTGTTTTCTTTTTTCTTGTTGCTTGTTTTTTCTTGTTGATGTTGTTGTTGCTGTTGTTGTTTATAGTGTTGTTTTCTTTTTTCTTGTTGATGTTGTTGTTGATGTTGTTGTTAATGTTGTTTTTTTTCTTGTTGATGTTGTTGTTGTTCTAGTTGTTAATGTTTTTTTCTTTTTTCTTGTTGTTGTTAATGTTATTTTTTCTTTTTTTTGTTGATGTGTTGTTGTTAATGTTGTTGTTTCCTTTTTTCTTGTTGATGTTGTCGTTAATGTTGTTTTCTTTGTTCTTGTTGATGTTGTTGTTAATGGTGTTGTTTTCTTTTTTCTTGTTGATGTTGTTGTTGTTAATGTTGTTGTTTTCGTTTTTCTTGTTGGTGTTGTTGTTGTTAATGGCCATGTTTTCTTTTTTCTTGTTGATGTTGTTTTGTTTTTTCTTGTTGATGTTGTTGTTGTTGTTTATGGTGTTGTTTTCTTTTTTCTTGTTGATGTTGATGTTGTTGTTGTTAATGGTGTTGTTGTTGTTGTTAATGTTGTTGTTGTTTTCTTTTTTCTTGTTAATGTTGTTGTTTTGTTTTTTCTTGTTGATGTTGTTGTTGTTGTTTATGGTGTTGTTTTCTTTTTTCTTGTTGATGTTCATGTTGATGTTGTTGTTAATGTTGTTGTTTTCTTTTTACTTGTTGATGTTGTTGTTGTTTATGGTGTTGTTTTCTTTTTTCTTGTTGATGTTGATGTTGATGTTGATGTTGTTGTTAATGTTGTTGTTTTCTTTTTTCTTGTTGATATTGTTGTTATTAATGTTGTTGTTTTGTTTTTTCTTGTTGGTTTTGTTGTTGTTGTTAATGGTGTTGTTGTTAATATTGTTGTTTTCTTTTTTCTTGTTGATATTGTTGTTGTTAATGTTGTTGTTTTGTGTTTTCTTGTTGATGTTGATGTTGATGTTGTTGTTGATTTTGTTGTTTTCTTTTTTCTTGTTGATGTTGTTGTTGTTGTTAATGGTGTTGTTGTTGTTAATGTTGCTGTTGTTTTCTTTTTTCTTGTTAATGTTGTTGTTTTCTTTTTTCTTGTTGATGTTGTTGTTGCTGTTGTTGTTTATAGTGTTGTTTTCTTTTTTCTTGTTGATGTTGTTGTTGATGTTGTTGTTAATGTTGTTGATTTTTTTCTTGTTGATGTTGTTGTTGTTGTAGTTGTTAATGTTTTTTTCTTTTTTCTTGTTGTTGTTAATGTTGTTGTTTTCTAGTTTCTTGATGTTGTTGTTGTTGTTGTTAATGGTGTTATTTTCTTTTTCCTTGTTGATGTTGATGTTGTTGTTGTTGTTAATGTTGTTTTAGTTTTTCTTGTTGATGTTGTTGTTGTTAATGGCGTTGTTTTCTTTTTTCTTGTTGATGTTGTTGTTGTTGTTTTTAATGTTGTTGTTTTCTTTTTTCTTGTTCATGTTGATGTTGTTGTTAATGTTGTTGTTTTCTTTTTTCTTGTTGGTGTATTGTTGTTGTTAATGGTGTTGTTGTTGTTAATGTTGTTGTTTTGTTTTTTCTTGTTGATGTTGTTGTTAATGGTGTTGTTGTTGTTAATGTTGTTGTTTTGTTTTTTCTTGTTGATGTTGTTGTTGTTCTTGTTTTCGTTTTTCTTGTTGATGTTGTTGTTAATGTTGTTGTTTTCTAGTTTCTTGTTGTTGTTGTTGTTGTTGTTGTTGTTAATGGTGTTGTTTTCTTTTTCCTTGTTGATGTTAATGTTGTTGTTTTCTTTTTCTTGTTGATGTTGATGTTGATGTTGTTGTTAATGTTGTTGTTTTCGTTTTTCTTGTTGTTGTTGTTGTTGTTGTTAATGGTGTTGTTGTTTTCTTTTTTCGTGTTGATGTTGTTGTTGTTAATGGTGTTGTTTTCGTTTTTCTTTTTGATGTTGTTGTTGTTGTTAATGGTGTTGTTTTCTTTTTTCTTGTTGATGTTGTTGTTTTCTTTTTCTTGTTGATGTTGATGTTGATGTTGTTGTTAATGTTGTTGTTTTCTTTTTTCTTGTTGATATTGTTGTTATTAATGTTGTTGTTTTGTTTTTCTTGTTGATGTTGTTGTTGTTGTTTTCTTTTTTCTTGTTGATGTTGTTGTTCTTGTTTTCTATTTTCTTGTTGATGTTGTTGTTGTTTATGGTGTCGTTTTCTTTTTTCTTTTTGATGTTGATGTTGAGGTTGTTGTTTTATGTTGTTTTCTTTTTTCTTGTTGTTGTTGTTGTTGTTGTTGTTGTTGTTGTTGTTGTTAATGGTGTTGTTTTCTTTTTTCTTGTTGATGTTGTTGTTGTTAATGTTTTTTTCCTTTTTTCTTGTTGATGTTGTTGTTGTTAATGTTGTTGTTTTCTTTTTTCTTGTTGATATTTTTGTTGTTAATGTTGTTGTTTTGTTTTTTCTTGTTGATGTTGTGGTTGTTGTTAATGTTGTTGTTTTCTTTTTTCTTCTTGATATTGTTGTTGTTAATGGTGTTGTTGTTGTTGTTGTTGTTAATGTTGTTGTTGTTTTCTTTTTTCTTGTTGATGTTGTTGTTGTTGTTGTTGTTAATGTTGTTTTCTTTTTTCTTGATGTTGTTGTTGTTAATGTTGTTTTTTTTCTTGTTGATGTTGTTGTTAATGGTGTTGTTTTCTTTTTTCTTGTTGATGTTGTTGTTGTTGTTAATGTTGTTTTCTTTTTTCTTGATGTTGTTGTTGTTAATGTTGTTTTTTTTCTTGTTCATGTTGTTGTTAATGTTGTTTTCTTTGTTCTTGTTGATGTTGTTGTTAATGGTGTTGTTTTCTTTTTCTTGTTCATGTTGTTGCTTTCGTTTTTCTTGTTGGATGTTGTTGTTTTTAATGGTGTTGTTTTCTTTTTTCTTGTTGATATTGATGTTGCTGTTGTTGTTAATGTTGTTGTTTTCTTTTGCTTGTTGATGTTGATGTTGATGTTGTTGTTAATGTTGTTGTTTTCTTTTTTCTTGTTGATATTGTTGTTATTAATGTTGTTGTTTTGTTTTTCTTGTTGATGTTGTTGTTGTTGTTTTCTTTTTTCTTGTTGATGTTGTTGTTGTTGTTAATGTTGTTGTTTTGTTTTTTCTTGTTGATGTTGTTGTTCTTGTTTTCGTTTTTCTTGTTGATGTTGTTGTTGTTAATGTTGTTGTTTTCTATTTTCTTGTTGATGTTGTTGTTGTTGTTTATGGTGTCGTTTTCTTTTTTCTTGTTGTTATTGTTGTTGTTGTTGTTGTTAATGGTGTTGTTTTCTTTTTTCTTGTTGATGTTGATGTTGTTGTTGTTAATGTTGTGGTTTTCTTTTTTCTTGTTGTTGTTGTTAATGTTTTTTTTTCTTTTTTCTTGTTCATGTTGTTGTTAATGTTGTTGTTTTGTTTTTTCTTGTTGATGGTGTTGTTGTTGTTTATGGTGTTGTTTTCTTTTTTCTTGTTGATGTTTATGTTGTTGTTGTTAATGTTTTTTTTTCTTTTTTCTTGTTCATGTTGTTGTTAATGGTGTTGTTTTCTTTTTTCTTGTTGATGTTGTTGATGTTGTTGTTGTTGTTATTTTTTTTTTCTTTTTTCTTGTTGATGTTGTTGTTAATGTTGTTGTTTTCTTTTTTCTTGTTGATATTGTTGTTGTTGTTAATGGTGTTGTTGTTGTTGTTAATGTTGTTGTTTTGTTTTTTCTTGTTTTTGTTGTTGTTATTGTTGTTGTTAATGTTGTTGTTTTCTTTTTTCTTGTTGATGTTGTTGTTGTTAATGTTGTTGTTTTCTTTTTTCTTGTTGATATTGTTGTTGTTAATGTTGTTGTTTTGTTTTTTCTTGTTGATGTTGTTGTTGTTAATGTTGTTGTTTTCTTTTTTCTTCTTGATATTGTTGTTGTTAATGGTGTTGTTATTGTTGTTAATGGTGTTGTTGTTTTCTTTTTTCTTGTTGATGTTGTTGTTGTTGTTGTTAATGTTGTTTTTTTTCTTGTTGATGTTGTTGTTAATGGTGTTGTTTTCTTTTTTCTTGTTGATTTTGTTGTTGTTGTTAATGTTGTTGTTTTCTATTTTCTTGTTGATGTTGTTGTTAATGTTGTTTTCTTTGTTCTTGTTGATGTTGTTGTTAATGGTGTTGTTTTCTTTTCTCTTGTTGATGTTGGTGTTGTTATTAATGTTGTTGTTTTGTTTTTCTTGTTGATGTTGTTGTTGTTGTTGTTTTCTTTTTTCTTGTTGATGTTGTTGTTTTGTTTTTTCTTGTTGATGTTGTTGTTCTTGTTTTCGTTTTTCTTGTTGATGTTGTTGTTGTTAATGTTGTTGTTTTTTATTTTCTTGTTGATGTTGTTGTTTATGGTGTCGTTTTCTTTTTTCTTATTGATGTTGATGTTGATGTTGTTGTTTTATGTTGTTGTTTTCTTTGTTCTTGTTGTTGTTGTTGTTGTTGTTGTTAATGGTGTTGTTTTCTTTTTTCTTGTTGATGTTGATGTTGTTGTTGTGGTTAATGTTTTTTTCTTTTTTCTTGTTGATGGTGTTGTTGTTGTTTATGGTGTTGTTTTCTTTTTTCTTGTTGATGTTTATGTTGTTGTTGTTAATGTTGTTGTTTTGTTTTTTCTTGTTGTTGTTGTTACATTTTTTTTTCTTGTTGATGTTGTTGTTGTTAATGTTGTTGTTTTGTTTTTTCTTGTTGATGTTGTTGTTGTTGTTAATGGTGTTGTTGTTGTTGTTAATGTTGTTGTTTTGTTTTTTCTTGTTGATGTTGTTGTTGTTTATGGTGTTGTTTTCTTTTTTCTTGTTGATGTTGATGTTGATGTTGTTGTTAATGTTGTTGTTTTCTTTTTTCTTCTTGATATTGTTGTTGTTGTTAATGGTGTTGTTGTTGTTGTTGTTAATGTTGTTGTTGTTTTCTTTTTTCTTGTTGTTTGTTTTTTCTTGTTGATGTTGTTGTTGCTGTTGTTGTTTATAGTGTTGTTTTCTTTTTTCTTGTTGATGTTGTTGTTGATGTTGTTGTTAATGTTGTTTTTTTTCTTGTTGATGTTGTTGTTGTTCTAGTTGTTAATGTTTTTTTCTTTTTTCTTGTTGTTGTTAATGTTATTTTTTCTTTTTTTTGTTGATGTGTTGTTGTTAATGTTGTTGTTTCCTTTTTTCTTGTTGATGTTGTCGTTAATGTTGTTTTCTTTGTTCTTGTTGATGTTGTTGTTAATGGTGTTGTTTTCTTTTTTCTTGTTGATGTTGTTGTTGTTAATGTTGTTGTTTTCGTTTTTCTTGTTGGTGTTGTTGTTGTTAATGGCCATGTTTTCTTTTTTCTTGTTGATGTTGTTTTGTTTTTTCTTGTTGATGTTGTTGTTGTTGTTTATGGTGTTGTTTTCTTTTTCTTGTTGATGTTGATGTTGTTGTTGTTAATGGTGTTGTTGTTGTTGTTAATGTTGTTGTTGTTTTCTTTTTTCTTGTTAATGTTGTTGTTTTGTTTTTTCTTGTTGATGTTGTTGTTGTTGTTTATGGTGTTGTTTTCTTTTTTCTTGTTGATGTTCATGTTGATGTTGTTGTTAATGTTGTTGTTTTCTTTTTACTTGTTGATGTTGTTGTTGTTTATGGTGTTGTTTTCTTTTTTCTTGTTGATGTTGATGTTGATGTTGATGTTGTTGTTAATGTTGTTGTTTTCTTTTTTCTTGTTGATATTGTTGTTATTAATGTTGTTGTTTTGTTTTTTCTTGTTGGTTTTGTTGTTGTTGTTAATGGTGTTGTTGTTAATATTGTTGTTTTCTTTTTTCTTGTTGATATTGTTGTTGTTAATGTTGTTGTTTTGTGTTTTCTTGTTGATGTTGTTGTTGTTGTTAATGGTGTTGTTGTTGTTGTTAATGTTGTTGTTTTGTTTTTTCTTGTTGATGTTGTTGTGGTTGTTTATGGGGTTGTTTTCTTTTTTCTTGTTGATGATGATGCTGATGTTGTTGTTAATGTTGTTGTTTTCTTTTTTCTTCTTGATATTGTTGTTGTTGTTAATGGTGTTGTTGTTGTTGTTAATGTTGTTGTTATTTTCTTTTTTCTTGTTGATGTTGTTGTTGTTAATGTTGTTGTTTTGTTTTTTCTTGTTGATGTTGTTGCTGTTGTTGTATTTTTTCTTGTTGATGTTGTTGTAGTTGTTAATGTTTTTTTGTTTTTTCTTGTTGTTGTTAATGTTGTTTTTTTCTTTTTTTTTGTTGATGGTGTTGTTGTTGTTAATGTTGTTGTTTTCTTTTTTCTTGTTGACGTTGTTGTTAATGTTGTTTTCTTTGTTCTTGTTGATGTTGTTGTTAATGCTGTTGTTTTCTTTTTTCTTGTTGATGTTGTTGTTGTTAATGTTGTTGTTTTCTTTTTTCTTGTTGATGTTGTTGTTGTTGTTTATGGTGTTGTTTTCTTTTTTCTTGTTGATGTTTATGTTGTTAATGTTGTTGTTTTCTTTTTTCTTATTGTTGTTGCTGTTGTCGTTGTTAATGGTGTTGTTTTCTTTTTTCTTGTTGATGTTGATGTTGTTGTTAATGTTGTTTTTTTCTTTTTTCTTGTTGATGTTGTTGTTGTTAATGTTGTTGTTTTCGTTTTTCTTGTTGATGTTGTTGTTAATGTTGTTGTTTTCTTTTTTCTTGTTGATGTTCTTGTTGTTGTTGTTTATGGTTGTTGTTTTCTTTTTTCTTGTTGATGTTGCTGTTGTTGTTGTTGTTAATGGTGTTGTTGTTGTTGTTAATGTTGTTATTGTTTTTCTTTTTTCTTGTTGATGTTGTAGTTGTTGTTGTTGCTGTTAATGTTGTTGTTTTCTTTTTTCTTGTTGATGTTGTTGTTGTTAATGGTGTTGTTTTCGTTTTTCTTGTTGATGTTGTTGATGTTGTTGTTGTTAATGTTGTTGTTTTCTTTTTTCCTGTTGATGTTGTTGTTGCTAATGTTGTTGTTTTCTTTTTCCTTGTTGATGTTGTTGTTGTTTTTAATGTTGTTTTCTTTTTCTTGTTGATGTTATTGCTGTTGTTGTTGTTAATGGTGTTTTTTTTCTTTTTTCTTGTTGATGTTTTTGTTGTTGTTGTTAATGTTGTTGTTTTCTTTTTTCTTATTGTTGTTGTTGTTGTCGTTGTTAATCGTGTTGTTTTCTTTTTTCTTGATGATGTTGATGTTGTAGTTGTTAATGTTTTTTTCTTTTTTCTTCTTGATATTGTTGTTGTTAATGTTGTTTTTTTCTTTTTTCTTGTTGATGTTGTTGTTGTTGTTAATGTTGTTCTTTTCGTTTTTCTTGTTGATGTTGTTGTTGTTGTTAATGTTGTTGTTTTGTTTTTTCTTGTTGATGTTGTTGTTGTTAATGTTGTTGTTTTCTTTTTTCTTGTTGATGTTGTTGTTGTTAATGTTGTTTTCTTTTTTCTTGTTGATGTTGTTGTTAATGTTGTTTTCTTTGTTCTTGTTGATGTTGTTGTTAATGGTGTTGTTTTCTTTTTTCTTGTTGATGTTGTTGTTAATGGTGTTGTTTTCATTTTTTTTGTTGATGTTGTTGTTGTTTTTTTTTCTTTTTTCTTGTTGATGTTGTTGTTAATGTTGTTGTTTTCGTTTTAATTGTTGATGTTGTTGTTGTTAATGTTGTTGTTTTCTTTTTTCTTGTTGATGTTGTTGTTAATGTTGTTTTCTTTGTTCTTGTTGATGTTGTTGTTAATGGTGTTGTTTTCTTTTTTCTTGTTGATGTTGTTGTTGTTAATGTTGTTGTTTTGTTTTTTCTTGTTGATGTTGTTGTTGATGTTGTTGTTAATGTTGTTGTTTTTTTTTTTCTTCTTGATATTGTTGTTGTTGTTAATGGTGTTGTTGTTGTTGTTGTTAATGTTGTTGTTGTTTTCTTTTTTCTTGTTGTTTGTTTTTTCTTGTTGATGTTGTTGTTGCTGTTGTTGTTTATAGTGTTGTTTTCTTTTTTCTTGTTGATGTTGTTGTTGATGTTGTTGTTAATGTTGTTTTTTTTCTTGTTGATGTTGTTGTTGTTCTAGTTGTTAATGTTTTTTTCTTTTTTCTTGTTGTTGTTAATGTTATTTTTTCTTTTTTTTTGTTGATGTGTTGTTGTTAATGTTGTTGTTTCCTTTTTTCTTGTTGATGTTGTCGTTAATGTTGTTTTCTTTGTTCTTGTTGATGTTGTTGTTAATGGTGTTGTTTTCTTTTTTCTTGTTGATGTTGATGTTGTTGTTGTTAATGGTGTTGTTGTTGTTGTTAATGTTGTTGTTGTTTTCTTTTTTCTTGTTAATGTTGTTGTTTTGTTTTTTCTTGTTGATGTTGTTGTTGTTGTTTATGGTGTTGTTTTCTTTTTTCTTTTTGATGTTCATGTTGATGTTGTTGTTAATGATGTTGTTTTCTTTTTTCTTGTTGATGTTGTTGTTAATGTTGTTGTTTTCTTTTTTCTTGTTGATATTGTTATTAATGTTGTTGTTTTGTTTTTTCTTGTTGGTTTTGTTGTTGTTGTTAATGGTGTTGTTGTTAATATTGTTGTTTTATTTTTTCTTGTTGATATTGTTGTTGTTAATGTTGTTGTTTTGTTTTTTCTTGTTGATGTTGTTGTGGTTGTTTACGGTGTTGTTTTCTTTTTTCTTGTTGATGATGATGCTGATGTTGTTGTTAATATTGTTGTTTTCTTTTTTCTTCTTGATATTGTTGTTGTTGTTAATGGTGTTGTTGTTGTTGTTAATGTTGTTGTTATTTTCTTTTTTCTTGTTGATGTTGTTGTTGTTAATGTTGTTGTTTTGTTTTTTCTTGTTGATGTTGTTGCTGTTGTTGTATTTTTTCTTGTTGATGTTGTTGTAGTTGTTAATGTTTTTTGTTTTTTCTTGTTGTTGTTAATGTTGTTTTTTTCTTTTTTTTTGTTGATGGTGTTGTTGTTGTTAATGTTGTTGTTTTCTTTTTTCTTGTTGACGTTGTTGTTAATGTTGTTTTCTTTGTTCTTGTTGATGTTGTTGTTAATGCTGTTGTTTTCTTTTTTCTTGTTGATGTTGTTGTTGTTAATGTTGTTGTTTTCTTTTTTCTTGTTGATGTTGTTGTTGTTGTTTATGGTGTTGTTTTCTTTTTTCTTTTTGATGTTGATGTAGTTGTTAATGTTTTTTTTTCTTTTTTCTTCTTGATGTTGTTGTTGTTAATGTTGTTATTGTTTTTCTTTTTTCTTGTTGATGTTGTAGTTGTTGTTGTTGCTGTTAATGTTGTTGTTTTCTTTTTTCTTGTTGATGTTGTTGTTGTTAATGGTGTTGTTTTCGTTTTTCTTGTTGATGTTGTTGATGTTGTTGTTGTTAATGTTGTTGTTTTCTTTTTTCCTGTTGATGTTGTTGTTGCTAATGTTGTTGTTTTCTTTTTCCTTGTTGATGTTGTTGTTGTTTTTAATGTTGTTTTCTTTTTCTTGTTGATGTTATTGCTGTTGTTGTTGTTAATGGTGTTTTTTTTCTTTTTTCTTGTTGATGTTTTTGTTGTTGTTGTTAATGTTGTTGTTTTCTTTTTTCTTATTGTTGTTGTTGTTGTCGTTGTTAATCGTGTTGTTTTCTTTTTTCTTGATGATGTTGATGTTGTAGTTGTTAATGTTTTTTTCTTTTTTCTTCTTGATATTGTTGTTGTTAATGTTGTTTTTTTCTTTTTTCTTGTTGATGTTGTTGTTGTTGTTAATGTTGTTCTTTTCGTTTTTCTTGTTGATGTTGTTGTTGTTGTTAATGTTGTTGTTTTGTTTTTTCTTGTTGATGTTGTTGTTGTTGTTAATGTTGTTGTTTTCTTTTTTCTTGTTGATGTTGTTGTTGTTAATGTTGTTTTCTTTTTTCTTGTTGATGTTGTTGTTAATGTTGTTTTCTTTGTTCTTGTTGATGTTGTTGTTAATGGTGTTGTTTTCATTTTTTTTGTTGATGTTGTTGTTGTTTTTTTTTCTTTTTTCTTGTTGATGTTGTTGTTAATGTTGTTGTTTTCGTTTTAATTGTTGATGTTGTTGTTGTTAATGTTGTTGTTTTCTTTTTTCTTGTTGATGTTGTTGTTAATGTTGTTTTCTTTGTTCTTGTTGATGTTGTTGTTAATGGTGTTGTTTTCTTTTTTCTTGTTGATGTTGTTGTTGTTAATGTTGTTGTTTTGTTTTTTCTTGTTGATATTGTTGTTGTTGTTAATGGTGTTGTTGTTGTTGTTGTTAATGTTGTTGTTGTTTTCTTTTTTCTTGTTGTTTTCTTTTTTCTTGTTGATGTTGATGTTGATGTTGTTGTTAATGTTGTTGTTTTCTTTTTTCTTCTTGATATTGTTGTTGTTGTTAATGGTGTTGTTGTTGTTGTTGTTAATGTTGTTGTTGTTTTCTTTTTTCTTGTTGTTTGTTTTTTCTTGTTGGTTTTGTTGTTGTTGTTAATGGTGTTGTTGTTAATATTGTTGTTTTATTTTTTCTTGTTGATATTGTTGTTGTTGTTAATGGTGTTGTTGTTGTTGTTGTTAATGTTGTTGTTGTTTTCTTTTTTCTTGTTGTTTTCTTTTTTCTTGTTGATGTTGATGTTGATGTTGTTGTTAATGTTGTTGTTTTCTTTTTTCTTCTTGATATTGTTGTTGTTGTTAATGGTGTTGTTGTTGTTGTTGTTAATGTTGTTGTTGTTTTCTTTTTTCTTGTTGTTTGTTTTTTCTTGTTGATGTTGTTGTTGCTGTTGTTGTTTATAGTGTTGTTTTCTTTTTTCTTGTTGATGTTGTTGTTGATGTTGTTGTTAATGTTGTTTTTTTTCTTGTTGATGTTGTTGTTGTTCTACTTGTTAATGTTTTTTTCTTTTTTCTTGTTGTTGTTAATGTTATTTTTTCTTTTTTTTTGTTGATGTGTTGTTGTTAATGTTGTTGTTTCCTTTTTTCTTGTTGATGTTGTCGTTAATGTTGTTTTCTTTGTTCTTGTTGATGTTGTTGTTAATGGTGTTGTTTTCTTTTTTCTTGTTGATGTTGATGTTGTTGTTGTTAATGGTGTTGTTGTTGTTGTTAATGTTGTTGTTGTTTTCTTTTTTCTTGTTAATGTTGTTGTTTTGTTTTTTCTTGTTGATGTTGTTGTTGTTGTTTATGGTGTTGTTTTCTTTTTTCTTTTTGATGTTCATGTTGATGTTGTTGTTAATGATGTTGTTTTCTTTTTTCTTGTTGATGTTGTTGTTAATGTTGTTGTTTTCTTTTTTCTTGTTGATATTGTTGTTATTAATGTTGTTGTTTTGTTTTTTCTTGTTGGTTTTGTTGTTGTTGTTAATGGTGTTGTTGTTAATATTGTTGTTTTATTTTTTCTTGTTGATATTGTTGTTGTTAATGTTGTTGTTTTGTTTTTTCTTGTTGGTGTTGTTGTGGTTGTTTATGGTGTTGTTTTCTTTTTTCTTGTTGATGATGATGCTGATGTTGTTGTTAATATTGTTGTTTTCTTTTTTCTTCTTGATATTGTTGTTGTTGTTAATGGTGTTGTTGTTGTTGTTAATGTTGTTGTTATTTTCTTTTTTCTTGTTGATGTTGTTGTTGTTAATGTTGTTGTTTTGTTTTTTCTTGTTGATGTTGTTGCTGTTGTTGTATTTTTTCTTGTTGATGTTGTTGTAGTTGTTAATGTTTTTTTGTTTTTTCTTGTTGTTGTTAATGTTGTTTTTTTCTTTTTTTTTGTTGATGGTGTTGTTGTTGTTAATGTTGTTGTTTTCTTTTTTCTTGTTGACGTTGTTGTTAATGTTGTTTTCTTTGTTCTTGTTGATGTTGTTGTTAATGCTGTTGTTTTCTTTTTTCTTGTTGATGTTGTTGTTGTTAATGTTGTTGTTTTCTTTTTTCTTGTTGATGTTGTTGTTGTTGTTTATGGTGTTGTTTTCTTTTTTCTTGTTGATGTTTATGTTGTTAATGTTGTTGTTTTCTTTTTTCTTATTGTTGTTGCTGTTGTCGTTGTTAATGGTGTTGTTTTCTTTTTTCTTGTTGATGTTGATGTAGTTGTTAATGTTTTTTTTTCTTCTTGATGTTGTTGTTGTTAATGTTGTTTTTTTCTTTTTTCTTGTTGATGTTGTTGTTGTTAATGTTGTTGTTTTCGTTTTTCTTGTTGATGTTGTTGTTGTTAATGTTGTTGTTTTCTTTTTTCTTATTGATGTATTTGTTGTTGTTGTTTATGGTTGTTGTTTTCTTTTTTCTTGTTGATGTTGTTGTTGTTAATGGTGTTGTTTTCGTTTTTCTTGTTGATGTTGTTGATGTTGTTGTTGTTAATGTTGTTGTTTTCTTTTTTCCTGTTGATGTTGTTGTTGCTAATGTTGTTGTTTTCTTTTTCCTTGTTGATGTTGTTGTTGTTTTTAATGTTGTTTTCTTTTTCTTGTTGATGTTATTGCTGTTGTTGTTGTTAATGGTGTTTTTTTTCTTTTTTCTTGTTGATGTTTTTGTTGTTGTTGTTAATGTTGTTGTTTTCTTTTTTCTTATTGTTGTTGTTGTTGTCGTTGTTAATCGTGTTGTTTTCTTTTTTCTTGATGATGTTGATGTTGTAGTTGTTAATGTTTTTTTCTTTTTTCTTCTTGATATTGTTGTTGTTAATGTTGTTTTTTTCTTTTTTCTTGTTGATGTTGTTGTTGTTGTTAATGTTGTTCTTTTCGTTTTTCTTGTTGATGTTGTTGTTGTTGTTAATGTTGTTGTTTTGTTTTTTCTTGTTGATGTTGTTGTTGTTGTTAATGTTGTTGTTTTCTTTTTTCTTGTTGATGTTGTTGTTGTTAATGTTGTTTTCTTTTTTCTTGTTGATGTTGTTGTTAATGTTGTTTTCTTTGTTCTTGTTGATGTTGTTGTTAATGGTGTTGTTTTCTTTTTTCTTGTTGATGTTGTTGTTAATGGTGTTGTTTTCATTTTTTTTGTTGATGTTGTTGTTGTTTTTTTTTCTTTTTTCTTGTTGATGTTGTTGTTAATGTTGTTGTTTTCGTTTTAATTGTTGATGTTGTTGTTGTTAATGTTGTTGTTTTCTTTTTTCTTGTTGATGTTGTTGTTAATGTTGTTTTCTTTGTTCTTGTTGATGTTGTTGTTAATGGTGTTGTTTTCTTTTTTCTTGTTGATGTTGTTGTTGTTAATGTTGTTGTTTTGTTTTTTCTTGTTGATGTTGTTGTTGTTTATGGTGTTGTTTTCTTTTTTCTTGTTGATGTTGATGTTGATGTTGTTGTTAATGTTGTTGTTTTCTTTTTTCTTCTTGATATTGTTGTTGTTGTTAATGGTGTTGTTGTTGTTGTTGTTAATGTTGTTGTTGTTTTCTTTTTTCTTGTTGTTTGTTTTTTCTTGTTGATGTTGTTGTTGCTGTTGTTGTTTATAGTGTTGTTTTCTTTTTTCTTGTTGATGTTGTTGTTGATGTTGTTGTTAATGTTGTTTTTTTTCTTGTTGATGTTGTTGTTGTTCTAGTTGTTAATGTTTTTTTCTTTTTTCTTGTTGTTGTTAATGTTATTTTTTCTTTTTTTTTGTTGATGTGTTGTTGTTAATGTTGTTGTTTCCTTTTTTCTTGTTGATGTTGTCGTTAATGTTGTTTTCTTTGTTCTTGTTGATGTTGTTGTTAATGGTGTTGTTTTCTTTTTTCTTGTTGATGTTGATGTTGTTGTTGTTAATGGTGTTGTTGTTGTTGTTAATGTTGTTGTTGTTTTCTTTTTTCTTGTTAATGTTGTTGTTTTGTTTTTTCTTGTTGATGTTGTTGTTGTTGTTTATGGTGTTGTTTTCTTTTTTCTTTTTGATGTTCATGTTGATGTTGTTGTTAATGATGTTGTTTTCTTTTTTCTTGTTGATGTTGTTGTTAATGTTGTTGTTTTCTTTTTTCTTGTTGATATTGTTGTTATTAATGTTGTTGTTTTGTTTTTTCTTGTTGGTTTTGTTGTTGTTGTTAATGGTGTTGTTGTTAATATTGTTGTTTTATTTTTTCTTGTTGATATTGTTGTTGTTAATGTTGTTGTTTTGTTTTTTCTTGTTGGTGTTGTTGTGGTTGTTTATGGTGTTGTTTTCTTTTTTCTTGTTGATGATGATGCTGATGTTGTTGTTAATATTGTTGTTTTCTTTTTTCTTCTTGATATTGTTGTTGTTGTTAATGTTGTTGTTATTTTCTTTTTTCTTGTTGATGTTGTTGTTGTTAATGTTGTTGTTTTGTTTTTTCTTGTTGATGTTGTTGCTGTTGTTGTATTTTTTCTTGTTGATGTTGTTGTAGTTGTTAATGTTTTTTTGTTTTTTCTTGTTGTTGTTAATGTTGTTTTTTTCTTTTTTTTTGTTGATGGTGTTGTTGTTGTTAATGTTGTTGTTTTCTTTTTTCTTGTTGACGTTGTTGTTAATGTTGTTTTCTTTGTTCTTGTTGATGTTGTTGTTAATGCTGTTGTTTTCTTTTTTCTTGTTGATGTTGTTGTTGTTAATGTTGTTGTTTTCTTTTTTCTTGTTGATGTTGTTGTTGTTGTTTATGGTGTTGTTTTCTTTTTTCTTGTTGATGTTTATGTTGTTAATGTTGTTGTTTTCTTTTTTCTTATTGTTGTTGCTGTTGTCGTTGTTAATGGTGTTGTTTTCTTTTTTCTTGTTGATGTTGATGTAGTTGTTAATGTTTTTTTTCTTCTTGATGTTGTTGTTGTTAATGTTGTTTTTTTCTTTTTTCTTGTTGATGTTGTTGTTGTTAATGTTGTTGTTTTGGTTTTTCTTGTTGATGTTGTTGTTGTTAATGTTGTTGTTTTCTTTTTTCTTATTGATGTTGTTGTTGTTGTTGTTTATGGTTGTTGTTTTCTTTTTTCTTGTTGATGTTGTTGTTGTTAATGGTGTTGTTTTCGTTTTTCTTGTTGATGTTGTTGATGTTGTTGTTGTTAATGTTGTTGTTTTCTTTTTTCCTGTTGATGTTGTTGTTGCTAATGTTGTTGTTTTCTTTTTCCTTGTTGATGTTGTTGTTGTTTTTAATGTTGTTTTCTTTTTCTTGTTGATGTTATTGCTGTTGTTGTTGTTAATGGTGTTTTTTTTCTTTTTTCTTGTTGATGTTTTTGTTGTTGTTGTTAATGTTGTTGTTTTCTTTTTTCTTATTGTTGTTGTTGTTGTCGTTGTTAATCGTGTTGTTTTCTTTTTTCTTGATGATGTTGATGTTGTAGTTGTTAATGTTTTTTTCTTTTTTCTTCTTGATATTGTTGTTGTTAATGTTGTTTTTTTCTTTTTTCTTGTTGATGTTGTTGTTGTTGTTAATGTTGTTCTTTTCGTTTTTCTTGTTGATGTTGTTGTTGTTGTTAATGTTGTTGTTTTGTTTTTTCTTGTTGATGTTGTTGTTGTTGTTAATGTTGTTGTTTTCTTTTTTCTTGTTGATGTTGTTGTTGTTAATGTTGTTTTCTTTTTTCTTGTTGATGTTGTTGTTAATGTTGTTTTCTTTGTTCTTGTTGATGTTGTTGTTAATGGTGTTGTTTTCTTTTTTCTTGTTGATGTTGTTGTTAATGGTGTTGTTTTCATTTTTTTTGTTGATGTTGTTGTTGTTTTTTTTTCTTTTTTCTTGTTGATGTTGTTGTTAATGTTGTTGTTTTCGTTTTAATTGTTGATGTTGTTGTTGTTAATGTTGTTGTTTTCTTTTTTCTTGTTGATGTTGTTGTTAATGTTGTTTTCTTTGTTCTTGTTGATGTTGTTGTTAATGGTGTTGTTTTCTTTTTTCTTGTTGATGTTGTTGTTGTTAATGTTGTTGTTTTGTTTTTTCTTGTTGATGTTGTTGTTGTTTATGGTGTTGTTTTCTTTTTTCTTGTTGATGTTGATGTTGATGTTGTTGTTAATGTTGTTGTTTTCTTTTTTCTTCTTGATATTGTTGTTGTTGTTAATGGTGTTGTTGTTGTTGTTGTTAATGTTGTTGTTGTTTTCTTTTTTCTTGTTGTTTGTTTTTTCTTGTTGATGTTGTTGTTGCTGTTGTTGTTTATAGTGTTGTTTTCTTTTTTCTTGTTGATGTTGTTGTTGATGTTGTTGTTAATGTTGTTTTTTTTCTTGTTGATGTTGTTGTTGTTCTAGTTGTTAATGTTTTTTTCTTTTTTCTTGTTGTTGTTAATGTTATTTTTTCTTTTTTTTTGTTGATGTGTTGTTGTTAATGTTGTTGTTTCCTTTTTTCTTGTTGATGTTGTCGTTAATGTTGTTTTCTTTGTTCTTGTTGATGTTGTTGTTAATGGTGTTGTTTTCTTTTTTCTTGTTGATGTTGATGTTGTTGTTGTTAATGGTGTTGTTGTTGTTGTTAATGTTGTTGTTGTTTTCTTTTTTCTTGTTAATGTTGTTGTTTTGTTTTTTCTTGTTGATGTTGTTGTTGTTGTTTATGGTGTTGTTTTCTTTTTTCTTTTTGATGTTCATGTTGATGTTGTTGTTAATGATGTTGTTTTCTTTTTTCTTGTTGATGTTGTTGTTAATGTTGTTGTTTTCTTTTTTCTTGTTGATATTGTTGTTATTAATGTTGTTGTTTTGTTTTTTCTTGTTGGTTTTGTTGTTGTTGTTAATGGTGTTGTTGTTAATATTGTTGTTTTATTTTTTCTTGTTGATATTGTTGTTGTTAATGTTGTTGTTTTGTTTTTTCTTGTTCATGTTGTTGTGGTTGTTTACGGTGTTGTTTTCTTTTTTCTTGTTGATGATGATGCTGATGTTGTTGTTAATATTGTTGTTTTCTTTTTTCTTCTTGATATTGTTGTTGTTGTTAATGGTGTTGTTGTTGTTGTTAATGTTGTTGTTATTTTCTTTTTTCTTGTTGATGTTGTTGTTGTTAATGTTGTTGTTTTGTTTTTTCTTGTTGATGTTGTTGCTGTTGTTGTATTTTTTCTTGTTGATGTTGTTGTAGTTGTTAATGTTTTTTTGTTTTTTCTTGTTGTTGTTAATGTTGTTTTTTTCTTTTTTTTTGTTGATGGTGTTGTTGTTGTTAATGTTGTTGTTTTCTTTTTTCTTGTTGACGTTGTTGTTAATGTTGTTTTCTTTGTTCTTGTTGATGTTGTGTTAATGCTGTTGTTTTCTTTTTTCTTGTTGATGTTGTTGTTGTTAATGTTGTTGTTTTCTTTTTTCTTGTTGATGTTGTTGTTGTTGTTTATGGTGTTGTTTTCTTTTTTCTTTTTGATGTTGATGTAGTTGTTAATGTTTTTTTTTCTTTTTTCTTCTTGATGTTGTTGTTGTTAATGTTGTTTATTTCTTTTTTCTTGTTGATGTTGTTGTTGTTAATGTTGTTGTTTTCGTTTTTCTTGTTGATGTTGTTGTTAATGTTGTTGTTTTCTTTTTTCTTGTTGATGTTCTTGTTGTTGTTGTTTATGGTTGTTGTTTTCTTTTTTCTTGTTGATGTTGCTGTTGTTGTTGTTGTTAATGGTGTTGTTGTTGTTGTTAATGTTGTTATTGTTTTTCTTTTTTCTTGTTGATGTTGTAGTTGTTGTTGTTGCTGTTAATGTTGTTGTTTTCTTTTTTCTTGTTGATGTTGTTGTTGTTAATGGTGTTGTTTTCGTTTTTCTTGTTGATGTTGTTGATGTTGTTGTTGTTAATGTTGTTGTTTTCTTTTTTCCTGTTGATGTTGTTGTTGCTAATGTTGTTGTTTTCTTTTTCCTTGTTGATGTTGTTGTTGTTTTTAATGTTGTTTTCTTTTTCTTGTTGATGTTATTGCTGTTGTTGTTGTTAATGGTGTTTTTTTTCTTTTTTCTTGTTGATGTTTTTGTTGTTGTTGTTAATGTTGTTGTTTTCTTTTTTCTTATTGTTGTTGTTGTTGTCGTTGTTAATCGTGTTGTTTTCTTTTTTCTTGATGATGTTGATGTTGTAGTTGTTAATGTTTTTTTCTTTTTTCTTCTTGATATTGTTGTTGTTAATGTTGTTTTTTTCTTTTTTCTTGTTGATGTTGTTGTTGTTGTTAATGTTGTTCTTTTCGTTTTTCTTGTTGATGTTGTTGTTGTTGTTAATGTTGTTGTTTTGTTTTTTCTTGTTGATGTTGTTGTTGTTGTTAATGTTGTTGTTTTCTTTTTTCTTGTTGATGTTGTTGTTGTTAATGTTGTTTTCTTTTTTCTTGTTGATGTTGTTGTTAATGTTGTTTTCTTTGTTCTTGTTGATGTTGTTGTTAATGGTGTTGTTTTCTTTTTTCTTGTTGATGTTGTTGTTAATGGTGTTGTTTTCATTTTTTTTGTTGATGTTGTTGTTGTTTTTTTTTCTTTTTTCTTGTTGATGTTGTTGTTAATGTTGTTGTTTTCGTTTTAATTGTTGATGTTGTTGTTGTTAATGTTGTTGTTTTCTTTTTTCTTGTTGATGTTGTTGTTAATGTTGTTTTCTTTGTTCTTGTTGATGTTGTTGTTAATGGTGTTGTTTTCTTTTTTCTTGTTGATGTTGTTGTTGTTAATGTTGTTGTTTTGTTTTTTCTTGTTGATGTTGTTGTTGTTTATGGTGTTGTTTTCTTTTTTCTTGTTGATGTTGATGTTGATGTTGTTGTTAATGTTGTTGTTTTCTTTTTTCTTCTTGATATTGTTGTTGTTGTTAATGGTGTTGTTGTTGTTGTTGTTAATGTTGTTGTTGTTTTCTTTTTTCTTGTTGTTTGTTTTTTCTTGTTGATGTTGTTGTTGCTGTTGTTGTTTATAGTGTTGTTTTCTTTTTTCTTGTTGATGTTGTTGTTGATGTTGTTGTTAATGTTGTTTTTTTTCTTGTTGATGTTGTTGTTGTTCTAGTTGTTAATGTTTTTTTCTTTTTTCTTGTTGTTGTTAATGTTATTTTTTCTTTTTTTTTGTTGATGTGTTGTTGTTAATGTTGTTGTTTCCTTTTTTCTTGTTGATGTTGTCGTTAATGTTGTTTTCTTTGTTCTTGTTGATGTTGTTGTTAATGGTGTTGTTTTCTTTTTTCTTGTTGATGTTGATGTTGTTGTTGTTAATGGTGTTGTTGTTGTTGTTAATGTTGTTGTTGTTTTCTTTTTTCTTGTTAATGTTGTTGTTTTGTTTTTTCTTGTTGATGTTGTTGTTGTTGTTTATGGTGTTGTTTTCTTTTTTCTTTTTGATGTTCATGTTGATGTTGTTGTTAATGATGTTGTTTTCTTTTTTCTTGTTGATGTTGTTGTTAATGTTGTTGTTTTCTTTTTTCTTGTTGATATTGTTGTTATTAATGTTGTTGTTTTGTTTTTTCTTGTTGGTTTTGTTGTTGTTGTTAATGGTGTTGTTGTTAATATTGTTGTTTTATTTTTTCTTGTTGATATTGTTGTTGTTAATGTTGTTGTTTTGTTTTTTCTTGTTGATGTTGTTGTGGTTGTTTATGGTGTTGTTTTCTTTTTTCTTGTTGATGATGATGCTGATGTTGTTGTTAATATTGTTGTTTTCTTTTTTCTTCTTGATATTGTTGTTGTTGTTAATGGTGTTGTTGTTGTTGTTGTTTATGGTTGTTGTTTTCTTTTTTCTTGTTGATGTTGCTGTTGTTGTTGTTGTTAATAGTGTTGTTGTTGTTAATGTTGTTATTGTTTTTCTTTTTTCTTTTTGATGTTGTAGTTGTTGTTGTTGCTGTTAATGTTGTTGTTTTCTTTTTTCTTGTTGATGTTGTTGCTGTTAATGGTGTTGTTTTCGTTTTTCTTGTTGATGTTGTTGATGTTGTTGTTGTTAATGTTGTTGTTTTCTTTTTTCCTGTTGATGTTGTTGTTGCTAATGTTGTTGTTTTCCTTTTTCTTGTTGATGTTGTTGTTGTTTTTAATGTTGTTTTCTTTTTCTTGTTGATGTTATTGCTGTTGTTGTTAATGTTGTTGTTTTCTTTTTTCTTGTTGATGTTGTTGTTGTTTTTAATGTTGTTTTCTTTTTCTTGTTGATGTTATTGCTGTTGTTGTTGTTAATGTTGTTTTTTTCTTTTTTCTTGTTGATGTTGTTGTTGTTGTTAATGTTGTTCTTTTCGTTTTTCTTGTTGATGTTGTTGTTGTTAATGTTGTTGTTTTGTTTTTTCTTGTTGATGTTGTTGTTGTTAATGTTGTTTTCTTTTTTCTTGTTGATGTTGTTTTCTTTGTTCTTGTTGATGTTGTTGTTGTTAATGGTGTTGTTTTCATTTTTTTTGTTGATGTTGTTGTTGTTTTTTTTTCTTTTTTCTTGTTGATGTTGTTGTTAATGCTGTTGTTTTCGTTTTAATTGTTGATGTTGTTGTTGTTAATGTTGTTGTTTTCTTTTTTCTTGTTGATGTTGTTGTTAATGTTGTTTTCTTTGTTCTTGTTGATGTTGTTGTTAATGGTGTTGTTTTCTTTTTTCTTGTTGATGTTGTTGTTGTTAATGTTGTTGTTTTGTTTTTTCTTGTTGATGTTGTTGTTTATGGTGTTGTTTTCTTTTTTCTTGTTGATGTTGATGTTGATGTTGTTGTTAATGTTGTTGTTTTCTTTTTTCTTCTTGATATTGTTGTTGTTGTTAATGGTGTTGTTGTTGTTGTTAATGTTGTTGTTGTTTTCTTTTTTCTTGTTGTTTGTTTTTTCTTGTTGATGTTGTTGTTGCTGTTGTTGTTTATAGTGTTGTTTTGTTTTTTCTTGTTGATGTTGTTGTTGATGTTGTTGTTAATGTTGTTTTTTTTCTTGTTGATGTTGTTTTGTTCTAGTTGTTAATGTTTTTTTCTTTTTTCTTGTTGTTGTTAATGTTATTTTTTCTTTTTTTTTGTTGATGTGTTGTTGTTAATGTTGTTGTTTCCTTTTTTCTTGTTGATGTTGTCGTTAATGTTGTTTTCTTTGTTCTTGTTGATGTTGTTGTTAATGGTGTTGTTTTCTTTTTTCTTGTTGATGTTGTTGTTGTTAATGTTGTTGTTTTCGTTTTTCTTGTTGGTGTTGTTGTTGTTAATGGCCATGTTTTCTTTTTTCTTGTTGATGTTGTTTTGTTTTTTCTTGTTGATGTTGTTGTTGTTGTTTATGGTGTTGTTTTCTTTTTTCTTGTTGATGTTCATGTTGATGTTGTTGTTAATGTTGTTGTTTTCTTTTTACTTGTTGATGTTGTTGTTGTTTATGGTGTTGTTTTCTTTTTTCTTGTTGATGTTGATGTTGATGTTTATGTTGTTGTTAATGTTGTTGTTTTCTTTTTTCTTGATGATATTGTTGTTATTAATGTTGTTGTTTTGTTTTTTCTTGTTGGTTTTGTTGTTGTTGTTAATGGTGTTGTTGTTAATATTGTTGTTTTCTTTTTTCTTGTTGATATTGTTGTTGTTAATGTTGTTGTTTTGTTTTTTCTTGTTGATGTTGTTGTTGTTGTTAATGGTGTTGTTGTTGTTGTTAATGTTGTTGTTTTGTTTTTTCTTGTTGATGTTGTTGTGGTTGTTTATGGTGTTGTTTTCTTTTTTCTTGTTGATGATGATGCTGATGTTGTTGTTAATGTTGTTGTTTTCTTTTTTCTTCTTGATATTGTTGTTGTTGTTAATGGTGTTGTTGTTGTTGTTAATGTTGTTGTTATTTTCTTTTTTCTTGTTGATGTTGTTGTTGTTAATGTTGTTGTTTTGTTTTTTCTTGTTGATGTTGTTGCTGTTGTTGTATTTTTTCTTGTTGATGTTGTTGTAGTTGTTAATGTTTTTTTGTTTTTTCTTGTTGTTGTTAATATTGTTTTTTTCTTTTTTTTTTGTTGATGGTGTTGTTGTTGTTAATGTTGTTGTTTTCTTTTTTCTTGTTGACGTTGTTGTTAATGTTGTTTTCTTTGTTCTTGTTGATGTTGTTGTTAATGCTGTTGTTTTCGTTTTTCTTGTTGATGTTGTTGTTGTTAATGTTGTTGTTTTGTTTTTTCTTGTTGATGTTGTTGTTGTTGTTAATGTTGTTGTTTTCTTTGTTCTTGTTGATGTTGTTGTTAATGGTGTTGTTTTCTTTTTTCTTGTTGATGTTGTTGTTGTTAATGTTGTTGTTTTCTTTTTTCTTGTTGATGTTGTTGTTGTTGTTTATGGTGTTGTTTTCTTTTTTCTTGTTGATGTTCATGTTGATGTTGTTGTTAATGTTGTTGTTTTCTTTTTTCTTGTTGATGTTGTTGTTGTTAATGGTGTTGTTTTCATTTTTTTTGTTGATGTTGTTGTTGTTTTTTTTTCTTTTTTCTTGTTGATGTTGTTGTTAATGTTGTTGTTTTCGTTTTAATTGTTGATGTTGTTGTTTTCTTTTTTCTTGTTGTTGTTGTTGGTAATGGTGTTGTTTTCTTTTTTCTTGTTGATGTTGTTGTTGTTGTTAATGTTGTTTTGTTTTTTCTTGTTGATGTTGTTGTTGTTAATGTTGTTTTCTTTTTATTTTTGAGGTCATTGTTGTTGTTTTCTTTTTTCTTGTTGATGTTGTTGTTAATGTTGTTGTTTTCTTTTTTGTTGTTGATGTTGTTGTTGATGATGTTGTTAATGTTGTTGTTTTCTTTATCTTGTTGATGTTGTTGTTGTTGTTTATGGTGTTGTTTTCTTTTTTCTTGTTGATGTTGTTAATGTTGTTGTTTTGTTTTTTCTTGTTGATGTTGTTCTTGTTAATGTTTTCTTTTTTTCTTGTTGATGTTGTTGTTGTTAATGTTGTTGTTTTGTTTTTTCTTGTTGATGTTGTTGTTGTTAATGTTGTTGTTTTCTTTTTTCTTGTTGATGTTCATGTTGTTGTTGTTGTTTATGGTGTTGATTTCTTTTTTCTTGTTGATGTTGTTTGTTGTTAATGTTGTTGTTTTCTTTTTTCTTGTTGTTGTTGTTGTTAATGGTGTTGTTTTCTTTTTTCTTGTTGATGTTGTTGTTGTAGTTGTTTTCTTTTTTGTTGTTGATGTTGTTGTTGTTGTTAATGTTGTTGTTTTGTTTTTTTCTTTTTATGTTGTTGTTAATGTTGTTGTTTTCTATTTTCTTGTTGATGTTGTTGTTGTTGTTGTTTATGGTGTCGTTTTCTTTTTTCTTGTTGATGTTGATGTTGATGTTGTTGTTTTATGTTGTTGTTTTCTTTTTTTCTTGTTGTTGTTGTTGTTGTTGTTGTTGTTGTTGTTGTTGTTAATGGTGTTTTTTTATTTTTCCTTGTTGGTGTTAATGTTGTTGTTGTTGTTAATGTTTTTTTTCTTTTTTCTTGTTGATGTTGTTGTTGTTAATGTTGTTTTCTTTTTTTTCTTGTTGATGGTTTTGTTGTTGTTTATGGTGTTGTTTTCTTTTTTCTTGTTGATGTTTATGTTGTTGTTGTTAATGTTGTTGTTTTCTTTTTTCTTATTGTTGTTGCTGTTGTCGTTGTTAATGGTGTTGTTTTCTTTTTTCTTGTTGATGTTGTTTTGTTTTTTCTTGTTGATGTTGTTGTTGTTAATGTTGTTTTATTTTTATTTTTGATGTCATTGTTGTGGTTGTTAATGGTGTTGTTTTCTTTTTTCTTGTTGATGTTGTTTGTTGTTAATGTTGTTGTTTTCTTTTTTCTTATTGATGTTGTTGTTGATGATGTTGTTAATGTTGTTTTCTTTTTTCTTGTTGATGTTGTTGTTGTTGTTAATGGTGTTGTTTTCTTTTTTCTTGTTGATGTTGTTGTTGTAGTTGTTTTCTTTTTTGTTGTTGATGTTGTTGTTGTTGTTAATGTTGTTGTTTTGTTTTTTCTTTTTATGTTGTTGTTGTTAATGTTGTTGTTTTCTATTTTCTTGTTGATGTTGTTGTTGTTTATGGAGTCGTTTTCTTTTTTCTTGTTGATGTTGATGTTGATGTTGTTGTTTTATGTTGTTGTTTTCTTTTTTTCTTGTTGTATGTTGTTGTTGTTGTTGTTGTTGTTAATGGTGTTTTTTTATTTTTTCTTGTTGATGTTAATGTTGTTGTTGTTAATGTTTTTTTCTTTTTTCTTGTTGATGTTGTTGTTGTTAATGTTGTTGTCTTTTTTTTCTTGTTGATGGTTTTGTTGTTGTTTATGGTGTTGTTATCTTTTTTCTTGTTGATGTTTATGTTGTTGTTGTTAATGTTGTTTTCTTTTTTCTTATTGTTGTTGCTGTTGTCGTTGTTAATGGTGTTGTTTTCTTTTATCTTGTTGATGTTGATGTTGTAGTTGTTAATGTTGTTGTTTTCTTTTTTCTTCTTGATGTTGTTGTTAATGTTGTTTTTTTCTTTTTTCTTGTTGATGTTGTTGTTCTTGTTGTTTATGGTTGTTGTTTTCTTTTTTCTTGTTGATGTTTATGTTGTTGTTGTTAATGTTGTTGTTTTTTTTTTCTTGTTGATGTTGTTGTTGTTAATGTTGTTGTTTTGTTTTTTCTTGTTGATGTTGTTTGTTGTTAATGTTGTTGTTTTCTTTTTTCTTGTTGATGTTGTTGATGATGATGTTAATGTTGTTTTCTTTTTTCTTGTTGATGTTGTTGTTGTTTATGGTGTTGTTTTCTTTTTTCTTGTTGATGTTGATGTTGATGTTGTTGTTGTTAATGTTGTTTTCTTTTTTCTTGTTGATGTTGTTGTTGTTGTTGTTAATGGTGTTGTTGTTGTTAATGTTGTTGTTGTTTTTCTTTTTTCTTGTTGATGTTGATGTTGTTGTTGTTGTTTTTAATGTTGTTGTTTTCTTTTTTCTTGTTGATGTTGTTGTTGTTAATTGTGTTGTTTTCGTTTTTCTTGTTGATGTTGTTGTTGTTGTTAATGTTGTTGTTTTCTTTTTTTCTTGTTGATGTTGTTGTTGCTAATGTTGTTGTTTCTTTTTTCTTGTTGATGTTGTTGTTGTTATGTTGTTTTCTTTTTCTTGTTGATGTTATTGCTGTTGTTGTTGTTAATGGTGTTGTTTTATTTTTTTCCTTGTTGATGTTTATGTTGTTGTTGTTAATGTTGTTGTTTTCTTTTTTCTTATTGTTGTTGTTGTTGTCGTTGTTAATGGTGTTGTTTTCTTTTTTCTTGTTGATGTTGATGTTGTTGTTGTTAATGTTGTTGTTTTCGTTTTTCTTGTTGATGTTGTTGTTGTTAATGTTGTTGTTTTCTTTTTTCTTGTTGATGTTTTTGTTGTTGTTTTCTTTTTTCTTGTTGATGTTGTTGTTGTTGTTGTTTATGGTTGTTGTTTTCTTTTTTCTTGTTGATGTTTATGTAGTTGTTGTTAATGTTGTTGTTTTCTTTTTTCTTGTTGATGTTGTTGTTGTTGTTAATGTTGTTGTTTTGTTTTTTCTCGTTGATGTTGTTTTATTTTTATTTTTGATGTCATTGTTGTTGTTGTTAATGGTGTTGTTTTCTTTTTTCTTGTTGATGTTGTTGTTGTTAATGTTGTTGTTTGCTTTTTTTCTTGTTGATGTTGATGTTGTTGTTGTTGTTTATGGTGTTGATTTCTTTTTTCTTGTTGATGTTGTTGTTAATGTTGTTGTTTTGTTTTTTCTTGTTGATGTTGTTGTTGTTAATGTTGTTTTATTTTTATTTTTGATGTCATTGTTGTTGTTAATGGTGTTGTTTTCTTTTTTCTTGTTGATGTTGTTTGTTGTTAATGTTGTTGTTTTCTTTTTTCTTGTTGATGTTGTTGTTGATGATGTTGTTGTTGTTTATGGTTTTGTTTTCTTTTTTCTTGTTGATGTTGATGTTGATGTTGTTGTTGTTAATGTTGTTTTCTTTTTTCTTGTTGATGTTGTTGTTAATGTTGTCATTTTGTTTTTTCTTGTTGATGTTGTTGTTGTTGTTGTTAATGGTGTTGTTGTTGTTAATGTTGTTGTTGTTTTCTTTTTTCTTGTTGATGTTGTTTGTTGTTAATGTTGTTGTTTTCTTTTTTCTTGCTGTTGTTGTTGTTGTTAATGGTGTTGTTTTCTTTTTTCTTGTTGATGTTGTTGTTTTCTTTTTTCTTGTTGATGTTGATGTTGTTGTTGTTGTTGTTTATGGTGTTGATTTCTTTTTTCTTGTTGATGTTGTTGTTAATGTTGTTGTTTTGTTTTTTCTTGTTGATGTTGTTGTTAATGTTGTTTTATTTTTATTTTTGATATCATTTTTCTTGTTGTTAATGGTGTTGTTTTCTTTTTTCTTGTTGTTGTTGTTGTTGTTGTTAATGGTGTTGTTTTCTTTTTTCTTGTTGATATTTTTGTTGTAGTTGTTTTCTTTTTTCTTGTTGATGTTGTTGTTGTTGTTAATGTTGTTGTTTTGTTTTTTCTTTTTATGTTGTTGTTGTTAATGTTGTTGTTTTCTATTTTCTTGTTGATGTTGTTGTTGTTGTTGTTTATGGTGTCGTTTTCTTTTTTCTTGTTGATGTTGATGTTGATGTTGTTGTTTTATGTTGTTGTTTTCTTTTTTTCTTGTTGTTGTTGTTGTTGTTGTTGTTGTTGTTGTTGTTAATGGTGTTTTTTTCTTTTTTCTTGTTGATGTTAATGTTGTTGTTGTTGTTAATGTTTTTTTTCTTTTTTCTTGTTGATGTTGTTGTTGTTAATGTTGTTGTCTTTTTTTCTTGTTGATGGTTTTGTTGTTGTTTATGGTGTTGTTTTCTTTTTTCTTGTTGATGTTTATGTTGTTGTTAATGTTTTTATTTTCTTTTTTCTTATTGTTGTTGCTGTTGTCGTTGTTAATGGTGTTGTTTTCTTTTTTCTTGTTGATGTTGATGTTGTAGTTGTTGTTTATGGTGTTGATTTCTTTTTTCTTGTTGATGTTGTTGTTAATGTTGTTTTATTTTTATTTTTGATGTCATTGTTGTTGTTGTTAATGGTGTTGTTTTCTTTTTTCTTGTTGATGTTTTTTGTTGTTAATGTTGTTGTTTTCTTTTTTCTTGTTGATGTTGATGTTGTTGTTGTTGTTTATGGTGTTGATTTCTTTTTTCTTGTTGATGTTGTTGTTAATGTTGTTGTTTTGTTTTTTTCTTGTTGATGTTGTTGTTGTTAATGTTGTTTTATTTTTATTTTTGATGTCATTGTTGTTGTTGTTAATGGTGTTGTTTTCTTTTTTCTTGTTGATGTTGTTTGTTGTTAATGTTGTTGTTTTCTTTTTTCTTGTTGATGTTGTTGTTGATGATGTTGTTGTTGTTTATGGTGTTGTTTTCTTTTTTCTTGTTGATGTTGATGTTGATGTTGTTGTTGTTAATGTTGTTTTCTTTTTTTCTTGTTGATGTTGTTGTTAATGTTGTCATTTTGTTTTTTCTTGTTGATGTCATTGTTGTTGTTGTTAATGGTGTTGTTTTCTTTTTTCTTGTTGATGTTGTTGTTGTTAATGTTGTTGTTTCTTTTTTTCTTGTTGATGTTGATATTGTTGTTGTTGTTTATGGTGTTGATTTCTTTTTTCTTGTTGATGTTGTTGTTAATGTTGTTGTTTTGTTTTTTCTTGTTGATGTTGTTGTTGTTAATGTTGTTTTATTTTTATTTTTGATGTCATTGTTGTTGTTGTTAATGGTGTTGTTTTCTTTTTTCTTGTTGATGTTGTTTGTTGTTAATGTTGTTGTTTTCTTTTTTCTTATTGATGTTGTTGTTGATGATGTTGTTGTTGTTTATGGTGTTGTTTTCTTTTTTCTTGTTGATGTTGATGTTGATGTTGTTGTTGTTAATGTTGTTTTCTTTTTTCTTGTTGATGTTGTTGTTAATGTTGTCATTTTGTTTTTTCTTGTTGATGTTGTTGTTGTTGTTGTTAATGGTGTTGTTGTTGTTAATGTTGTTGTTGTGTTTCTTTTTTCTTGTTGATGTTGATGTTGTTGTTGTTGTTAATGTTGTTGTTTTCTTTTTCTTGTTGATGTTGTTGTTGTTAATGGTGTTGTTTTCGTTTTTCTTGTAGATGTTGTTGTTGTTGTTAATGTTGTTGTTTTCTTTTTTCTTGTTGATGTTGTTGTTGCTAATGTTGTTGTTTTCTTTTTTCTTGTTGATGTTGTTGTTGTTGTTAAAGTTGTTTTCTTTTTCTTGTTGATGTTATTGCTGTTGTTGTTGTTAATGGTGTTGTTTTATTTTTTTCTTGTTGATGTTGTTATTGTTGTTAATGGTGTTGTTGTTGTTAATGTTTTCGTTGTTTTCTTTTTACTTGTTGGTGTTGTTGTTTTGTTGTTGTTGTTGTTAATGTTGTTGTTATCTTTTTTCTTGTTGATGTTGTTGTTGTTAATGGTGTTGTTTTATTTTTTCTTGTTGATGTTGTTGTTGTCGATGTTGTTGTTAATGTTGTTGTTTTGGCTTTTCTTGTTGTAGATGTTGGTGTTGATGATGTAGCTGTAGGCTAGCTCTGACTGGACAGTCTTCTGCTGAAAGACATAAGATAAATGTGTAAGGAGAAAATATATAAAGGAGAGAAATAGTAAAAGAGAAGAAAAAGACTGTTTTCAATTGCCACCATACAAGGGAACAGCTCAGTAGATAATAATCGTATTTAAGACTATTCAACAGAATTCGTAATATGATCAGATTGTCTTCCCACAACCCCGGCGGACAGAATAGAGAAGTGGTTTCCCCGGAG
>OZ024742.1:46249004-46256504 GCA_964016885.1 Eledone cirrhosa | reverse complement strand
AGGACCAATCTACTTAACTGGAAGTACATACACTTTATTGTTATATTTGCTTTGATATGAGTAATGTGATCTTTGCATAATTGATGAGTATGTCATTAGCTTGCAATGGTCTTTTAGAGTCCACCTTTTGGCCTTAACCACGATAGAACCACTCTGTTTTAACCAATTATATCAGCTACACAATAAAGTAAACACAATGGAAAGAAATCTATTTTTAATCTTTGATATAATAAATAACATTGCGCAGGACTTCATTAGATATACTATAATAAGTAGCATTGATTCGTTGAACAGGACAAGTTGCAGTCTTCTTATGTTCTTATGGATTTAAAAGCTGAGAAAGAAAGGAACATTTATACATTTATATCTCATCAATGAAGCGTTCACTCAATAAGATTTCGTATTATTTTTAGTATTTTTGCTTTAACATCGATCTAAGCTCCTGATTTCATAGCTATAAGTTTCCTGTATTCGGTGGTTTTAAGAGAAAATTATAACTTTGATGAAGCCTTTTATATCGCCCTGAATAACCTTGAACAACTAAGTTTATCAATCAATCGAAGGGTCAATCGACATTCACATAATGAAAGAGAAAGAAGGAGAGAAACGGGGGCGAAAGTCCCCGAAATTGTGAACTTTATTGGTCACGGTAAGGTTATATGCTATATTTCACTTGGTTGATTCATCAAATTTTGATATAATTATGCCTCCTTCATATCCAAAATCTATTGATTTCCTTACTAATGTATTATTTTAGGTGCCAGATCAATATCACACATAGAAGTTAATAATAACTTTGGGAAAGAAAGAATAACTGATAATCTGTTCAAACACTCTAAATTAAAATGGAATGACTTGCAAGGATAAATTCTTGACGCTATTGTAATTGAGCAGCAAAACAATATAAAAGAAATACCATTGTATATTGTTACATTTTCCTATCATTCTTATAAATATATTAACCTTTTTCTGAGAAAACTTTGGCTTATTACTTTCAACAGATTAGCCTGACTTCAAACAGTAAAGCTTCATACTTAAGCCTTCTGTTCTGTAGAACAAAGCTTCATAGTCGACCTTCTAATCTACCAAAGTTGGAATATACCGAATAAGCCCTCTATTCTGTTAAAGCTGGAATCCACATAGAAAAGGAAATAAAACAATGATAAAAAGTACGGGATACTTTATTTCTTTTGATGTTGTATTCACCAATAAAACGAATAATTTTTACTGCCTTTTAGTAAGATTTGAAGATATTGGTTTCACTATGTATTTATTAAATCAGATGGCGAGTTGGCGGGATCGCTAGAGCATCGACTACCAAAATAATTTGCAATATTTAGTTACGGCTTTTTACGTTCTGAGTTCAATTTCCGCCAAGGTCGACTTTGCTTTTCATCTTTCTGCCGTCGATAAAATAAAGTACCAGTAACGTACTGAGATCGGTATTATCGATTTCCATTCCATAAATTACTGGTTTTGTACCTAGGTTTGAAATCAATATATATGTATTCAATAAATCACTGAGGAGGATTGTATAAGCATTAAACAAAGATGGGTTCGATTCCTGCCTTCTCTCACTCAAAGTTTTCTGACTGTTTTAGTTGGTAAGACATCCAGTGGATACAATTTACAGTTTGTATTCTACTTCAGTTGCTACGTTACGTCCTTCCATAGTTGTTACGTTACGTCCTTCCACAGTTGTTACGCCACGTTTTGTCTGTAGTGACCTACAATCCGCGGGCTCACATACATTCTCTATGCGTGATTTGGCTCAGCTCAGCCAATCAGCGCCAGGAGAAGAGGATGTATCCCTACGCGTCCTGAGGGAGAAATAGCCCGCGAAGATTTGAGGAATCACACTCTTGCAGCTTGACCATGCTAAGGTAAACACTACTTGTTCTTTTGCTCCGTAAGCACAAACAATATGTAACGACACAACAATTTTACTACGGACCTGGCCAAACGCCTCAGCCAGTCGACCGTATTTTCTCTTGTAATCTTAATTAAATTATTTCATTATTCGTGGCATGCCAACTTAATTCACTTCTTAACCTTTGTTAATAAATTATGTAAAAACAAGCTAAAGTCGTTGTCGATATTCCTATCATATCTTTCTACCAAAGATGGTTCCTCGTGGCAACATTACAACTTCTAAACATAACTCTCTGCTAAATGTCCTTCTACAGTTGTTACGTTACGATACGTCCTACTGCAGTTGTTATGTTACGATACGTCCTACTGCAGTTGTTACGCTACGTTACGTCCTACTGCAGTTGTTACGTTACGATACGTCCTACTGTCGATGCTACGTTACGTTAAGTCGTACTGCAGATACTACGTTACCTCCTATTGCAGTTGTTACGTTACGATACATCCTACTGTAGTTGTTAGGTTGTGATACATCGTACTGCAGTTATTACGTTACGTCCTTCTGCCGTTATTACGTTATGTCCTTCTGCCGTTATTACGTTACGTCCTACTGCAGTTGTTACGTTACGTCTTACTGACGATGTTACGTTACATTCTACTACAGTTGTTACGCTATACTGCAGTTGTTACGTCACGCCCTTATCAAATCTATTTTAATGGCTTCAGATAAGGTTAAAAAATCAGAGGCCACGAGAATGTACTTATACTTTATATAAAAACACTTATACTTTATATGAAAACAATGTTACAAGTATAATAACGATCAGTTGTGTTTGCTTGTTTTTGTGTACAATTTCCACACATCACATGGTTTATATTTGGAGCAGCAGCATCAAAGTAATTAAACAATTTTTCCTTTGTCTCAACTCTCTTTACTTTCAACAAAGGAGAAACTTCTAGCATAGTTTATAGTTTGTTTTCTTTCGTATTTTACATTAGTTTTTTCCTGTGAATACATCACCTTTCCATTGAATACAATATCTAATTAAAGGAGCCGTGAGTTGTTTAAAACTTCAATGCACTGCCCTTCTTCCTTTGACTAAATCATAAAATCCTAATTCTCTTTTTTTTTTTAGATTCAAGAGACTTAATAATTACGCTATGTTAATTCATGTTGCCATGTAACCCAACACATCTTAAAATCTGTCAAAGTTTATACGTTAAGACACTTTGTTTCTTTCCTGTTAGAAGGTGTCTAGTGAAATTAAAGTACATATATTTGCACTTACGTGAATATCTTAACCTCAATAAAGCTGTCAGCTTTCATTCTTCTTTCCATGGTAATATCATTTCTCAAAGAGATGCTTCTTTCTGGGGCAGTGGTAGTGAAATACTTTTCAGTCCTCTCATGACCATCACTCCTAATTTAACCATGCCCTTCAAAGAGAACGTTCAAGCCAACGGAGCGACTTAATCTAAAACAAATTACTTTGCGATAACATAATTTAAAGGAGGTGAATTCAGTTATTCAGCCTTCTTTTAACAATTGATTTATTACGTAGTAAACGAGTTATTTCCTTTACTTAAGCTGAGAAAATGGGGCGCCATTTGTTATTGAATATTGTTGTCAGTAACCAGTGAATTAGTAGAGTCGTTAGAACGTCGGATAGAATGCTTTGCGATATTCGTTCCGGCTCTCTGCGCTCTGAGTTCAAATCCCACCGTGGTCAATTTTGCCTTTTATCCTTTCGAGGTCGATAAAAAAATATCACTCCAGTACTGGAGCCAATTCCTCCTGTATATCACCTTTCTCTCTCTCTCTCTCTCTCTCTTTCTCTCTCTGAAAAAAATTGGTTGTGCTCAGACGTTAACAGGGGATGGGCTCCGCCATATTTAAAATACTCATGACACGCCGTATGTCATGACTGCGCCACTACGACTCCATCAGGAGCTACAGGTCCATACATAGTTTTTAGTTTACAGAACTCTTATAAATCAATTTTTACGATACGCCTACATAATTATAAATACCATATGATCATTAGTTTACAGAACTTTTCCTACAACACGCCCACATAATTATGAATAATATATAGAAAGTGTTTCCTAATGAAGTAATGAACATAAAGACCAACGTTGATTAGAAGTGAGTAAACCAATTTGTTATTAACGAGAGCAAAGTGGAGGGGAGTGAAAATATTAAAATCAACATAATGTATTATGGGATTTGAGCTGCAGAGTTCATGTTTATACAGCAATTAACCTAAAGCTAGAATTATATTTGATAATCAGTTCTTATCATTATTTCTTAATATGTCTATATAAAGTATTAATAACAAATTTGCCCTACCATCTATTGGGGTTAGTTTCATTTCTTAGTGGCTACAACATATATTAGAGTCTGAACAATACCAGTAAATTGTTCTTCAATGCAGCTAAAATGACGAAGAATGTATATATTTCAGCCAGCTAGGCACCGCTAATCGATGCCCATCAGCTTACATTCAATTTTACATCTGCAGTAATAATGAGACTGATAAAACATCGAAAAAATCTCTGCTAGCACAGAATTGTGTTAAAAACTGAACGCAGAATTACTAAATGTAACGGAAATGTTTCTTTGATATGTAAAAGCAAATGTAACTGGAGTTGTAGTAGAACTATTAATGCCATGTCGATGTATATCTGCTGCAAGAATTACCACAAATAAATAACATAGGATAGAAATCTAGTTTTATATCGATGATCGGCTTTTCTAGCTTATAGTCGCCATGTATGAACTCTGACGTGTGTAAGATATTTCATAAAAACATGAAGACGGTTATATCTACCCGCAAAACATATCCTTAGCCATAAAAATGACAACGAATTGTAAGTTTAACAGAGATTCTGGCTCTTCATCAAAAGAGTTAAAGTGAAGTACTGCGAATCAATAGCTATTACAGACGCTCATAGAAAGAACACAAATCTTCGGTTCAGAACAAATAACTAGTTATTAATCCGTTCATAATAAGAAAGACATAAGCACTGATGGTTGGTAGTCATGCATGGAGAGTCGAGAATATATTTTTAGGCACGTACAAAGGTTGTTAAATTAGAAGAGTGAACGTTCTTCTTGTTTGCCAAAAATTGTATAGATCTGGCCTACGATCAAATTTCTTGCTTATTAATTATACTGAAGTTAAAAATCTGTCCAAAGTTGACCAAGATTTAGTATAGACTTGTTCGCGTATTGTTAGAAGTTAAGTTGAAAGTAGCACAGTCTTATAACCTTTAATCTATTCCTAGATACTATTTTTATTGAGTCGTAAGTGAATACCTGGTTATTATGGCTCACACGTTGATTCATCCTTTCTATGATCTAAACACTTTAAATACCTAACACATTGCTGCCACTCTAGAAAAAGTTGCTTATTCTATTATCATACAAATCAGTCGATTGATAAGAAAGACAACTTTCAAATAACTAACCTAAAGTATTTCATAATTGCCTTTTACATGCGATATTTGTATTACTTTTACCATTTATCATGTACATAGACATCATTCATGACATCCACGTGTTATTACCGTCTTTTTAATTCTGTCTAGTATACGATATTTCGTAATAATAACAAAGATGTTACATTGAAAGGTGTCTGGTTGCTGTTGTTGTTGTTACTTTGTTTTAGACCACCGTTTCATTCTTTTAGTTCTGTATAGTGTTGAATTGTTACAAAACTCGTATACATTCATTTACATCTAATAGTAGGTGAAAATGAGACTATCGTGGCTATATTTTGTCTCTTGTTAAATATTAAAATGTCGTAAACTCGGTCGCGTTTTTTCCTCAATCTTTCTCTCTCTCTCTCTCTCTCTCTCTATATATATATATATATATATATATATATATATATATATATATATATATATATATATATATATATATATAGCACGCCACTTTTCATTTATATTTTTCCCTCCGCTTGACCAGTCTGTTTCTTTCTTACTGCTATACTCTTTCTCTCCCCCTGTTGTATCTCTCACCTTCATTTCACCCCCTCTGCCAGTCACTCTCTCTCAGCTGGCCTCTTCCTCACACTTTCAATCACTCACTCTCTGCTACTCCACCTCTCTCACTCCCTCCCGTCTGACCTGTGTGAATTCCTTTTCTCGCTTACATCTCACATGGCTCGGACGCGTCTATGTCTTTCGTCCATGATTTGATCGAACTTAAGTTCACAGATATCACGGACTTGTTTCTCTTCTTCCTCTCTTTCCGTTGCATTACCATCTCTGTTTGTTTACATGTCTCGCTCGCTTCACCCTACTCTATGTGTTCCAATAATTTTTTTTAGTTATTGCTCGCACCAGCCAGAGGTATATGATCTTTAATGCGAAGAAATACCAACGACGGCTGGAAGATCACTGATGACGGACGCCTTATCTTCTGCTCTAATTTTATTTATATGTATCCCATTTGCAACGCGCCATTTTTCATATATATATATATATATATATATATATATATATATAGTTAAAAGAATAGAGGTGTAACACACAAGTTATTATATATTGGTAAACGGAATAGAAAATGCTGACAAATTGTTCACAGTTGAAAAATGGTTTAATTAGGAATAAAAGAGTATTAGTGATTGTATGGGTTAGTATTCAGTTGTGGTTTTAAGTTTATAAGTTTTTACCGGTTGCGCATTTCTAAATGCTTTTCAAAAATAATTTTGAGATAGAGTGTCCGTGCTGTTTGCAGATCAGAGCAAACAGCACGGACACTCTATCTCAAAATTATTTTTGAAAAGCATTTAGAAATGCGCAACCGGTAAAAACTTAAAAACTTAAAACCACAACTGAATACTAACCCATACAATCACTAATACTCTTTTATTCCTAATTAAACCATTTTTCAACTGTGAACAATTTGTCAGCATTTTCTATTCCGTTTACCAATATATATATATATATATATATATATATATATATATATATATATATATATATATATTTAATACATTAACAGAGAAAGCTTAAAGCTTCAAGCTATACTCTGACTGGCTTCCATCTCACTCAACAAACATTAGGATATACCTTAGTATAATCCCAATTTTACGTTTGAGGTGCTAACTATATGTATTTTGTGGATAGCCAGTTGTATTATTTTATATGAGACATAATTAAAATACATCTCCCTTTCCAAACAATTGTTTCATTATAAGTTTTCTACAAGTTGGGAAAAATGTGTCCAGATTATGTAGAAGCCTGCACATATTCCGTAGGAATATATGTAGGTGGGCACTTATAAATCCTCAGTGGATGCCCGTCAAAAATCGATATAAAAAAAACCTTCTTACCGATATTCAATGTAGTATACTACTTACCTGTCAGAGCTGGTGAAAATATATGACATTTTCTAGAATATACAGTGACTGATCGGCCGGATTTGCATATTAGCAGACTGCCTTAATGTACTGGATATTAAGAGAAAGGCACACATGCATACACCCATGCATACATATAAACCCGAAGTACAAGTCAACAGGTTAAAATTAATTTCGTTTATGTATAGTCAGTGTTATATATATATTACGTCGATAACCGTTAAGCAACAGCTATGACTTCATCAGACAGCTAGAATTT